>OY992534.1:30414712-30795115 GCA_963921185.1 Dasysyrphus tricinctus
TATTTTATTTTATTTTATTTTATTTTATTTTATTTTATTTTATTTTATTTTATTTTATTTTATTTTATTTTATTTTATTTTATTTTATTTTATTTTATTTTATTTTACTTTATTTTATTTTATTTTATTTTATTTTATTTTATTTGATTTTATTTGATTTTATTTGATTTGATTTTATTTTATTTTATTTTATTTTATTTTATTTTATTTTATTTTATTTTATTTTGTTTTATTTTATTTTATTTTATTTTATTTTATTTTATTTTATTTTATTTTATTTTATTTTATTTTATTTTATTTTATTTTATTTCATTTTATTTTATTTTATTTTATTTTATTTTATTTTATTTTATTTTATTTATATAGTTTATAGGCTTCGTAAAGCAATCATATTGATAGTTTTTGCATTTTGTTCATCCCCACAAGATTTTTAAATGAAAAAGAAATTAGATAAATAAAATAGATAAATGTATCATCTTAAAATTCTAAGCACTTTGTCATGAATTACGAAACGAACGGCAGGAAGTACGAAACCCAAAGAAACGATATTCATTGCATAGATAATAAGGAACGAATATGGAATCAAGAAAATAAATATCTTATTTTATACATTTTTCACAATTATATTTATTACCAGCCTTTACCCGCAACTACAACTACAAAATACAAAAAGCTTTTATAACTGTAACAAATAACAATTATTCCCTTTACATATTTTTATTTTATTGAAAATTCTGAAGTAACGGTCGAGAATTATACAATTTCTAGTCCCTTAAGCTTCTATCAACACGACTAAAATTGACTGGCAGAGCATCCAAAGTTGAACTTCGTTTCAACTGAACATTTTTGCCAAAACTGTATGACTATAATTTCAATCATTTTCTTTATACAAAAAATAAAACAGTATTGTGTACCAAAATTTTCAAAACCATTTTTTTGGATTAAAAAAAATGTTTCCATTTTTTTTTGGAAATCAAATATTACGAAAACGACATGATCGATATTTTTGAAACTTGATACTCAAAAGTTTTTTAATACTTTCTAAAATATTTTTAGAAAACATTTTACTTTAATGAACAAACAACGGAACTTTTTCCGTGTGCTAGAACTATCAAAAATTATAAAATTTTAATCTTAGCAACTATTAGTTGTACCTCTTATCAGCAGAACGGATTTAGATTAATTTTTGTATATAAATATTTCAAATAAGTTCAAATAATATTTTCAAAAAACTAATTTTTGGACTTTTAAAAAAGTTTCAAATTATTTTTTTTTTAATTTGATATCTTAAAAACGGGTTCAAAATTTTTGTTTGAAATTTTATTTTTATATGCACACAAATAAATACTTTTGCATATCAACATTTTTCCTTTAAAATGTTGTAAGAATTTGATATATGTACAAAAATTATTTTTCTTTAAGACCGCTGCAACGATTTTAAGTTCTTTTTCCATACAATCATATATGAGGCTGTGAGTGCAAAAGTGGTTTAACCCACTTTTTTTTTGATCATATTTTTCGTTTTGAATCGTTTTTAATACTATTTTAACTGAGATTCAAGGAGTATACGTCACATTTTTGGAAAGCTTAGATATTTTAGAAATTAAAATTTTAGCTTTGATGATTTTTGATGCATAAATGTAAAAATACGAGACAAAAATATCAACAATGCCAAAAAATGGGTTACACTACTTTTGCACTCACGGCCTCATTATTGCTTTGAATTAAATCTGAGAAACTCGACGCTCCACATCAAAAAACCACTTAAGCGGTCCCTAGACGCTCAAAATTATTGTGCAATATATTACACAATATTATTGGCTAGGTGCCCCAGACGTTTCAATATTTTATCCAATAATCAAAGGGCACAGCCAAGTTCGCGGCACTACACCCTTTTTACAGGAACAAACTCAGGCAATTTTCAACCCCCCTCTTACTTCAGTACCAATAAAGTTAGAAGCCAGAGAAGTCAGAGTATTTGCTGAACTGATCCAACACAGATGGCTCACCAAATTCCCACTCTTTAGCATAAGTAGTTCCCAAGATATAGGACTTCAAAAATCGCAAAAACCGTAACTGACTGACTCACTGACTCACTGACAGATCATCAAAATTATGGAGCACTTCCCGACATCGTAGAAACTTGAAATTTCGCACAACGGTAGGCCTTGTGGTGCATACAAAGGAAAAAAATCGAGAATCTGCAATTTTCTATTCAGGGGGCGTGGCATCCACCCACTTTCTTAAATATTCTATAAATTATATGGAGCCTTTCCGATTGTTGTAGAACAACGAAAATTGGTAAGTCGGTAGGGTTTGAGGTACTTAGAAAGAAAAAAATTGAAAAATTGGAATTTTCCATGCAGGGGGCGTGGCATCCACCCTCATTCTTAAAAATTCTTATACATTATATGGAGCACTTCCGATTGTTGTAGAACGATGAAAATTGATACGTCGGTAGGGCTTAAAGTACTAAGAAATAAAAAATTGAAAAATTGGAATTTTGCATTCAGGGGGCGTGGCATCCACCCACATTCTTAAAAATTCTTATAAATTACATGGAGCTTTTCCGATTTTTGTAGTACGATGAAAATTGGTTGGTCGGTAGGCCTTGAAGTACTTAGAAGAAAATATAGAAAAATTGAAAGTTTCAGTTCAGGGGGCGTTGCATCCACCCACATTCTCAAAAATTCTAATAAATTATATGAAGCACTTCCGATTGTTGTAGAACGATGAAAATTGGTAGGTAGGCCTTGAAGTACTTTGAAGAAAAAAAACGAAAAACTGGAAGTTTCAGTTCAGGGGGCCTGGCATCGACCCACATTCTCAAAAATTCTTATAAACTATATGAAGCACTTCCGATTGTTGTAGAACGATGAAAATTGGTAGGTCGGTATGGCTTAAGGTACTTAGGCCGTGTGCCAATTGCGTTAAAATTCTGGTTAAATTTGATCCCAGTTAAATGTTATCCCTTTTTATAGGGGTGAGTAAAATTTAAGGTTTTTATTGTGTCAATTGGATTAAATGGGATTTTTTTTTTACATTCACTTCCCATTAGTTTTGTTGTTGCATTTTTCTCAGTGATGATAGTTCGCAAACATATCAGTTTGCAAAATGAATGAATCATCTGAAAAAGTTTTTTCAATAAATTTTATTGATTCTTTTGCACTATCAAGGATTTATCACAAGTTATTTAAACTTCTTCTTGAGTGCATGCTTAAATTTATTATAAGGTCTTTGTCTATATTTCTTAATCCTTTCATTTAATTTTAGTTTTTTTTTTCCATTTTTCATCTTTCCCGATAGGATTCATGACTTCTTGATAGCAAAATAAAATATTTATCTACATTCATCTCCCTCAGCAGTTTTTTTATAAGGGTTTACAACAACACAAACAAATCCGGATCGCTTAAGATACGCAGCCGAACGCGCCCATAGACATGTCAAAAATTAACCACCGACTAAAATTTTAACGAGCTCCTGAGCAGGTTAAATTTTGAAGTTTATATTCACCTCGGTAATGTCAAAATTTAGCCATGGGATCAAATTTAACCAGGATTTTAACGCAATTGGCACACGGCCTTAGAAAGAAAAAAATTGAAAAATTGTAATTTTGCATTGAGGGGGCATGGCATCCACCCACATTCTTAAAAATTCTTATAAATTATATGGAGCACTTCCGATTGTTGTAGAACGATGAAAATTGATACGTCGGTAGGGCTTAAAGTACTAAGAAATAAAAAATTGAAAAATTGGAATTTTGCTTTCAGGGGGCGTGGCATCCAGCCACATTCTTAAAAATTCTTATAAATTATATGGAGCTTTTCCGATTGTTGTAGTACGATGAAAATTGGTAGGTCGATAGGCCTTGAAGTACTTAGAAGAAAAAAATCTAAAAATTGGAAGTTTCAGTTCAGGGGGCGTGGCATCCACCCACATTCTCAAAAATTCTAATAAACTATATGAAGCACTTCCGGTTGTTGTAGAACGATGAAAATTGGTAGGTCGGTACTCAACTAACATTTCAGCTTCGGTTCAGCCTAACTGAATAGGCTTTCTGATTTCCTTAAGACATTTGTAAAATTTCGTTAAGCATAAAAAGGAGAATATTATAGAACTTCTAAAATGATTTCGGAAAACCTTCTTGGAGGCCGCGTTCACAGATCTTTTAAAAGCTTCAAATTCTATAATAGTCCTTGTACGATCTATAAGAAGTTTTAACGAGCTCTATTCGAAATCTTAGTGAAGGTTTTGACAGATAGCTTCAGAAATGTTTCTATAAAAGTAAACACGCAGGTGTAATAGATAGTCTTATAATACCTATTAGAAGCCGACAATACAACTCTTAAGGCGCGTCCACATTATGTCGAATTGTGTAGATCAACATCGTTGATCAACAGTGTTGAGTAAGTGTAGACGTATTGATCGACAAAGCCAATCAACATTTGTTGACCCGAACGTAACCCGCTTCAAATGGATAGCAATCGACAAAGCTGTTCAACAAATTTCATTTTATTGAACACATTTGTAGGGTTTAAAATTCATGAACATAATTTATAGGTTTTGTGCGTTATTAATCTACTAGATGAAAAATGCAATATTTACCGTGAATAAGTATTTAATGTTAATAATATTGTTTTAACTTTATTGTTCACAAGAAAAAATAAAAAAAAGTTGGATACCACCAGGATTCGAACCCTTCGGTTGGATCCTGACGCATCAATCAGAAAATTCCAAACCATACAAATGTTTGCTACGAAAGTTTTTCACGTACACACTAGCATGTTGATCGACAATGTTAACCAACAATGTTGATCGGCATAGTGTGGACCGTCCTTTACAGAGGTTGTAGAAAAATGGGGGATAAAAGAATAATTCTTTTTATTTTCAATTTCTTTGGAGTGATTTTTACCGCATTTAATCTTCGTTAAACCTGAAACTATTATTTGTTTTCAATTATTTGTTAATTAATGAATTGGAAATAATTATAAAACACCAAGATTTTTCTTACCTGTCTAGGAATCGAACACGGAACTCCTGCGTAATATTCCATCACTCTACCCACTCAGCCATCTTTCATATAAAATGGGAGATGCAAAAACTTAATCACTATTTTCCTGTCTTACATACCGGCTCCACTAGACATGAACGATGTCCAACATCCAAACCACAATCCAATCAGCAAACTGATTTGTATGGATATGTCACTGCACGGACATGGATTTTTGAGACTCCATTGGTTTTTTTCAAAATATGTTCATAGTCCGACCATGGCTCATGTGCCCAGTGAAGCCGCCATGTAAATAACAAATTTTTACCCAGTTCACACGAAGAAACAAGATGTACAATTTTTTTTTCAAATCGCTTGTATTGAAATTAAAATCTGAAGAGCTGAGTGGTTGATTTTAAATTCAATCGCCCATTGCCTGAGGTTAATATTTGATTTTTAAAAATTTCATCTGTGTCTTCGCTTTCTGGAAAACATAAATCATTGAACTCGTGTGTGTTATCCCACATAAAAGCATCGCCTCTCATGCTGGTACTGGGGTTCATATCTAAGAAGTGTATGGATATGTATATGTAAAAGAAAACTATAAACAGTGAAACAATGAAAAACACTTAAATCTTCCGGCTCTGGAGATATTTGATATATCGATGAAAGATTTATTAAATCTGAACTTTCTTGAGCTTTTATCTGCATTCTTTTGAAGATCTAAGGGACGAGCTCTCTGGAGCAATAAGGCTAGGACCGCACATGCGATTTTCAGTCGGTGCGATTAAAAAATCGGGATCGCAACAAATAATTGCCATGCACTCACTTGCGGCTATCTATCGCGCGATGTTTTAATTGCAAAAAATAGAACATAAAGCTTTTAATATGGATGCACGCACATGCGTCTATTTAATTTTGCGACAGAAAAAACGCTCAAAAAAAGATCTGGTTCCATTTTTTTAATCGCTGCGATTTTTAAGTCGCGTATGTGTGCATTCACATTTAAAACCATGTGTCTCATTTCTTGCGGCTAAATAATCGTACGATTGAAAATCACAAGTGCGTGCACGATTTTTTCTAGTTGCGACTAAGATTGTTTAGTCGCGCTATTTTAAATCGAAAGTGTGAGCACAACCATCTAAATTCATTTGTTTCATTTTAAATTTCGATGATCGCATCGCCCGAAAAATGAAACAAATTTTCGACTTTTAATCGCCGCTATTTCTCGGTAGCTTGTGCGTTCATTCTCATTTAAATTCATGTGTTCTATTTCTGGCGACTGAATAGTCGCGCGATTGAAATCGCAAGTGCGGTCCTAGCCTAAGGAACGTCTCACCACAAGGGATCTATAATAATTTCCCGAATTTTTAAATTTTTTCCACGAAATTGACATACCTATTAACACAAACAAAATTTCACAAACAATTTATTCAATAAACGTTTAGTTATCAATGACATTATTGAAGAACCCACCAAATTTTAATCTGTAATCATTAAATTTCAAATTTCTGTCATGATTTGGAATTGTTTCGATATTACTCTACTTAAGATATTTGATATTAAACTTCATGAGCTTAAAACTTGGCATATATTTAAGATCTCATCACTTTTTTTGGCTGACTTTTTACGCACAGGTTTCTTGTACACATAAGAACTTGGCTCCTTTTTTAACATTTATGTTTTTGTTGTGATTTAGTTTAGCCGGACACTTCAAAATTATATTATAAAAATATTGTGCAATTGTACCCACAGACGATACAATATTTTAATATTGTGCAATAAATATCAAAAGGATTTTGATTTACTTTAATATATTGCACAACCCTTCAATATTATCTATAGACAGACAGTAATATTGTGCAATATCCAATATTGCACAATAATATTGAGCGTCTAGGGACCGCTTTAGAAAGCGGTAAAAAGATAAAAACCTGTTTCTAATTTTCATTCCAATCTATTCTAAGGGCTCCCTACACGTAAAGCATTTTCGATGCTTTTTATTGGCAAAGAACAGTCATCGAGAACAAAAGAATTTGTTTCTGTGAAATATGCGATGTGTATTGAACCCTTATGTAACGATAAAAACTTGTTTTGATCCTCTTTTTTTGTTTCCTCTTCTCCTGAATGTCTGTACCTACGTATGTATGTATGTACATACAGTAGCGGATCCAGGATTTGGCTGTGGGGGGGGGCTCGAGGCTCCTATTTTAGACACCTATCAATTTTTTTTCTCAAAATGTAGGCCAGTCAACAGAATCAAACAATTGTTTCATATTAAAAAATATACATAATGAAAAAATTTGTCATTGAAAAAGGAGCATCTTTAGATAATTACAAAGATATACATATACAGACACTCTACATAAAGTTGTTAGGATAATTCAAATGTCTTTCTTTTTGTACTGAATATTTTTTGTAGAATTTATACATTGAGGCAGTACGCAGGTCGTTCTGAATTTAAGCTCCCTTTCTTTCCAAACACCAGCTAAAATGCTAGCTCTATTTTAACACAAAATTTTTGTGGAGAATATCACATTCTCTGAAAACAAATTTTACTCAACAATTTCATATGTTGCTTTTTCAATATTTAAATTAAATCTGATAAAATAAAATGGATTTTTCTCCAATATTTCACGTTTTTGATTTTCAATTTAACAAAGTAAAGTCCACCTTAATCTCATGAATAAAATAAACTGTACAAATTGATCTCGAGAATAATGTGGCGAACAATTATTTCATGCACTAAATTTTGGCAGGCATCTTGGTCATGTACTATAAGAAACGAAAATTTGATTTGAGTTGCATACCCCTCAGTCAAAATACTAGGCAAAATTTTGGGGAGAATGTTTTTGGGAGCAAAATTTAACCGGGTTCCAAAGATATTGGCTTAAACATGTTTTTGATATTGGCTAAAGCAACCATTTGCAGCCACGCAATTTTGTTTGAATGATTCTACCATTTCTTATTATAAATATTTAATGATTTTTTTTTCAATTTATTAATTTATTTAATTTTATTTATTTATTATTTTAAAGAAAGCCAAAAAAAAGAGAAACTTAGATTAAAAATCGAATCCTTTTCAGGAAACATATGAAATCGTCGAAAAATCTTCGAGCTAAAAATCTTCAGTTTCAATTTTGAGGACACTGTATTAAACAATAATTGTTTGATTCGGTCGCTCGAAAACATTTCATGCAAAGTTATTTGTTTGCCTCGGAAAAACAGTTTTTAGAGTTATAAGCTCTAGAGTTTCCCGATTGCTCTTGTAGCCAGATTCAATAGGATCCTTAATGATGAATTCTATCGATATCCTTAGTTTCGTTTATTTAGCTTAAAACAAAAGCATGCTCAAATCAAAATTTTACTTGAAAAGGAACTTTCAAGGCAAATTGTTACATTTTTCACTCAACACAGACACCTTTATCTTTGAATTTCGGTTTTCAATTTCTAAAACAAATTATTAAATGAAAATATGAGGTTTTGTCCATAAGCTCCTCAATTGTATTGAACATGTAAACCTCTGAACTAACCTCATTTGTTTCGCCCAATGCTCTACGCCTCTACGGAATTAAACAAAAACGCAGCATATCATTCATCTCTACCTTTTTTTTCGGCCAATTCCCTAGGGGCTTAAAAAATGCATTTAACATGTTAATTTGTTAGCCCCAGCATCATATTTTCGTTCAGTTTCCTTGAAGGTTGGGAAAACAACGGCTTACATGTAAAATTGTAAGGCCCCAAACTCTTCGCATTTTTGTCAGGCTTGGGAAAAAAAACACAACCAGCATGCAAATTTGCTAGCCCCATTCTCATTCTTTTTCAGTTCCTTTATGGCTTGGAAAAATACATTTTTGGCGTAAATTGGTTAGCCCCAACTCTGATTCAAATTGCTTAGTCTTATCATCGTTTTTTCATCCAATTCTTTTGGGGGCTTAGAAAAACCAACTTTCATGTACATGTACTTTGCTATTTAATTAATTGTGCTAATCGACTGTGGGGGGGGGCTTCAGCCCCTATAGCCCCCCTCTGGATCCGCCACTGTGTACATACAATATACATACATAACAATTCATTCTATATTTTTTTCGGCCGTTTGTTTTGGTTCTCTTTTTTTGTTCCCTTCTCACTCTCGTATGTTTGATCTCTCGTCCAGAGCATAGAAGAAGAAGTAAAGGAACTATTGTATATCACATATACAGTGTACGTGAATGAAGCAGAAAACTGTTTACCCGAAATGTCAAATCGGTGACTGAATGGAAGAAAAAAAGTAAACAAAAAGTGATACAAGACTAAAAACATTAATAATTCATTAATTGTTAGAAAAAAACAAATAGTTTGAAGTGATTTACTTAGAAATGTATGTATACTTACTAATAACAATACAAAAATATGAGGTGCAGTGTTAAGTTGTGTATAAAAAGCCAGAATAAGGCGGACAAGAAACATTTCCTTTCACAAGTGAGTTTTATCATATTTTTCTCAAAGAAAGTGATGTGAATTGATCATATTTAATGATTAAACTTTAAATAAAGAAAATTAATAAATTAATTGAAAACTTGCACATGGTTTTTCGGTTTTAATTTGGAATAGTAGTAATGTCAAACTGCGATTCTGTGAAACAGGGACGTATTTTTTTTTTAATTGGTGATTGTAAGGCCCAACTATTTGCTAAGCGCCCTTTATATCAGGAAATTATTTTTGTTATTAAATCGATTTTGTACGTTTGCATATTTTTGTTAACATGTGCATCTTCAGAATTTTGCTCAATTTGCTCTGTAGTGAAGTTATTAGTGCATTTTTTAATGTAAATTAATTTGTCTATTCAAAAATTAAAATATTTAAAATAATTTCATAAAAAATTTAAAAGGTTTCCGAAAGTCGAGTGGTAAAAGGATGACCATTCTGAAAGTGGATAAAGTCAAGCCACATTTGGGGTGCCAATTTTGTATCGATGCGGATGGTTTGCTATGATTCACGTTGGTTTTGGAGAGCCTTCTTTCATGACAATGCGTAAATTAAACTAAGTAAATTTATAATGTTCCACTGAAACAACACAATTTTAAAGAAAGTAGATATTAAAACATTTTATCGGTGCCTTAGAGGGTTATCATAAAAAAGTAAGTATTTTTTTAAGCATACCACTGAGAAGAAAAATAAATTCAGAAAATAACAAATGATTGTTATGGCGCCCTAGTAAGTTGCCATCAAAAATCACTCCGTTCTTTCTGGAATGTATTTGTGTTTGTGAGAGCAAACACTATTATGAAAAATGTTTCCACAAATGGCGCTTCCTTATATTTTTTATTCTAAGGTCCAGAGAACATCCAATAAAGAAGCCAATCCTTCGTACGTTTCACCCCCCAAAACCCATTTGTTTACATTGTTGTATTTGTAATTTCATTTCGTGTCCAAGAAATAGATGTGAATTGCAACAACAACAAGAACTGGGGCAAATTTCTGCGCTACTACATCAACTACATTTTACAGCTTCATCCTGCAACTACGCCAGTTTCGTTTATAATTTATTAAACTTTTTTATCTTTTATTTCATAACTCCAGTTGTATGTTTGAATCAGACAAATATAAATGATGTAAGTAGTTAAAGGATTTTTATGTACGATGTAGTTGATGTAGCTCTGTTGTAGTAGCGCTGAAATAGGCCCCTGTGCTGAATGATGTGCTGAATGACTAATTGATTCTATGTGTGCGTTTGGCACTGCTTTTCACTAATACTTTGCAAATCTAATCATCACAGCTGTTCGTTTTAGCTTGTAGGCAAATCAATTTGACAGCCGAGGATTGGCTTCTTTATCTAGGTATTTGATATTCTCTGCTCTCGTCTGCTGTGAGTTGAGAGTGAAGCAATGATGAGGGAATAATATACTTCTTGCTTCAATCGTCCGTAGCGCTAGTATCTTTTTCCTCAAGTGATACTACTATTAGATTTATATACAATGGTGGTGCTTAGTTTGGTTATGCTCGTATTAATTCAAAAACTCTACGAATCGGTGCATGAGGAAAAAGAAAGAAACGGACTGAACAATGGCAATCTTGTGTGTGTTAATAAAAATGCTAGTCGCTGTTGCAATTGATAAACAACGAAACCTGCATTGGGATTGAGCAGAACATGTGGCTTTAGTGGCGCGATGTTTAGTGCGTCGGCCTCTGAACTGCAAGGTTCATGGTTCGCTCCCAGATGACGGCAGAGTTTTTCAATTAATACGAGCATAACCAGACTAAGCACCACTAAAGGAGTCTGATGATCGAGGTGGCTCTCGTAAAATAGCTATAATTCCAGCCTATATACTTGGTGGTAACACACGCAAGTTGTTGTTCATTCAAAATTATTCAATATAAATTGATAATGACAATTTTGAGTTTTTCGTGCAATGTTTTCTATGATTTTTGGGTTCTTTGGTAGCTTAACATCAAGTTTATACCAAATGGTTTATGGCTTAGTAATTTACCAGTAACTAGCCGTTAACTATTTGTGATAATGTTGAACTTGTCGTTCTATGTTTTCTATGTTTTTTCAAAAAGTGGTAAAAACTTCCAAAACTTTATATGTTGTTCCTTCGAAAAGTGGTAAAAACTTCCAAAATTTTAGGTATATGATATTCCTTGATAATCTGCCATTAATGAGTCGTTTATTTGTTGTGAAAATTTCAATTTTGTTATGCTATGCTTTCTATGTAATTTAGGGTGAACTGTTTTCTATGAGCGTCCGGTTACCAAATCAATTTTCACTAATCGAAAAATGGGTAGGTTAGGTGGATAATTTGCCGTTAATAATATTTTTTCGTTAATGCTTATATTAAATAAATAACCCAAAATTACATAGAAAACATCGCATGACAAAATTGTATTTTTCACAACTAATTAACGACTCATTAATGGTTAATTATCAAGGAATAACATATTAAGTTACACATATAAAACATCGCACTGTCTTACGGCGGCGGTATTTATCAAGCACTCATAAATGGATTTGAAGCTTATGAGGCTCTTAGCTCAAATAATATTCACCAACCACTTATAGCTTTTTTTCGAAGTCCGAAAATGGGAACAACTCTCATTTCATCACCACCCCCAACCAAAATTTGGAAATCAAACTGTTTTCGAAAATGACTCTCCAAGCAAATTCACTTGGATCCTTAAAAAAAAAAACAAAAATTGAGTGTTGCATGCATATACAATACATACATAAATTCTTTGTGACAGCAGTGATTTTATTTTATTTCCACATATTGACTTTAATATAGTTTTGTAAGTCCCGGAGTAAATATCATTGCATGTTTTAGTTTGTTTTATATTTATAAGGAGATTTTCTAACTTTACTTTTTGGTTCATGTGTTTTCCAAAATGGACTCGTTTGTTTGAAGGGGAGATAGAAGAGACATTTTATTAAGTTTTCATCACAACAAACGGACAACAAAATTTCATTGGAAAACTATTTGAACTTGATCTTGTTGGAATTAAAATTCCAGGAGTTTTTTTTGAAAATATCCTTCATAAGGTATTTAAAGACCTAAGATTATATGCTATTTCTAATCGCTCCAGTTAAAGCTATCACAAAAAAAACATAAATGTTAAAAAAGAGCCAATTTCTTATATGTACAAGAAACCTGTGCGTAAAAAGTCAGCCAAAAAAAGGTAATGAGATCTAAAATATATGCCAAGGTTTATGTTCATGAAGTTTAATATCAAATATCTGAATTAGAATAATGTCGAAACAGCTCCAAATTATGACAGAAATTGGTATTAAATGATGAATGATTAAAATTTGGTGGGTTTACTTGTCAAGTTTTCACACATTTTAAATTTGTGATTATGCAAGTAATTAAGAGAAAACTTGCCAAGTAAATCCACCAAATTTTAATCATTCATCATTTAATACCAATTTCTGTCATAATTTGGAGCTGTTTCGACATTATTCTAATTCAGATATTTGATATTAAACTTCATGAACATAAAACTTGGCATATATTTTAGATCTCATTACTTTTTTTGGCTGACTTTTTACGCACAGGTTTCTTGTACATATAAGAAATTGGCTCTTTTTTAACATTTATGTTTTTGTTGTGATTTCACTCCTTTTTGCAAAGATTTTATTTTGCCAGGTAAAAATCAAGCCTTACCACTCTACAAATCTATATATTAATACGTAAACACTTTTCTATATCTCCCTTTTTAACTGACTTAATGGCATCGTATTTTCATAATTTTTTTTTTTATTTGAAAGGTATAGCCAATCGCTCTGGCAGAATCTAATTTTTATATTCATATGTTGCCATTTAAGCATTAATAGAGAAAGGTCGAATTTCGACCACGGGGCGATACTAGTATTAATTATTCTACGATAACCAAAAGTGCTTCATAAAAATAATAGCAACTCTGAGAGAGTGGGTGGATGCCATGCCCCCTGAATGGAAAATTCCAATTTTTCAATTTTGTTCTTTCTAAGTACTTCAAGCCCTACCGACCTACCAATTTTTATCATTCTCCAACAATCGGATATGCTCCATATAATTTATAAGAATTTTCAAGAATGTTGGTGGATGTCACGCCCCTTGAATGGAAAATTCCAGCTATTCAATTTTTTTCTTTCTAAGTACTTTAAACCCTACCGGCCTACCAATTTTCATCTTTCTACAACAATCGAAAGTGCTTCATATAATTTATAAGAATTTTTAAAAAAGTGGGTGGATGCCACGCCTCCGGAACGGAAAGTTCCAAATTTTCATTTTTTTTCTTTCTAATTACTACCAATCTACCAATTTGAAGCGTTCTACAACAACCGGAAGTGATCAATATAGCTTATAAGAATTTTTAAGAATGTGGGTGGATGCCACGCCCCCTGAATGGAAAATTCTAATTTTTCAATTTTGTTCGTTCTAAGTACTTCAAGCCCTACCGACCTACCAATTTTCATCATTCTTCATCAACCAGAAGTACTCCATATAATTTATAAGAGTTTTCAAGAATGTGGGTGGATGCTACGCCCCTTGAATGGGAAATTCCAGTTTTTCAATTTTTTTCTTTCTAAGTATTTAAAGTCCTACCGATCTACCAATTTTCATCGTTCTATAACAATCGGAAGTGCTCCATATAATTTATAAGAATATTTAAGAAGTGGGTGGATGCCACGCCCCCTGAATACAAAATTGCAGATTTTCGATTTTTTCCTTTGTATGCACTACAATGCCTACCGTTATGCGAAATTTCAAGTCTCTACGATGTCGGGAAGTGCTCCATAATTTTGATGATCTGTCAGTGAGTCAGTGAATCAGTGAGTCAGTGAGTCAGTGAGTCAGTCAGTTACGGTTTTTGCGATTTTTGAAGTCCTAAATCTCGGGAATTACTAATGCTAAAGAGTTAAAGTTTGGTGAGCCACCTGTGTTTGATCAAGTCAGCAAATACTGCGAATTTGAAGTTTCTGACTTTATTGTTACTGAAGTTAGAGGGGGGTTGAAAATCGCCTGAGTTTGTTCCTGTAAAAAGGGTGTAGTGCCGCGAACTTGGCTGGGCACTACCGTGCCCTTTGATAATTGAAAATTTTAATGATTCGTTTTAAGACGTTTAGAAAGCAAAATCATTTATTATTTTGATGCACAAAAAAAGTTGAAGACTTGATTTATTTTTGTAGGCAAAAAAATTTCAAATAGGCCCAACTTTCCACAAAAAATGACTTTTGATTTTTCAATGATAATTGGTAAGATAGCTCAATCATTGAAATAAGAAAAGTCTTTTTATGTGGAAAGTTGAGCCTATTTTAATTTATTTTTTCTATGAATTTAGGGGACCCGAATGCGCTTGTACAAAACCCAAAATTAGTTTTCATCTGAATTTATTTTTGATAAAATAATAGGAGGTGTCACTGACGTTATCCATGATGTTTTGTTGTCAGTTTTTGTTTTGCTTTTTAGAATTTTTTGGATGTTATTAGTTGTTTTAAATGAAATGTTAATATTAATTTTTCGGAATTCGTTTTGTAAAATGTGAGGTAGCAAGTTGGTGTAATCAATTGAAATGTATTTCTTATTGTGTACCGTGGTGGTGTCTCTTTGGTTTTGTTTTTATTTTCTTTTTATTTTTGTCTATTAGTTCTCTTGTGTATCCATTAGCTGTGGCTATTTGTTTAATTATGTTTATTTCATCATGATAATCTTTTTTGCACATGGGAATATTTATGAGGCGGTTTACGAAAGCAACTACAACTACTACTACATAAACTGGAGCAGTTGAGTATTTAAAAACAATGCAAAAACCTTCTACCAAGTTCCAAGTTCAATTTTCGTTCACTCTGTATATACTGTTTGCAGTTACAGTTTCTTTTACCGTGGTCGTCGTTAGTTTTTGGTCCTTGGTCCACTTCTAATCGTGTTATATATTTTTTTTCGTGAAAATAAGAGCAAAAAATCCCTTCAACCCAGAAACAGAAAGGAAAAAAGAAACAAAAACAAACACAAAAACCCGAAAGACCGCCCCTAGGGAACATAAATTTCAATGAGTTTTCATGAAAAAAAACAATATATTTCTGTCTATTTTAAGCAGCAAATTTGATATGGGTGGTGAGGTTGGGTTACACAATACATAAAGCCAGGCACCAGTAGCGGTGCGCGGAGCAGTAACGGTGATGGTGGGTTGAGGCTTCACTTTTTTATACTTTTAGCTTCTTCCTTTGGTTTTTGCTTCGTCTAATTAGATTTTTTTTCTGTGCTGCCTTTTAATATCCATACATATATACGTTCATACCCATTTATATTCTAAACAGTTAATTTGCGACGGTATTAAGCAACGAATAACATTTGAAAAACTCTTGAGGTTAACGCGATTGAATGCGATTACACGTCAAGGTTAAAAAAAAACCTTAGACGATACATTTCTCCCTCTCAGCCAAAGGATATACCTACATTTATACCTCCAAACAACATCCTTAGGTATACTTCTTATATGTATGAAAATGTTCATACACATGTCAGAACGTTCTATGGTTAATTTTACTTATGGAAATCAAAAGAGCAGATATAAGCTGTGGCCATCATATCGTGAAACGTGAAGGAGCGGGAGTGGGAGCAGAGGCAGGTCTTAAGACTTGAAAGTGAAAGATATAGGTACAAAGTTCCTTACGCATATTAACAACGCCATGAAGCGCAAAAGATGAATACTTCTGTTTATAACATAATAATAAAACATACATACAGACATACATCTCTTTATTTAATCTTCTGGGATCTTAGATCAGTTCTGATTTGAGTAGGTAGCAATTTCAACATTACATTTACATCTATGAACGCTATGAAAGCTTGAAGGGAAAAAATATTCTTGAATAGAGTTCCTTCCCAGGTAGGTTTAAGATGTAGGTATGTTGAATAGTCTATTGAAGTATCTATTCAGGCTTTTACCTTAGAGCAATTGAGACATACGAGTATATGCATGGTAAAGGGAAATGAAACTGCGTATCCTTCCCGCACTAAAATAAAAAATAAAAAAATCAACATAAGTTAAATGCATTAGGGTGCACTTTGCATGAAAAATAATATTGGAGTACTTTCATGTTGTATCTAACATGATAAATATAACTGCTGTTATACAACCTAAGCCTTATGTTTTTTATTTTCTCTATGAGACAAGTAGGTATTCATTTCGCGATGTAATCAAATCCAATATTACGATGACAGAAAAGTGGTTTTCGTCATGCTGTCCAGGCTCTATGCAATATGCATATGTGCGTGCATTGAGCTGGAACCCAAACGGATATTGAAGAGATTAAGTTCATCTTGAAAGCCCATAGTTAGGTTCAGGTATGTAACAGTTTGGTTTTTTTTTAAGATTTTCTCGCTCTTAAAAGATTAAGATTCAAATCAATCAAGCAGTCATTTTCAATTAATTTTCACGAAATAAAATGTTGTGCTGCATGCGTCCGGCTTCTGCTGTCATGTGTCGTTTAAAAAAATCGTTCTAAGTACAATATATTCTTACTTCAAGAAATATGGAACTCTAAAACTTAACAATATTTTACAAACATTTTTATAATAAAAAAAGCAAAATTTTTGATAATTTATGTTATGTTTTTCACATTATTTTCAAACCATCCCCAAAATGGCCATATCATTCTTTTGAATTTGATAAATTGTGGCTATGATTTGTGAAAGAATTTAATGAACTGCCGTTTCATATCTCTATAGCCGTTTTCCTTTGGAGGTGGCAAAGTACTTAAGAGTAGATGAAAACCCTAATCTAGTACAACCAACTGAACATGCTCGCATGTGCGAGTAGAAACATTTAACTTATGTGTTCCATTGAAAAAAGCTAGCAAAGTACTTGCAAGTACTTCGCCACCTCCAAAGGAAAACGCCTTATGTATAAAAGAAATGGGCTATCGACGTTTTTTTCTTTGGATTGCTTTATATTTTTTTTTCTTTTCTTATCGACATTTCCATTTTTGAGCTGTATTAACCTGGGTGACAAACACTGCAAGTGAAAGGAGAGTCGAGTGGTCTAAGACTAAACAGCAAAAAGACAAAAATAATGCTCACAGGCCGCTCCAAATATCAGCGTATTATTCTACAGACGCCACCAGTGGAAGAGGTCGAACAAACTACCTTAACAGTATTGTTTCTGCAAATGGCGACACGAGTGTGGAGAATTAATAAGACTCCTGCTACCTATGGCACTCTGTCCCCAATTTGAAAATCCAGTCAAATCTCCTTGTTGGGATTCTTCGAATCCAATGTCAAATCCATGCTGTCATATGCCGGCGAAACCTGGAAAGTCAAGTCTAGCATTTCGAGGAAATTGCGCAGGCTTTTGTGAATCGCTCTCTACGTCACATCCTAAAGATTCGCTGGTCACAAATTATATTAAACGAGGAATTGTGGCGCAGGACAAGTCAAGAGAGGCTGGACGTCAACTTAAGAAAGCGTAAATGGCAATGGATTGGTCACACACTGAGGTAACCAAACGATGAGCCTTATAATAGATTCCTCAAGGTGCACGGCGAAACGTGACTTTTCAGCTTTAAAAAGTATGTTTCAATTAAATTTCCTCCAAAAGTGTAATATGTTAGTTAGTGAGTTTAACCTTTGAACCGACGACTTATAAGGTGTCCTTAAAGGTGGCAAATATTATTTTTGACAGGCAGGGCCCGACCCAGCTTTTTCGCCGCCCTGGGCAAAAATAGTATTTGCCGCCCTTTGTAATGACACCTTATAAGACATTAGCCGCGTTTAATTATCGCTCATAACCCAGTTATGGTTCACCTCGAGAAAATAAAACGATGTGGGTTAGTGCAAAAGCAGAGTGCTGTATATCAGTCTCTTTTTTTCTTATGTTTATTTGTTTTTCATGTAAACACTTGTCTCTTTTCCTCTCTATTCCTAACACTGCTGACAAATCGCTGACATCATTCACAATGGTAAATAGCCCTCTGCCGGTCAGAGTGAAAACCACAGCTAATAGCTGCGTTTTATTATCTCTGGGTCTGGGTCGAGGTTATCTTTTAACTTGTATTACAAAAACAACATGGGATCTAGGTTTCTATCGAGGTTAATTTCAATAACCCAGATAGAGGTTTTCACTCTGGCCGGCAGAGGGCTATTTACCATTGTGAATGGATGTCAGCGATTTGTCAGCAGTATAAGGAATAGAGAGGAAAAGAGACAAGTGCTTACATGAAAAACAAATAAACATAAGAAAAAAAGAGACTGATATACAGCACTGCTTTTGCACTAACCCACATCGTTTTATTTTCACGAGGTGAACCATATGGGTTATGAGCGATAATAAAACGCGGCTATTATGTTACTGCAGAGATGGAGCGATTTTTAGTCGAATAAAAAAAAAAAGTAGGCTATCATTTCGACCGGTATGAATGCGATGGGAATTGTGTGATATTCACATCAATATGTTAGTCTTTTAGGGCTTCTAAACGAGTATATCAAATTTTATGAGTGAACGTTATGTTTACATACATACATACAGCATTTTAATAATTTTTTTACTGACCAAAAAAATTTTTCAAAATCGGTTCAGTAGTTAAGAAGATAAAGACTAAAATGTATCTTTTCAACCACGACTTGATGGAAATAATTGTTGCCTTCTGTTTAAATGAAAATAATCTTTTTTTTAACTCTATTGAACAAAAAATTCAGTAATTATTTAAGCCACAAAACAAATAATGCTATGTTCCGACCAAAATGAAATCCGAGATTTCGGTTGAAAACTTTTGATATTTTGAGCCGCTGGAATAAGGTTCCATAGAAATTTCAACGAAATCTCAAAAAAAAAACTCGGGATTTAAACGAAATCTCAATGAAAATCTGCGCCAATAATTTGAAATATCAAAATTTTTTAGCTGAAATCTCGGATTCGCTTTGGTGGGAACATAGCATAAGCCTAAAAAATATAATAAAAATAAACCAAATTTGTTTTGAGAATATTCAAGAAACAAACTGAAAACCCGTATTTCCTCCCCATTTTTTAATCACAAAATATATCCTCCTATATTTTTTAATAAAGTTGTTTATTTATGCTTTTTTCGAAAAAAAAAATTAATTTTAAAACATAAGCTTTTAAATGAAAAAATTGTTTTTTTTTCAATATTTCAAAGCTGTTTAGGTACTTGTGAATTTATTTAAATAAATAAATAATTTCCAAAAAAAAAAAATTAAACTTAAAATTTTGTTTTCTAAGGAAATTTTGTTCAATATTTTGTCTAATTTTTGTTTTAAGAATTCAATGATCTGATCATTTCTTATGCTATTACTTATAGCTGTATACAAACATGCTTGAATGAAATGTCATAAAAACTACTTTCTATCAGAATCTAGAAACAAATTGGCAAATGTTTTTCTTATAATACTATTCTAAAAAAATAATATTCTACATGTAGTTTGGCCGGATTGATTGAAATTTAAAAAAATGTGAATTATACAAAATTTTCCCTTCGGTATTTTTTTACAATACAGAGTTGTAGTATTGACATTGATGTTTTATCGCACCCGTTCAAAGTAAGTTTTTAAATGTTGGTGTTTTATTTTTTAGCTTCATGAGCTTCTTTACTACTGAAGAGTTTTTTCAATGAATAGTTTACTGAAAGGAACTTTCTTTATTATTAGCTGTATCGGAACAATTATTTATGCCTTGGTCAGTTACAATATTCATAAAATAATTTCTTAGTAGCTGGCAACCAGCCTAAATTTTCAATTTTGCCGCCCTCAACTTTAGCCGCCCGGGGCAAAATGCCCGGCTCAGCCCCCCTTAGATCGGGCCCTGTTGCCAGGATAGGAGTGGTTAGCAAGATCGGACAATGATCCTTTAAAACTACTTCAACTTATCAAGAGAGAATTTCCTAACAAAGACTGAAAAAAGCAACGAGCACGAAAGAAGAATAGACGGGCATATTCATAGATATTGTTTAACCTGTTGCTATGCAAAACTGGAATTTACCTGATGGAGTCTCAATATGTAAAGCATTAAGTTCTCGTTTGTAATCTGCACTGTTTAAAGTTCTAATTTATTTATTCGTTTATGCTCGTTGTTGTTATTGCTTTGAACTGTAATGCTAAAGTAAACAAATATATAGGTAAAAGTAAAACAAAGTTCCTTTTAATGTTAGAAGTAAGCGAAATTTCAATAATAAATTATCATTGTGCAATAGATTTTGATTTAAAGCTAAATAAAGACCAGTGCCTGGAAAAAAGCCAACGAAACGTGTCGGGAATGAATAAAGTAGCTTTTTATTTATTTACATTAGGAAACTAATGGCCGATTTCACGAAAGGCTTTTAATTATTTAAAAAGCCTTTTAGCCTTTAAATGATGTTTTTTGGTTTCACCAAATGCTTTTATATTTAAGAAGATTTTAAATGCCCTTGTAAACTTAAAGCTCGTTTTTGTCTCATTAAATTTTAAAAGTCTTTTTTGTTAAGACATTCCATTCAACAACAGCTGATATTTTGCTGTCAGAATAATTGTCTCTCATCTATAATGCTTTTTCACTTTTTCTCATAGACTTCGCATGTGCGAGGGAAACAACCTCTTTTTTTGAATCCAGGGATGTGAGCAAAATCAGTCAAATTAAAATATCCCTAAAATATCCCTTTTCTACATTGGTGAAACTGAAAAATTTTAAATGTCTGATAAAATTTAGAAGGAGTTTAGATAAAAGTAATTTTAGTGTTTGTTTATGAAATTGGCCATAAGGATCTAAAAGCCTGTCCAAACACCTATATGTATTTGTCATAAGAATTCAAGATCACATTTCGCAAAGGAAAATACACATAATAAAACAAAATATTTCGAGAGGAGGTCAAACAAATTGGATGAAAAAGTTAATAAGATAAATCTTATTTTAAGAATTTGGTCAAAAGCCAAAAAATAACGGTTTTCTGATTATTACTCGTAAATGACGAAGTTGTTTAAAATGTAGGCTCAATTTTTTGACGTTAAAATATTCTGCGTAAAAGGTTGTTCAACTTTTTCCTAACGAGTTGTCGGTTACAAGATATTGCGATTTCAAAATGGCCACATGTCGAAAATATAGAGTTTTCTCGTATAACTCTTAAACGATAAACGCTATCATAAAGTACTTTATGCTGAGTTTGTACATAATGTGGTGCTCTACAACATATTTTTTTTTCCTAAAATGTATCAATGTTGTTATTTTAAGAATTTAGTCAAAAATCAAAAATAACGTTTTTTTTAATTTTTACTTTAAAATGTCTTATGGCCAATTTCATGAAAGGTTTTTATTTATTTAAAAAGCCATTTAGCCTTAAAATGATGTTTTATAGTTTCACCAAATGCTATTATATTTGAGACGTATTTTTTCAGAGTTAAATTTGATAAAAAATGATTTAACCAATAGGTATCACCAAAGACCGTATAATACCAAGATACCGCATCTCAACCCACAGTACACATATTAAAGGTAATATATTGCGCATGTTTTCAAAAATCGGTTGTCAGATACTGAACAAAAAAAACAAATTAATTCTCAGAGACCTTGTCAAATTGACAATGGGTACATTCAATGCTTCAATTTCAGTACTGAATCTTCAGATTTCTGAATTCTGGCCAATCAGAGGCTTGGAAAATTGAGAAAACTGAAAATCTAAATGTAAAATTTGGAAAGTGTTGAACATGTCACAGTACACACTTAATGAACTGACAGGGGTCTCTGAGATTTTGACATATGCGCGAACTTGAACGAAAATGAAAACTCGGAATATATTACCTTTAATATGTGTACTGTGATCTCAACCAACCACCAAAAATCAGCCTTAGATGCGGTCGGTCGGGGGAAGGGAAACATTCCCACGTATTGTATCACATCCTCATTCACATTCGAACTCACATAACACATACAGACATGCAAGCCTTTATTCGCCGCAGACCCACGACTCAGCGACCGCACCACCGACGATTGTAAAACTTATACATAGACGGGGTTCTCACTCACACATCTATGGGGTCACCACTGGGGTCGTCACAGTACTAGCGCTTTGACTGCGAATTTTTACACTAGATGCAATATCTTGGTATTATACGGTCTTTGGTATCACTTAAAAACCATTCAATTCAATTCAATTTGTTTTATTGAACATAATATATACAATTTGGCTTACAACTAATAAGATACATTGAAAAATTTACATTTGTTGGCACATAGGGGGCCTAACTTTATACTTTGTCTTAGGTTTAAAATGTTATAATTATATAAAATACATGTCAAAATTAATTTAAGCATCCGTTGACTTTTTCATTCTCGGGGTGTTCCATCCCGGTTGTCTAGTGGTGATTTTGGTGTGGATTGTTAGGAGGTTTGGCATTTAGCCGCGGTAGTAGGCTGACCCTGTATCAGCGTAGAAGGAAACTGTTTCCTCGTTGTCTGTGGGGATAATGTTGTCGTCCAGGGTTTCCATCACACTGAGGTACCTCGGATCGGGTTGTCGTTGCTCGGTGGACATACTTCGTATCAGCTGATTTGGATGACTGTGAATGTTTTCTATTAGCTTCTTTGTAGAGAGCACTAGGTACCTGTCCAGAGGGATTATGTTCGCTTCCGTGTAGAGGTGTTCATTCCTGTAGTGTTTTTGTCGCTGGCGGTCGAAGTGTAGGCCGGTGCAAATTCTAAGTATTTTTCTTTCGAACACTTGAAGTTCCTTCATGGCTGTCTTGGATATTGAGAAATGAGAACCAGACTGGGAAGCAATAGGCTATGACTGGCCGCAGGAGTTGCTTGTACATCAGTATTTTCGTCTGTTGACTTAGTCCGGTTCTTTTTCTCATCAGGGGGTGTAAACGGTGGAAGACAACTTAAAAACCATTGAACCAATAATGTTTGCAAAACAAATAAAAGATCAATTCTCTTAATTTACCTAAACATGTTTTATGTAAAACTTAAAATGTGTCTTACTTATAATAATTTATTAACTTATTATTTATAGTAGGGGAGCCCACTAAGGGATTTCGGGATTTACTCGAGCGCGTCAGATTAGTATAAGGGGGGGTACCTTGCACCCTGCTGAGTACCTCCGGGCGCCTAGGGCAGGTTGTCAGATTAGTAAAAAAAAATCGATAGCTCGAAATACTCGAGCGCGTCAGATTAAGATAGGGTAGGTTAATTACATGCTGAAAAGTGTGTATTTCAATAATCTGACAATTTGAGTGTGACCTAAGGTAGTGGGAGGGTTACAAACTTGCAAAAAAAAATTGTCACCTGGACATTCTCGAGCGCGGTTGGATTTTTTTTATTGTGAAGCAAATAATTCTAGGATAACGGGAAAAGTATAATCTGCCATTTTTCTCGTCCCGGTTTGGAGGTAGAGGTGATTTTCGAAAAAAAAACGACTTAAATGGAAAAATAAATATTAAAAATCAACGACAATACTTAGAATGCAAAAAAATAACATTTTCAAAAGCCAGAAATCTCTTCTTTAATCCTACATTCAAATTATATTATTTGTGTTAATAGTTTTCAAAATATTTGCATTTAAACTCAAAGTTTTTATAAAAAAAAACGCAAAAAAATGTTTGGATCAATTTTTTTCAAAATCGTGAAAGAAAAAAATAAATTTTCTTTTTGTGGTCAATGCTCGTATTAATTTTAAATCGAACACAAAAAACCGGAAGCTTTTATGTCTTCTAGTTTTTAAGAAAATTGTAAATTACTGATACTACTTTTTTATGAGATTATTATATTATATCATTTTGAAGCTGTTCCCATTAGTAGCTATTAACATTGGAAACAGAGAATACATTCAAAATTATAAAATGCAAACGAAATTTGGCAAACACCGAACCTCGCACATACCCCAAATCCTATAGTGAGCCCAAGCAGGGCGGTTGCATACATAATCTTACATTTAAAACGCAGCCGTAATGCTGGCAGTGCAAGCAAATTACAAATATCTCAAAAAAGTAGTATCAGTAACTTGCAATTTTTTTAAAAACTAGAAGACACACAACCTTCCGGTTTTTTGTGTTCGATTTTAAATTAATATGAGCATTGACCACAAAAAGAAAATTTAGTTTTCACTTCACAATTTTTAGAAAAATTGATCCCAACATTTTGTTCGCGTTTTTTTATCAAAATTTACAGCTTGTATGCGAATATTTTGAAAACTATTGACATAAATAATTTAATTTAAATACTAGATAAGAGAACAGATTTTTGGCTTTTAAAACTGTTATTGTTTTGAATTTTTAGTATTGTCGCCGATTTTTAATATTTTTTTTCCATTTAAGTCCTTTTTCTCGAAAATTGCCTCTACCTCCTAAACGGGGCGACATAGATCCCCCTCCCATAGTAAGAAATGCTTGCACATATTTGACCCTTCTAAAAAAAAAAACCGTTTTCAATTTCTGGCGCCCAAGTTATTATACTCTCCCCAGTGATTGAAAAAATCCTGAATAAAAATGTTTCTTCTTTTCAAATCGTCAGATTAAGAAAACCCCTCCAGATAATCGTCAGATTAAGGTTCAGCACATGTAGGACATCAAGTTGAACCACATATATCAAAATCTGACGCGCTCGAGTATTTCAAAATGGCGATTTTTTTTGCATTTTCAAAAAGCTGCCGCAAGCTTGCGTCACATCCGAATCGTCAGTCTTTTGAATGTGAGCATCCTTGGGGGTCACTTAACATCCCCTATTAAAATCTGACGCGCTCGAGTAAATCCATTTGTTTTCCAATTTCTACACTCCCATACAGCCAACCCCACCACGCAAACCGGCAGATTAACATGCCACCGTTACTAGAAAGACCCAGGCCATATACACTATCAATATCTGACGCGCTCGAATACTTACTTACTTACTTACTTACTTAAGGTGGCGCTACAGTCCGGGGTGGACCAGGGCCTCAACCAACAAGCTTCTTCCAGCCGGCTCGGTTTCTAGCTAGCTGTCTCCAGTTTCGCACGCCAAGTTGGTTGAGGTCCTCTTCCACTTGCGTGCGCCACCTTTTACGCTGTCCACCTCTACTGCGTTGTCCCACGGGGTTGGATTCAAAGACTTTCCGGGCCGGAGCATTGGTGTCCATTCGCTCTAGATGACCCAGCCATCTCAGTCGTTGGCTTTTCACCTTTGTGGCTAGGTCGGTGTCGCTGTACAGCCCATACAGTTCGTTGTTGAATCTTCTTCTCCATTCCCCATCTATGCAGACGGGACCAAAAATCACCCGGAGAATTTTCCTCTCAAAACAGCCTAACGCGTTCTCATCCACTGTTAGCAGTGTCCATGCCTCTGCACCATACATCAGGACCGGGATGATAAGCGTCTTATACAGGGACAGTTTAGTTGCTCGAGAGAGGGCTTTGCTTCTCAATTGCCTTCTTAGCCCAAAGAAACAGCGATTGGCAAGAGTAATTCTTCGTTTGATCTCAGCGCTGGTGTCGTTCGCTGAGTTTATAGCGGATCCTAGGTAAACAAAGTCTCTGACTACCTCAAAATTATAGCTGTCTATAGTGACGTTCTGTCCGAGACGTCGGTGTTGGGTGTCCTTTCTTGTGGACAGCATATATTTTGTTTTGCTTTCATTCACCGTTAAACCCATTTTCTTGGCTTCCTTCTCAATGCTCACAAAAGCACCACTGACATCACGCTTTGTTCGTCCGATTATGTCAATGTCGTCAGCGTAAGCGAGTAATTGGACGGACTTTTGAAAGATTGTGCCTCTGGTGTTGACGTGAGAGTTTTGCACTATTCTTTCAAGAACGATGTTGAAGAAGTCGCATGACAGCGCGTCGCCTTGCCTAAAACCTTTTTTGACATCAAAGGTGTCGGTGAGGTCTTTGCCGACCTTGATGGAGCAGCGTGCATTCTCCATCGTCATCCTGCACAAACGGACGAGTTTGGCAGGGATGCCAAAACTAGACATTGCTCTATATAGCTCGTCTCTATAGATGCTGTCATACGCGGCCTTGAAATCGATAAAAAGGTGGTGGGTATCGATTTGGAACTCCTGGGTTTTCTCCAAGATCTGCCGTAGTGCGAATATTTGGTCGATGGTGGACTTCCCTGGCCTAAAGCCACACTGATATGGACCTATCAGGTTGTTGACGAATGGCTTCAGGCGTTCACAAAGTACGGCAGAGAAGATCTTGTAGGCGATATTAAGAAGACTGATGCCTCTGTAGTTGGTGCAGTCCAGAGGATCGCCTTTCTTGAGGATCGGGCAAACAATACTGAGGTTCCATTCATCGGGCATGCTTTCTTCCGACCATATTTTACAGATGAGCTGGTGCATACTCCTAACCAATTCATCGCCAGCCGCTTTGAATAGTTCAGCCGCAAGGCCATCAGCTCCAGCAGCTTTATTGGACTTAAGTTTAGATATGGCTATCCTCACTTCGTCAAGATCGGGTGGACGGAATTGTTGGCCTACGACGCGTCGTCCAGGTTGAATGGTGCAATTTGCATGGTAGCGGAATTCGGTTCGTCATCGCCGTTATAAAATTTGCAGAAATGATTTTTCCATATCCTCAGCACCGACTGCGATTCCACCACGATGTTCCCCTGATCGTCCTTGCAGGCTTCGGTTCGGGGTTTGTAACCTTGGGAGGTTCTTTTTACTTTTTGGTAAAACTTCCGAACTTCATTCCTGCAGTGGCATCCCTCTAATTCCTCGATCGCGCGCTTCTCATGCTCTTTCTTTTTCTTTCTAAGAAGCTTGTGTTCCTCTTTCCTCTTCTGCTCGTAGAGCTCGCGAGCAGCTCTGGTCCTTCTATGCAGCGCCGCTTTGTATGCCTGTTGTTTGGCTGCATGTACTTGCCGGCATTCCTCGTCGAACCAGGGGTTTCGCTGTGGTGGTCGTGCGAAGCCCAGCACGTCAGAGGCGGCATCTCTGATGGCTTCCTGGCAGTTTTTCCACTGGTTCTCGATGTTTGCAGTTGGCGGCAAAGGACTAGTTAAGAGGGCGCGAGAGACTCGATCGGAAAAGGACCTGGCGACTGTAGCCGTCCGACGTTGAACTTCCTGACAGTATTTCCCTGTTTTGGCTTTGGTCTGGATATCCGTAGCATTACCTTTGCTACAACGAGGTAGTGGTCCGAGTCAACGTTGGCTCCTCGGAACGTTCGTACATCCTTGATACTGGAGGAGTGCCTTGCGTCGATCGCAATGTGGTCAATTTGGTTGGCGGTTGATTGACCAGGAATTCGCCATGTCCCCTTATGAATATCGAGATGCGGGAACTGCGTACTAGCTACCACAACGTTTCGCCCCGCAGCAAAGTCGATTAGCCTGAGTCCGTTATCGGAGGTGGTGTCGTGCAGGCTGTATCTTCCGATTGTGCCACCAAAGACGTCTTCTCTTCCTAGTTTGGCATTAAAATCACCCAAGACAATTTTAATGTCATAGCTAGGGCATTGCTCATATGTCTTGTCCCGGAGCTCGTAGAACTCGTCCTTGGTGTCGTCATCTTTCTCCGAATTTAGCCTTAATGCGAATTGTCGTGAGGCGTTCGTTCACATAATTGAAACTCAAGACCTCTTGCCTCAGTCTGCCTCTAACAACAAATCCACATCCAAAAAGACGCTGCCCTTGTGGTCGGTAACAATCACCGTAGTATTAATCGCAGTCTTTCAGTTTTCTTTTGCCCGGCCCATCCCATCGCACTTCTTGGATGGCGGTGATGTCTGCTTTGTAGCAGTCTAGGGCCTCCGCTAAATGTTCGGCTGCACGTGGTCTATAGAGAGACAGAACATTCCACGTGCAGATCCGAAGTTCGTTGTCCTTATTTCGTTTGCTAGGTTCGTCAACAGTAAATCCGTCCGTATCCGAGGCTTGTTGATGCTTCGCAACTAAAAAATAGCTTTACGTGGCCGGGAAGTCACCCCGACGGCACGAACCCCAACCTGGAGGACCAGACCCTATATATATAACTCCAAGGGCGGGGAGCCGGATTAACCGCTCCTTATAGGCCTGAGCTCCGAATATGTCGTAGTAGCCCGTATAAGGTGTTCACTAAGTAGTTCAGCCTAACTGGAACTGTAGACGCCACCGTTGATTCCAT
Source organism: Dasysyrphus tricinctus (assembly GCA_963921185.1). Taxonomy (NCBI): domain Eukaryota; kingdom Metazoa; phylum Arthropoda; class Insecta; order Diptera; family Syrphidae; genus Dasysyrphus; species Dasysyrphus tricinctus. The sequence continues at coordinate 30,443,227 of OY992534.1, forward strand.
CTTGAGAATTCTCCCGCTGCCGCCTGGATGAAGGAGAAGTGCCTTAGTGGGAACACTCCTCCCCCCCTCTCTCGTTTGCTGCCCCCTAAAACCGTCCACAGGGATTGGAACCCCATCTTCAGTTAAAGGTACTAGGCACCCGATGTTCACCACTTGGAGGTGAGAGTAGGAGTTGATGGACAGAGGTTCGCTTTGAAAAAAAGCTTGTGGACGCTTGTGTCCTCTTGAATGCACCGTGTCTACCCTTTGACGCGCTCGAATATGTCCACGTGACTGTTTTTTTTAAACATTTTTGAACACCTGTAGATGCTCCCCCCACCGATGAAACGGTTTACTTTACTAACATTTTTTTCTCTCCATCATCAAATCTTCAAAATCCATTAGGTCCCAACGACGCTCGAGTAAATCCACATTTAGCATCGTGGGCTCCCCTACTATTAATGTATAGTTTTGTACTGAATTTAAAAACTGTGATGAAGAAAACTTATGTTCCTATTAAAAATTAAAAATTGAGTTCAAGAGTATTCTTTGCATTTAAATCATTTTTTCAATTTGTTACATTTTTGTCACTTTTGTTATGTTTTTTAAAAGAATGTGTTACACTTTCGTGAAGCCCAGCGCCAACGCTGCATATGAACAAGCGCCTGCATACGAAAAACTGAAAAGGGATATTGTATAAGAATCCGTACACACAAGCCACAAAATAACAAACAAAAAACATTCATCTATCGTACATCTCTTCTCTTTGTCCCTACACTCCCTGGTCAAAGGTTAGCTGCTATTTGTTTCACTTGATTTTTTTTTGCATTGCGTTCAACAAAATTTTAAAATCTCAATTTAGTGTACATATGTTATGAATGACGTAAGATTTCGTGGTTCCTCTATGTATATAAACTCAATTGCTAGTTTTTTAAGAAAAAAAAATATTTTAAAGTAAGTATAGTATAAAAACTGATTTTTATTGTAAATTTTTGGCTTACACCACTTTCATTTTATTAAAATTATAAAGGAAGGAACATACATTTTGTGGGTACCTATGGTAATTTGGGTTAAGTATAAATAATAAGATTTTTAAATATTTTGCGATTTATTACTGAACTGATTTTCTGGATGGAATATATTCAGGGGGGTGCTAGCGTTACCCTCCATCTTGGAAAACGCGTTTTATCCAAAATTTGGTGAACCGCGCATTATACGACAGAAAAAGTAAATTTTTTTGGAAGCTAATACCTACTCCATTCTCTTATTTGTTGTTTTTAAGGAAAATGCTTGAGAAATTTAATATGTATTAGCTTTCAAAATAAATTACTATTATTTTCTTACGGTGAGTAGGTATAGGTTCACGAAATATTTAATAAAACTCTCTGTCCCACCTACTTGGATTTACATTCGGGGGACACCCCTGAACATATTCCATCAAGAAAATCAGTTCAATAATAAATTGTAGAAAAAAAGTACCCGTGTCTTGGCCTATTTATCAGAAATCAATTTTGCAGATCCGAATTTTTACAAATAACATTACTAAAGGTTAATAAAGGCTAAAGGTTCACAGACACAATTTATTCGCCAATAAAGAAAAGTCAATTCCAATCTCAATTCGTATACCATTCGTGACGAACAAAATTAAATTAAATTCGATATCTGAATTTACCTAAAGAAAACCCTATAAATTTAGTTTTGCCTAGAATGAAGAACGTCAAAACAAAATGGTGAAATAGCTGTTAAGTGCCCTATTACACGACGACTTTAGAGTCATGACTTTTTTCGAAAATCAATGAGTGCGAACGAGAAAAAACATCTGATCTCACCTTCGCACTCATTTAATTTCGAAAAAAGTCATGACTCTAAAGTCGTCGTGTAATAGGGCACTAACACATATATTAACATGGACTTAATTTGAGCAGCATTTTTGTATAATTACAGAAAGTTCATGTGATTATAGCTGCTTCAACAAAGTTGCTTCAAAAGTTTTGCAAATCTGATTTTTTGCGGGACTGTTCTGAAAATGCGGGACACTTTGCGGGACAATCGATGATGCGGGACAACCCTATCAAATGCGGGGCGTTTGGCCACTATAAGTATATAGAGAATATATATTATAAAAAACCTTCTTATAAACAACAAGTTATAGATTTTAGTTAATATACTTTTTATTAATTCACATACTTCTTAGCTTTGCAATACGAATACTCCAATGGGCTTTGAATTCTGGAAAATTAATTTATTTAGCCATTGGTTTAAATTGATTTTATCTGCAAAATCGTAATAAACAAGTAAAATATCTTAAAGAAGGCCGTTTTCGAAAACGTCATCTGCGTCAAAACTGCATTTGCAGAATTTTCTTAAACGCAAACTGCAAAAGTTTTCTGTTCGAAAACGCAAATACAAATTTTACTGCATTAGCATTGTGCTCGATAATGCAGCTTGCCAAAGTCACATGTTCGAAAATATCATCTGCGGTGCAGCTGTGCAGTAAAAAAATCGGGTTGACGAACAAAATATTTAAAAGCCAGAGAGCGCGTTTGTAAACGTCAAATGCGTTTGCAAGTTAATAGATTGACGTTGATCAAACTGATTTTGTGCAAGCAGGACGATTGAATATTTGATGATCGCAGTACCTGCGTCCAAAAATGACGATCATTTGATGATCAAATTGACTTTGATTTGACGTTTTCGAAAACGGCCGAAATTTTGAGAGAATTTACAACTAAAATGTAACTGGGCTATTTTCACTGTGATATTGTAAGAGATTTAATATAATGAAATGTGCTACAATTATTATTAATGCTAACTTTAATAAAATAATCCTGACCACCCTATACTCTAAGCTTATGTACACAAGAACTTATTTATTATTTACTTTTATTGCTGTTCTATCGAACGACATAAAATATAGTTTGCTTATGTAACATAATATTTGACTCTCTTTTAATAACTGTAAGCTAAGATCTGCTGTTTTGCTAAAAGAAGCACTTTTAATAAAGATTTCGATTAGAACAGACGTGTTTTAAATTGTTATGTTTTATGTAAATTCGCATGCTAATAGTAAAAAGTATATAATCAGAAGTTGGATTAGAGTACCTATAAAGTAATTTTGATTGCATGCTTTAAAATTAAATTTCGGTTTAGTTTTTACTTTGAAAACTTTGAAACAAAAAAATAATTTGTGTTATGATGGATGCAAATACTCGTGCTGCTAATTTTGTGCATAGCGCGACTGTACCTAAATTGAAAGACAAACTGGCCGAGATGGGTCTGCCTACGGGTGGACTAAAAGCCACGTTGAAGATACGTCTGGAGGAAGGGATAGCTCTTCTCGATGATGGTCGATTAGAAGAGTTATTCTCCAATGATGATCTTGGTGACCAAGACGATGAGCAAAGTGATGCAGATTTGGAGCACGAGGAAAGCGTAGTTTCCCAGAGGCTAGAAAATTTGCGTGAAATGGTAAGAAAAAATGAAGAGATTGTTTCACTGCAGAAAAGGTTAGCCGAGTTAAATAATCCAGTGAAAGAGATGCAATCGATACCTTCATATACATTTCGTGATGTTGAAGATGCAATGCCGACGTTTTCTGGAGATGATAACTATCGTGTTAAGAAGTGGATCTCTAGTTTTGAAGATGCGAAACTTTTATACAAATTCAGCGAGTCAGAAAGTTTTGTTTATGCCAAGAGATTGCTTCAGGGAACAGCAAAGTTGTTTTTAAGATCAACGTCATGTCGTTCTTGGGCTGAGCTAAAGGCAGCTTTACTTGATGAGTTTCATGAGCACGCGTCAGCAACAGACGTTCACAATATGTTGCGAGGTCGTAGGAAGCGCAAGGATGAAACTTTCCAGCAGTACGTACTATCTATGCAGGAAATAGCATCCCTAGCTGACATTGAAGAGCAGGACGTTATATCATCAAGGGAATTCCTGACTCAATCTTTAACAAACAAATTTTGTTGACTGCAAATAATATCGCCGAATTGAAAGTAATATTGAGGAAATATGAGAAGATCAAATGTGAACTTCAACCATCTACGAGTACATCAATGTATCATCAGAAAATAACTCAACATACTAAAAGTTCGTCTACTACGAGTGCTAAGGTCACTTCCAAGTGCTTTAATTGTAATGAAGCTGGGCACATATCAACCAATTGCCCAAAACCCCGAAGAGAAAAAGGTTCCTGTTATCGTTGTGGGAAAAAAGGACACGTAGTTAAGGACTGTCCGCAATCATCGTCAGTTCTTATGGTTCATAACAGTGAGCTACAAACGCAAAAACAAATGTCTTCTTTTATGGACGATTTTAATGGTGTTTTCGAATACGGATTTCAAGATGATGACTCTGGACCAGTTCGTTTAACAATGCATATGATGACAATGATCGACACTGGAAGCCTAATCAGTTTTGTGCAGCAGGGCTATATTCCGCCCTTTTTGATCACATCTGTACCATCTCGAATGCATGATTATGTAGGTATTAATAATTCAAAAATAATTTTATTAGGTAATGTATTTTGTAATGTTAAAATTAAAAATAATAACGTTAATTTATGTTTATTTGTTGTGAAAAATGAAACGATGCATAATCCGATTGTGTTAGGGCGAGATTTTTTACAAAAAAATAATATCAAACTTGTTTTAGAAGATGAAAATATTAATTTTATTAGAAGCGATAATTTAAACGAATCTACTTGTGAAGGATTTATAAAAGAAATTTTAAGTATCGATACATCGCATGATTTTGAAGAACCGGTTTGCTTTAAAATTAACGAAAATCTTAAATACAGCGACAAAGAATTAGTTAGAAGTTTGTTTACGGGTAGTATTTCCACTAAAGATAAATTTACAGATGATTTTGAAATGAATATAGTTTTGACGAATGAGAACAGTGTTTTTAATTGCGTGCCTCGCCGATTGCCTTACGCCCATAAGCTTGAACTTCAAAAAATTCTTGATGATTTAATAAAGAACAACATTATACGCGAAAGCAATTCACCTTTTGCTTCACCAATTGTTTTAGTTTAGTTTAGTTTTAGTTTAGTTTATTGAATTCAATGAACACCTACACATTAAGAATATAATTCTTTTAAATTAGTGTAAGGCTAAATTTTACAATGATGTGAAGAAAAGCTACTTTGATATTATATATACAAATGTTTTTTAGAACATTTAATTATAATTATAAAATGTTTTAATAAATATCCATTTTTAGAAAAAAAAAAAAAAAAACATTCGGAAAAAGATTAAAGAGTTAGAAAATAGAAATAAGTTAAAAAATAGAAATAAGTTAAGCCCTTGCCTTTTGTGAAAAAAAGAAATAAATCAAGAAAATAGAATACAAACACATCTCCATTGGAAAAAAGATTAATTGTTATGTTTTAGGTTAGGAAGAAAACAAAATTAATTTTGAAAATGAGTACGTAGTGCTCTACGAAACTGTGCTTCGCCACTTACTCTCCTTATGTGCCTTGGAAGGGAGTTCCAAAGTCGTATAGCGTTGACGAAGAACTGTCGCTCCGAGGTAAGACAAGCATAACGGGGATGCCTGAGATTTTGGGATCTATTAGAGGAGGCAAACTGTATCCTATTGAAAAGACTACATGGTTCTTGAGTATTAATTATGTTGAACAGCAATACAAGGGTTCGGAAGCGCAGTAAGTTTTCAAGAGAAATGTTATATATTTGTATGGAAAAATTTGAAACACGGTCCATTCTACGCAACCCAAAAATATAACGAGTGGTATTGTTAAAAGCTACATTAAGCCTTCGCCTGCTGACTGCATCGCATCTCACACCCGTATGTAAGTATTGGTATAACTAACGTTTTCGCCAGTAACAAACGAGTTTTAAAGGGGGTGTAGTTTTGCGAGGACCATAACTTGCGGAGTACACCGTATACTTTGCCAACAGCAGCATTTATATGAGCATCCCAAGACAGTGTACTATTAAATAAAATACCCAAATTTCTTGCAGTCGAAACATAATCAATGCGTGAGTTATTTAAGTATAAGTTTGGAAAATATTCTAAGTTGAGAGCCTTCCTACTAATAACTATGCATTTGGATTTCATAGGGTTCAAAAAGAGGCCATTAGATAATGACCAGCGAGAAATTTCCTCAAGATCCCTATTAATTGAGTAGGCGCAGTTTTCAATGAGCCCAAGGGGACAACTTTTGTATAGTTGGACATCGTCAGCATACATTTGGATGGACGATCCATAAATCTTTGCGGGAAGCTCATTGATGTAAATAGAAAAAAGGAGAGGTCCTAAGATTGAGCCCTGTGGGACTCCTCTAGTTGTTGGAAGGTAACTTGAAATATTATTGCCAATGGAAACTGCTTGCTTTCTATCCCGAAGGTATGATGATAATAAAAGAACTGCAGAAGTCGAAAAACCATAATAAGCTGACAGCTTAAAACATAGGGTAGTGTGATCAACAGTGTCGAATGCTTTAGAAAAATCAAGCAGTACCAGGAAAGTTACATGATCCTCATCTAAGGCAAGTCGAATATCTTCAACGATGTTGATAATAGCCGTAGTGCAACTATGCTTTTGACGGAAGCCAGACTGCTTAGATGAAAGGATGTTTTGAGCTCTGAGGTAGGTGTTGAGTTGTTTTTGTACAATCCTCTCGAATACTTTTGATAAAAAAGGTAGTATAGATATTGGTCTAAACTCATTGCTCCTCCCATTTTTCGGTATTGGCAATATTTTAGCGAGTTTCCATTGAGTTGGAAATAAACCTGTCATCAATATTGTGTTGAATGTATGGGTTATATATGGCAGGATTATAGGTAATAAGGACTTTATGAATACGGGATGTATACCATCGATGCCTACAGCATTGGATTTGATGGATAAAAGACTTTCAACAATGTCCGTACTTCCCACACATCTAAATTCGAATACAGAATCTGGTGCGTATCTGTTAGAAAAAACATCATCTAAGACAGAGGGACGGCTAGAAAGTGATGGAAACGGTAACGCCACGAATTCCTGATTTAAAGATTCAACGTTAACGTTTTCATTACATGTTCGGTTTTCTCTACCTAAACCCATCGCCTTTAAGTTCTTCCACAGCTGACGCCCATTCATAGAAGGATTAAGCTTTTTATTGTACAATTGGATTTTTGCTGTTTTTATTTTATGAACCACTTTATTACGCAACCTACAAAAAATCTGATGGTGAATTTCCAATCGATAACGTTTCCATACACTATATGCCTGATCCCGTTGCAGCATGAGTCTTCGAGCAAAGCAAAGAAGAAGACAGGCGAATTGCGCCTTTGCATAGATTTCCGTCAGCTTAACAAGGTGACAGTGAAGGACAACTTTCCTATTCCTCTTATTGAAGATCTATTGGATAGGTTACGAGGCAAGAAGTATTTTTCACCTTAAGACCTAAAAAGTGGATTTCACCACGTTAAGATGGCTGAAGAATCCGTTAAATTTACATCTTTTATAACACCTTTAGGTCAATTTGAATATTTGCGCATGGCTTTTGGCCTAAAAAATGCACCGAGCGTTTTTAAACGCTACGTAAATACGCTTTTTAAAGATCTCATAGGTGCAGGAAAATTGCTCGTTTACATAGATGATTTGCTTATTGCAACCGAATCGAAAGAAGAGCACTTTCAAATTTTAAAGGCAGTCATGGAAGTGGTAACAAAACATAATTTGCAGTTGCGTTACGATAAATGTCTTTTTATGTACGAAAAGATTACTTACTTAGGGTATAAAGTTTCCGCTAGTGGTGTAGGACCGAACGTTAATGGCTTGAAGGCCGTTGCTGAGTTTCCTATACCAGCAAACGTTAAAAATTTGCATTCCTTTTTGGGCTTAGCTTCTTACTTTAGGAAGTTCATAAAGGACTTCTCAATTTATGCAAAATTTACTTTTGGTGAAATTGAATTGGCAGTTTTTGAATCACTGAAGCAAAAATTATTGAACGCGCAACTGCTTAGCAGGGTTGCCACTTCTCAGAAAAATTTTTGCAGTAGATTTGCAAAAAAAGTGCAGTAGATTCAATATTTTCGCAGTAGATACCTTTTTTTATTTATTTTTTCAAAAAACTTAATATATTACTCGAACAAAATTGATAAATTAATAAAGTATAACATTTGCTTTTCTTCAAAAACTTAAAATGAACAAACAAAATCGCTATAAATTAAACATACCATATTATTATTAAGGCGTGAAGGGTTATTTTGTTCGTAAAATCAAGTGCAGTAGATTTTATTTTAAGGCAGTAGATTGATTTTGAGAAAAAAATGCAGTAGATCTACTCCAATTGCAGTAAAGTGGCAACCCTGCTGCTTAGTATTTACAACCCTAATGCTGACACAGAATTGCACTGTGATGCAAGTAGTCTGGGATTCGGTGCGGTTTTGATGCAGCGCCAAGAAGATAAACACTTCCATCCAGTTTTCTTTTTTTCAAAACGCACCACTGCTCAGAATCAAAGTTTCACTCTTATGAGTTAGAGACTCTGGCCATAATATCAGCTCTAAGAAGGTTTAGAATCTACCTCACTGGTATCCACTTTAAAATAATCACCGACTGTATGTCTCTTACACTTACTCTGAATAAATTAAATCCGCGCATATCACGATGGGCTCTAGAGCTCCAAGACTATGATTATGCCATTGAACATAGAGATGGTCAGAGAATGAGACATGTTGACGCTCTGAGTAGGTGCCATAATATTTTGATCGTTGAGTCAGATTCGTTTGAGCATGCACTTGCAGCATCACAACAAAAAGACCCTGTGATAAAAAACTTAGTAAAAATGTTGGAAGAGAGGGAAAGTTCTGCCTATGAATTAATTAACGGTTTGGTGTATCGTAAAATAGATAAAAAGGTTTATTTTTATGTTCCATCTCTGATGGAGAGAAGTGTTATACAAACACATCATGACGCATTGTGTCATGTGGGAGTTGATAAGTGTTACAATTTTTTGCGTAAAACATACTGGTTTCCTTGCATGAAAGCCAAAATAAAAGTTTATATCAATATTATATTTTGATCGTTGAGTCAGATTCGTTTGAGCATGCACTTGCAGCATCACAACAAAAAGACCCTGTGATAAAAAACTTAGTAAAAATGTTGGAAGAGAGGGAAAGTTCTGCCTATGAATTAATTAACGGTTTGGTGTATCGTAAAATAGATAAAAAGGTTTATTTTTATGTTCCATCTCTGATGGAGAGAAGTGTTATACAAACACATCATGACGCATTGTGTCATGTGGGAGTTGATAAGTGTTACAATTTTTTGCGTAAAACATACTGGTTTCCTTGCATGAAAGCCAAAATAAAAGTTTATATCAACAATTGTTTAAAATGTGTACATTTCTCTCAAACGTATGGTAAGAAAGAGGCAATTTTGCATAGTATTCCGAAAGGTGACAAGCCCTTTGACACAATTCACGTTGACCACTATGGTCCGTTGCCATCCTGTGTGCGGAATTGTAAGAAACATATTTTCTTAGTTGTTGACGGATTTTCAAAATACACCAGGCTATTTGCAGTAAAGAGTACAAGCACCAGGGAAGTCATTCAGTGTTTGGAAACATATTTTTCAACATACAGTAGGCCAAACCGTTTAATTTCGGATAGAGGTAGTTGTTTTACATCCGAAGAATTTGCCTTATTTTGTGAAAAATATTGTGTCCAACATATAAAGGTCGCCACCAGTTCACCACAGTCTAACGGGCAGGTGGAGCGCGTAAACCGATGTCTTACTCCAATGTTGGCTAAGGAGAGCGAGCTTGAACCTGGTGACTGGACTAAACATTTAGTTTAGATAGAATTTGCCATGAACAACACCATCAATAAGAGTACAGGTCTTAGCCCTAGTCTTTTGCTCTTTGGTGTTGAGCAAAAGGGAATTGTTTGCAATAAAATCAGAGAGTACTTAGATCAAAATGATATATCTGAAGAGCCGCGAAATTTAGAATCGTTTAGGCAACAAGCAAGTAAAAAAACTGTTCAAGCTCAAGAATCAAATAAAATTTATTATGATAAACATCATAAGAAACCTCACGAGTATAATGTTGGTGATTTTGCTATGGTGAAAAATGTCGTAACTACCCCAGGTGTAAATAAGAAACTTCTAGCTAAACTCAAAGGTCCTTTTGAAGTTGTAAAAAAGTTACCAAATGATCGGTACCTAATAAAGGACCTAGAAAACCTCCAAATTTCACGCACTCCTTATGAAGGAGTGGCATGTCCCGAAAATATGAAACCATATGTTTTAACTTAAACGATAACTTCAAACTACATATTCTCATGTATCTATACTTGATTTCATTTTTAATTCCTATCGTTTTATATCATGTTTTACTATAACTATGTAATTTCATATTATTTATTATCATAAATATGTTGACTAAAAATGTTCGATAACGAAAATTAAAAAAATCAATTTCCAATCATGTATCAATATAACTCAAAAAAATGTATTTTGCTTGCAATAATTAATCGAGGGCGATTTGTATTCAGGATGGTCGAGCTGTAAGAGATTTAATATAATGAAATGTGCTACAATTATTATTAATGCTAACTTTAATAAAATAATCCTGACCACCCTATACTCTAAGCTTATGTACACAATAACTTATTTATTATTTACTTTTATTGCTGTTCTATCGAACGACATAAAATACAGTTTGCTTATGTAACATAATATTTGACTCTCTTTTAATAACTGTAAGCTAAGATCTGCTGTTTTGCTAAAAGAAGCACTTTTAATAAAGATTTCGATTAGAACAGACGTGTTTTAAATTGTTATGTTTTATGTAAATTCGCATGCTAATAGTAAAAAGTATATAATCAGAAGTTGGATTAGAGTACCTATAAAGTAATTTTGATTGCATGCTTTAAAATTAAATTTCGGTTTAGTTTTTACTTTGAAAACTTTGAAACAAAAAAATAATTTGTGTTATGATGGATGCAAATACTCGTGCTGCTAATTTTGTGCATAGCGCGACTGTACCTAAATTGAAAGACAAACTGGCCGAGATGGGTCTGCCTACGGGTGGACTAAAAGCCACGTTGAAGATACGTCTGGAGGAAGGGATAGCTCTTCTCGATGATGGTCGATTAGAAGAGTTATTCTCCAATGATGATCTTGGTGACCAAGACGATGAGCAAAGTGATGCAGATTTGGAGCACGAGGAAAGCGTAGTTTCCCAGAGGCTAGAAAATTTGCGTGAAATGGTAAGAAAAAATGAAGAGATTGTTTCACTGCAGAAAAGGTTAGCCGAGTTAAATAATCCAGTGAAAGAGATGCAATCGATACCTTCATATACATTTCGTGATGTTGAAGATGCAATGCCGACGTTTTCTGGAGATGATAACTATCGTGTTAAGAAGTGGATCTCTAGTTTTGAAGATGCGAAACTTTTATACAAATTCAGCGAGTCAGAAAGTTTTGTTTATGCCAAGAGATTGCTTCAGGGAACAGCAAAGTTGTTTTTAAGATCAACGTCATGTCGTTCTTGGGCTGAGCTAAAGGCAGCTTTACTTGATGAGTTTCATGAGCACGCGTCAGCAACAGACGTTCACAATATGTTGCGAGGTCGTAGGAAGCGCAAGGATGAAACTTTCCAGCAGTACGTACTATCTATGCAGGAAATAGCATCCCTAGCTGACATTGAAGAGCAGGACGTTATATCATCAAGGGAATTCCTGACTCAATCTTTAACAAACAAATTTTGTTGACTGCAAATAATATCGCCGAATTGAAAGTAATATTGAGGAAATATGAGAAGATCAAATGTGAACTTCAACCATCTACGAGTACATCAATGTATCATCAGAAAATAACTCAACATACTAAAAGTTCGTCTACTACGAGTGCTAAGGTCACTTCCAAGTGCTTTAATTGTAATGAAGCTGGGCACATATCAACCAATTGCCCAAAACCCCGAAGAGAAAAAGGTTCCTGTTATCGTTGTGGGAAAAAAGGACACGTAGTTAAGGACTGTCCGCAATCATCGTCAGTTCTTATGGTTCATAACAGTGAGCTACAAACGCAAAAACAAATGTCTTCTTTTATGGACGATTTTAATGGTGTTTTCGAATACAGATTTCAAGATGATGACTCTGGACCAGTTCGTTTAACAATGCATATGATGACAATGATCGACACTGGAAGCCCAATCAGTTTTGTGCAGCAGGGCTATATTCCGCCCTTTTTGATCACATCTGTACCATCTCGAATGCATGATTATGTAGGTATTAATAATTCAAAAATAATTTTATTAGGTAATGTATTTTGTAATGTTAAAATTAAAAATAATAACGTTAATTTATGTTTATTTGTTGTGAAAAATGAAACGATGCATAATCCGATTGTGTTAGGGCGAGATTTTTTACAAAAAAATAATATCAAACTTGTTTTAGAAGATGAAAATATTAATTTTATTAGAAGCGATAATTTAAACGAATCTACTTGTGAAGGATTTATAAAAGAAATTTTAAGTATCGATACATCGCATGATTTTGAAGAACCGGTTTGCTTTAAAATTAACGAAAATCTTAAATACAGCGACAAAGAATTAGTTAGAAGTTTGTTTACGGGTAGTATTTCCACTAAAGATAAATTTACAGATGATTTTGAAATGAATATAGTTTTGACGAATGAGAACAGTGTTTTTAATTGCGTGCCTCGCCGATTGCCTTACGCCCATAAGCTTGAACTTCAAAAAATTCTTGATGATTTAATAAAGAACAACATTATACGCGAAAGCAATTCACCTTTTGCTTCACCAATTGTTTTAGTTTAGTTTAGTTTTAGTTTAGTTTATTGAATTCAATGAACACCTACACATTAAGAATATAATTCTTTTAAATTAGTGTAAGGCTAAATTTTACAATGATGTGAAGAAAAGCTACTTTGATATTATATATACAAATGTTTTTTAGAACATTTAATTATAATTATAAAATGTTTTAATAAATATCCATTTTTAGAAAAAAAAAAAAAACATTCGGAAAAAGATTAAAGAGTTAGAAAATAGAAATAAGTTAAAAAATAGAAATAAGTTAAGCCCTTGCCTTTTGTGAAAAAAAGAAATAAATCAAGAAAATAGAATACAAACACATCTCCATTGGAAAAAAGATTAATTGTTATGTTTTAGGTTAGGAAGAAAACAAAATTAATTTTGAAAATGAGTACGTAGTGCTCTACGAAACTGTGCTTCGCCACTTACTCTCCTTATGTGCCTTGGAAGGGAGTTCCAAAGTCGTATAGCGTTGACGAAGAACTGTCGCTCCGAGGTAAGACAAGCATAACGGGGATGCCTGAGATTTTGGGATCTATTAGAGGAGGCAAACTGTATCCTATTGAAAAGACTACATGGTTCTTGAGTATTAATTATGTTGAACAGCAATACAAGGGTTCGGAAGCGCAGTAAGTTTTCAAGAGAAATGTTATATATTTGTATGGAAAAATTTGAAACACGGTCCATTCTACGCAACCCAAAAATATAACGAGTGGTATTGTTAAAAGCTACATTAAGCCTTCGCCTGCTGACTGCATCGCATCTCACACCCGTATGTAAGTATTGGTATAACTAACGTTTTCGCCAGTAACAAACGAGTTTTAAAGGGGGTGTAGTTTTGCGAGGACCATAACTTGCGGAGTACACCGTATACTTTGCCAACAGCAGCATTTATATGAGCATCCCAAGACAGTGTACTATTAAATAAAATACCCAAATTTCTTGCAGTCGAAACATAATCAATGCGTGAGTTATTTAAGTATAAGTTTGGAAAATATTCTAAGTTGAGAGCCTTCCTACTAATAACTATGCATTTGGATTTCATAGGGTTCAAAAAGAGGCCATTAGATAATGACCAGCGAGAAATTTCCTCAAGATCCCTATTAATTGAGTAGGCGCAGTTTTCAATGAGCCCAAGGGGACAACTTTTGTATAGTTGGACATCGTCAGCATACATTTGGATGGACGATCCATAAATCTTTGCGGGAAGCTCATTGATGTAAATAGAAAAAAGGAGAGGTCCTAAGATTGAGCCCTGTGGGACTCCTCTAGTTGTTGGAAGGTAACTTGAAATATTATTGCCAATGGAAACTGCTTGCTTTCTATCCCGAAGGTATGATGATAATAAAAGAACTGCAGAAGTCGAAAAACCATAATAAGCTGACAGCTTAAAACATAGGGTAGTGTGATCAACAGTGTCGAATGCTTTAGAAAAATCAAGCAGTACCAGGAAAGTTACATGATCCTCATCTAAGGCAAGTCGAATATCTTCAACGATGTTGATAATAGCCGTAGTGCAACTATGCTTTTGACGGAAGCCAGACTGCTTAGATGAAAGGATGTTTTGAGCTCTGAGGTAGGTGTTGAGTTGTTTTTGTACAATCCTCTCGAATACTTTTGATAAAAAAGGTAGTATAGATATTGGTCTAAACTCATTGCTCCTCCCATTTTTCGGTATTGGCAATATTTTAGCGAGTTTCCATTGAGTTGGAAATAAACCTGTCATCAATATTGTGTTGAATGTATGGGTTATATATGGCAGGATTATAGGTAATAAGGACTTTATGAATACGGGATGTATACCATCGATGCCTACAGCATTGGATTTGATGGATAAAAGACTTTCAACAATGTCCGTACTTCCCACACATCTAAATTCGAATACAGAATCTGGTGCGTATCTGTTAGAAAAAACATCATCTAACACAGAGGGACGGCTAGAAAGTGATGGAAACGGTAACGCCACGAATTCCTGATTTAAAGATTCAACGTTAACGTTTTCATTACATGTTCGGTTTTCTCTACCTAAACCCATCGCCTTTAAGTTCTTCCACAGCTGACGCCCATTCATAGAAGGATTAAGCTTTTTATTGTACAATTGGATTTTTGCTGTTTTTATTTTATGAACCACTTTATTACGCAACCTACAAAAAATCTGATGGTGAATTTCCAATCGATAACGTTTCCATACACTATATGCCTGATCCCGTTGCAGCATGAGTCTTCGAGCAAAGCAAAGAAGAAGACAGGCGAATTGCGCCTTTGCATAGATTTCCGTCAGCTTAACAAGGTGACAGTGAAGGACAACTTTCCTATTCCTCTTATTGAAGATCTATTGGATAGGTTACGAGGCAAGAAGTATTTTTCACCTTAAGACCTAAAAAGTGGATTTCACCACGTTAAGATGGCTGAAGAATCCGTTAAATTTACATCTTTTATAACACCTTTAGGTCAATTTGAATATTTGCGCATGGCTTTTGGCCTAAAAAATGCACCGAGCGTTTTTAAACGCTACGTAAATACGCTTTTTAAAGATCTCATAGGTGCAGGAAAATTGCTCGTTTACATAGATGATTTGCTTATTGCAACCGAATCGAAAGAAGAGCACTTTCAAATTTTAAAGGCAGTCATGGAAGTGGTAACAAAACATAATTTGCAGTTGCGTTACGATAAATGTCTTTTTATGTACGAAAAGATTACTTACTTAGGGTATAAAGTTTCCGCTAGTGGTGTAGGACCGAACGTTAATGGCTTGAAGGCCGTTGCTGAGTTTCCTATACCAGCAAACGTTAAAAATTTGCATTCCTTTTTGGGCTTAGCTTCTTACTTTAGGAAGTTCATAAAGGACTTCTCAATTTATGCAAAATTTACTTTTGGTGAAATTGAATTGGCAGTTTTTGAATCACTGAAGCAAAAATTATTGAACGCGCAACTGCTTAGCAGGGTTGCCACTTCTCAGAAAAATTTTTGCAGTAGATTTGCAAAAAAAGTGCAGTAGATTCAATATTTTCGCAGTAGATACCTTTTTTTATTTATTTTTTCAAAAAACTTAATATATTACTCGAACAAAATTGATAAATTAATAAAGTATAACATTTGCTTTTCTTCAAAAACTTAAAATGAACAAACAAAATCGCTATAAATTAAACATACCATATTATTATTAAGGCGTGAAGGGTTATTTTGTTCGTAAAATCAAGTGCAGTAGATTTTATTTTAAGGCAGTAGATTGATTTTGAGAAAAAAATGCAGTAGATCTACTCCAATTGCAGTAAAGTGGCAACCCTGCTGCTTAGTATTTACAACCCTAATGCTGACACAGAATTGCACTGTGATGCAAGTAGTCTGGGATTCGGTGCGGTTTTGATGCAGCGCCAAGAAGATAAACACTTCCATCCAGTTTTCTTTTTTTCAAAACGCACCACTGCTCAGAATCAAAGTTTCACTCTTATGAGTTAGAGACTCTGGCCATAATATCAGCTCTAAGAAGGTTTAGAATCTACCTCACTGGTATCCACTTTAAAATAATCACCGACTGTATGTCTCTTACACTTACTCTGAATAAATTAAATCCGCGCATATCACGATGGGCTCTAGAGCTCCAAGACTATGATTATGCCATTGAACATAGAGATGGTCAGAGAATGAGACATGTTGACGCTCTGAGTAGGTGCCATAATATTTTGATCGTTGAGTCAGATTCGTTTGAGCATGCACTTGCAGCATCACAACAAAAAGACCCTGTGATAAAAAACTTAGTAAAAATGTTGGAAGAGAGGGAAAGTTCTGCCTATGAATTGATTAACGGTTTGGTGTATCGTAAAATAGATAAAAAGGTTTATTTTTATGTTCCATCTCTGATGGAGAGAAGTGTTATACAAACACATCATGACGCATTGTGTCATGTGGGAGTTGATAAGTGTTACAATTTTTTGCGTAAAACATACTGGTTTCCTTGCATGAAAGCCAAAATAAAAGTTTATATCAATATTATATTTTGATCGTTGAGTCAGATTCGTTTGAGCATGCACTTGCAGCATCACAACAAAAAGACCCTGTGATAAAAAACTTAGTAAAAATGTTGGAAGAGAGGGAAAGTTCTGCCTATGAATTAATTAACGGTTTGGTGTATCGTAAAATAGATAAAAAGGTTTATTTTTATGTTCCATCTCTGATGGAGAGAAGTGTTATACAAACACATCATGACGCATTGTGTCATGTGGGAGTTGATAAGTGTTACAATTTTTTGCGTAAAACATACTGGTTTCCTTGCATGAAAGCCAAAATAAAAGTTTATATCAACAATTGTTTAAAATGTGTACATTTCTCTCCAACGTATGGTAAGAAAGAGGCAATTTTGCATAGTATTCCGAAAGGTGACAAGCCCTTTGACACAATTCACGTTGACCACTATGGTCCGTTGCCATCCTGTGTGCGGAATTGTAAGAAACATATTTTCTTAGTTGTTGACGGATTTTCAAAATACACCAGGCTATTTGCAGTAAAGAGTACAAGCACCAGGGAAGTCATTCAGTGTTTGGAAACATATTTTTCAACATACAGTAGGCCAAACCGTTTAATTTCGGATAGAGGTAGTTGTTTTACATCCGAAGAATTTGCCTTATTTTGTGAAAAATATTGTGTCCAACATATAAAGGTCGCCACCAGTTCACCACAGTCTAACGGGCAGGTGGAGCGCGTAAACCGATGTCTTACTCCAATGTTGGCTAAGGAGAGCGAGCTTGAACCTGGTGACTGGACTAAACATTTAGTTTAGATAGAATTTGCCATGAACAACACCATCAATAAGAGTACAGGTCTTAGCCCTAGTCTTTTGCTCTTTGGTGTTGAGCAAAAGGGAATTGTTTGCAATAAAATCAGAGAGTACTTAGATCAAAATGATATATCTGAAGAGCCGCGAAATTTAGAATCGTTTAGGCAACAAGCAAGTAAAAAAACTGTTCAAGCTCAAGAATCAAATAAAATTTATTATGATAAACATCATAAGAAACCTCACGAGTATAATGTTGGTGATTTTGCTATGGTGAAAAATGTCGTAACTACCCCAGGTGTAAATAAGAAACTTCTAGCTAAACTCAAAGGTCCTTTTGAAGTTGTAAAAAAGTTACCAAATGATCGGTACCTAATAAAGGACCTAGAAAACCTCCAAATTTCACGCACTCCTTATGAAGGAGTGGCATGTCCCGAAAATATGAAACCATATGTTTTAACTTAAACGATAACTTCAAACTACATATTCTCATGTATCTATACTTGATTTCATTTTTAATTCCTATCGTTTTATATCATGTTTTACTATAACTATGTAATTTCATATTATTTATTATCATAAATATGTTGACTAAAAATGTTCGATAACGAAAATTAAAAAAATCAATTTCCAATCATGTATCAATATAACTCAAAAAAATGTATTTTGCTTGCAATAATTAATCGAGGGCGATTTGTATTCAGGATGGTCGAGCTGTAAGAGATTTAATATAATGAAATGTGCTACAATTATTATTAATGCTAACTTTAATAAAATAATCCTGACCACCCTATACTCTAAGCTTATGTACACAATAACTTATTTATTATTTACTTTTATTGCTGTTCTATCGAACGACATAAAATACAGTTTGCTTATGTAACATAATATTTGACTCTCTTTTAATAACTGTAAGCTAAGATCTGCTGTTTTGCTAAAAGAAGCACTTTTAATAAAGATTTCGATTAGAACAGACGTGTTTTAAATTGTTATGTTTTATGTAAATTCGCATGCTAATAGTAAAAAGTATATTATAATATGAAAATGATCATTTTACTTTTTTATTTTCTGTTATAGGTACCTACGTTCTTTTTCTCAATGTTTTGTTTTAGATGTTCATATTTTTAAATCAAAAATACAATACTCTTTTGAAAATCAATTTTTCTTTTTTTAGTTTACTCGATTTCCTACAGTTTTCCCAAGAAAAATAATTTGGTGGGCCATTTTCACTGTGGGCCACTATAATCTATCAAATTGGTGATTTAATGTTGAACTTTATTTATTATATTATATTATATTAATTCTATTTCATTTTTCTAAAGAAAAAAAAAACAAAGTATACATTTTAAAGAAGCGTATTTTTTGTTCTTTCTTTCAACATTCACTCAAAAAATGAAGTGAGTTTCCAGGATAGGAAAGTTGGGATGAAGGTTGGAAACATAAAAGAATCTTGTCAAAAATTCAAAAACTTAGAACTTATTTTTTTTTAGATAAATGGAATATTGAAATATGAAATTGAATTTCTTTTTGCAACAATAATTTTTCATTATTATATTGTTTAACATTTTTTTAAGAGGAGGGAGAAACGTATACGTTGACAAAGACTTTTTTGTTTAAATTGCACCATGCAGCCCAGGATTTACCCTTAGGCCAACCAGGCCCAGGCCTAGGGCATCACGACAAAAGGGGCCACAAAAGTAAGTAAACACAATGAAGCAACTGAATGTTTATTGCTCATACGAGCAAAATGGATAATAGATCTTCACAAATCTTCAAACTCGGCAAACGGCAACGCTCAAGTATTTTCATATAAGATGGCCAGCCTATTGAACGCTTCTTAACGTTTTTGGAGATGCATTCTCATACTGGATCCGGTATTGCTAGTCAAGCATTAAAGTATCTGAGTGAACATAACATATCATTTTTAAAATGCAGGGGGCAATCATACGACAATGCTCCAAATATGTCCGGTCAGTATAAAGGGATGCAACAGCAAATTCTTCTGACAAAACGATATGCAGTCTATGAACCTTGTGCGTTGTGCATCACACTCTTTAAATCTTGTTGGTCGCTATGCTGTGGATTGCTGTCTTATCGCAGTTGATTTTTTTTCTGTCGTACAATCGCTATACAATTTTTTTCTGCATCAACTAAATAAATAAATAAATAAATTGAGTGGCGCAACAGCTCGTGAGGAACCAGGGCCTAGTGACTTACAACTCTCAACCACTCCTGTGTGCGTGTTGCTGGCAGGAATGCAGGGGACCTACAGTTTTTTGCCGAGCCCGAACGGCTAAATGAGAAGCACTATTTCATGACAAGTATTACTATTGGAGGATTTGTCAGTTCCTCGCAAGAGGCAGTACCTCGAATAAAACATTTCTGTTTTTTTGAGCGGCACGGCTGGGAATCGAACCCACACCTTCGGCATGACAGTCCTACGCACTAACCATCAAGCCACGAGGTACAAGCTTTCTGCATCAACTAGTAGATGGCAAACTTAAAAATCTGCTCTTCAAAATGATAATGTGATAAAATCATTCTCAGATACACGATGGGAAGCTCATGCTGCAGCTACTTTTGCCATCATTAAATCATATAATAAATTATTAGATACTTTAAACGACATTTCTGAAGATAATACACTAAAAGGAGATGCTAGGAGGGAAGCTGGTGGTCTACTAAACAAAATAAATAAACTAGAATTTGCCTTAATGCTTGTGATTTGGAACGATATTTTAAAAAGTTTTCAAAAAGTCAGTAAAGTTTTTCAAAGCGAAGACGTAACACTACTGACGTGCGCGAATTTGTATAGATCATCGTCCGATCAACTGGAGAAAATACATGATAGTTTCGACACTATTGAAATGCGCTGTAAGGAACTTCTACCAGATGGCAGCTACATGATTACACGAAAACGAATTAGCAAAAAAATGGCTAACGATGGTAATGCTCCCGATGTAGATTTAAGTTCGAAGGTTAAGTTTCGAATAAACGCTTTTTATATTATTATCGATAAGTTAATAATACAAATGGATTCCAGAGGTAAAATATATAAGGATATTTCTGAACGATTTGATTTTCTTTGCACAAGCAATGAAAAAGTCAACGTTATAGCCTGTGCCCAGCGTTTGGTGTCAAATTATACGGAAGATCTAAATTCAGAACAATTCCATCGTTATGTGATGCATAAAAATGGCAATAATTTTAAATTTTTCAATCAAGCTAATTTATATAAGATTATGTGGGAAGATAAAATTACATCAGCGATTCCGAACGTAGAAACGGCATTACGTTTATTTTTAAGTCTGATGGTGACAAATTGTTCTGCGGAAAGATCATTTAGTCGATTAAGACGCTTAAAAAGTCCTTGTCGAACAATGATATTGCAGGAAAGACTTGATGCACTATCTCTGCTCTGTATTGAGAGTGATTTGCTTCATGAAATAGATTTCGAAAAACTTATAAAAGACTTCGCTGCTAAAAAAACAAGAAAACAATATATCAAAAATGAAGTAATTTTTGTTTTATGGAATTCGTTGTAGTTTGTTTTCTTAAGGATTTAATTTTGTATGTAGTAAACCATACAATATAAGAGAATATATGCAAAGGGGGCATTATTTACTCTTCAGGCTTAGGGCCCGAAAAAGCTAAATCCGGCGCTGGCCACATGGAATACAGACATGGATAAATGAATATTTCTATAATTATTATTATGTACTCGAAAACACATTGATTTTTTTCAAAGAGAAAAATTAAGCGACGAGAGAGGAAGGATCTCAAAAATTATCTTCGAAAATTACGAAATCATCTTTGTCTTATGCCATCCGATTGGCTAATTGCATTTTTCTTCGGTTTTGAGGTTGAAATGAGGTATAAATATTTGTGTGTGCTGGTGATGTATTATTTGGGGTTGATGTTGTTGCTGGGAATGTTGTTTGAATTGTTGTTGCACCTCTCCAGCAGGCCCTATTGAATAACTTACACTTAAGCGTGCACGTTTGGACGAATTATAATCGTTGTCGATTGAGGATGTCGGTGATGAAGTCATTTCAATGATATAATTCGAAATTATTTGCAGGCGAACAGCTTCTTTGTCGTCTTCCATGTCGATGGCATCATAAAAATCTTCCACCTCGATATCGAAATGCATATGTTGTTGTGGACCATCACTGTCATCGTCCTCTTCTATATACATTTCGTGTGTTTCGACAATCGTTTCGTCTAGTTGCTGGTCTAATTCTTCCGAATTACCGGTTTCCTCCACCTCTGACTGACTATCAAGCTCTGCATCACTATATCGCCGCCGGTGCTGCCATGTTTCATTG
The DNA here is from genome assembly GCA_963921185.1 of Dasysyrphus tricinctus. Taxonomy (NCBI): domain Eukaryota; kingdom Metazoa; phylum Arthropoda; class Insecta; order Diptera; family Syrphidae; genus Dasysyrphus; species Dasysyrphus tricinctus. The sequence goes on from OY992534.1 coordinate 30,465,104, forward strand.
CACCCCGCTCGAGGGCTTCCAAATATTCTGGGCAGACCATAGCATTTCGTATTGCCATAGAATCCTTACGTGACTATTTTTGGACTTCTTCCTCCATCTTTAAAATCTGTTGAGGATTCATTGCCCATATAAATCATTTACGTTGCCACCACCGTTGGTAGCACTATTAACACTATTCTTCCAACCGCTACGTGCGGTCTTGAAATACGGGAAATGCTCGCACATGAAGCTATAGATTTCAGAGACGGGCAGGGATCCACTTCGTGAATTCCTTAGCGCCATTGCTATGAGGCAGGAATATGAGTAAGCTGGCTTGGGAAACTCAGACTCGACTTTGACATTGATCTTACTCGGTTTTACACTCATGAGAGTTGGTGTCAAACTGGCCAAAGATGGTGCCACTGTTGATGTTGCTGTGGTATTGTTGGAATGCAAATGTGTGGCTGGCGAAATATTATTTGCGTGAATTATATTCCGAAAAAAGGAGTACCTCGTGCTCGTGGCATGATGGTTAGTGCGTAGGACTGTCATGCCGAAGGTGTTGGTTCGATTCCCAGCCGTGTCACCTAAGAACAGAAATGTTTTATCCGAGGTACTGCCTCTTGCGCGGAACTGACAAACCATCCAAGAGTATACTTGTCATGAAAAAGTGCTTCTCATTAAGCCGTTCGGACTCGGCAAAAAACTGTAGGTCCCCTCCATTCCTGCCAACAACACGCACACAGGAATGGTTGAGAGTTATGAGGCACTAGGCCCTGGTTCTCCACGAGCTGTTGCGCAACCCAATTTATTTGTTTATTTATTCCGAGCAAACATTTTCCCAGAAATTTGATTGCCCAAAAATGAGGTGCTGCCATTTAATGTAGTAGAGCTGTGTCAATCGCGATTGATTCGTTCTTTTTGACTCGTTCACCAAAAAGATTGATTGATTGCAATCACCAGTCCACAAGAGATACAATCATTTTTCAATCTCGTTCAAAAGCAAGAAAAAGAAAAAGGGCAGAGTGAACGAACGGGAACGAACTATTTCGGAAATCAGAACATCAATCAAAAACATATTGAAAAAGAACACAGAGAATGTGAACAAACTTGAATTTGGGTCAGTTTCTTATGGTACGTTCATACTTGCATCTCTTCCCAAATGTATATCAAAAGAGCCCTAACACACGATCAATATTTATTGTGAATATTCTGTGAAAGTCATTTTTCGCTGAGTATTGATCGTTTGTATGCTCTTCAATGTCACTAGCCCTGTTTTTTAGTGCATTTTTATCTTCGCTTAGAAAAAATTAGCGTGTTAAATACAACAACAATACGGAATTATACCAGTTTGTTGTTGCAATTAACAAGCTACTTTTTTCTAAGCGAAGACAAAAATGCACTAAGAAACAATGAACATTACGGAATTATACCAGTTTGTTGTTGCAATTAACAAGCTACTTTTTTCTAAGCGAAGACAAAAATGCACTAAGAAACAATGAACATTGACGACATTGATGATACCCAAAATCGATTTGGTTTTCTTTAATGTAACTGTCAAAGCTTAATCTTTTGCTCAGGTTTACGTTTGAGTTTTGTGGTCGGTGGCAAAAATAAAACAAAATATAAAAAGAAAATGTGGATTTTCGACTTAGTTCTCGCGAATTTAAAATGAATTTGTTATTTAACAACAACTTCTTTACTACTTAATTTTGTTATTCCTTCTTTTTTATTTGCTGTATGCAGCCAATTCATCCGTAAAATTATTGTCAATTTTCATTCATACGTGTGGTGGCAATTTTGCATCAATGTTTTTTGACAGAAAATATCTTCATTCAAAGAAGATAATTTTTTCATAATTTTTCGAAATATAGTTTAAAAATAGCCGCGTTTTATTATCGCTCATAGCCCATGTCATTCACCTCGTGAAAATAAAAACCCATCTCTATTTTCCCTATGTTTACTCACTTTTCATATAAGGCCTGTATCTTTTCCTATAACTGCTGACAAATCGCTTATATGATTCACAATGGTAAATAGCCACCTGTTAGTCAGAGTGAAAACTTGTATCTGGGCTGTTGAAATAAACCTCGATAGAAACATGGATCCCATGTTGTTTTTGTATTATGTGTTAAGAGATAACCTCGAGGATTGTCAGATTGAAATGTAAATTAGAAAGGTTTGCTAATAAAAGAGAATCTTTGCAATTGAAAAATTCCATCTAGCATGGAAAATAAATGTTTTCTGTGTTGAAATGGAATTTTTCAACTACTAAAGAAAACATTAGCGGTCGTATTTATAAACTTTGTCTAACTTTAGACAGCCCTTTAACTCTAAAAATTTATTGAAAAACTTTTGTCACTGTTGTTCTAAAGTTATGTTACTTGGACTACGGCATCTGTTGTGTAATACCTATTTGTCTAACTTGACATATAATTATAGTAAATAAAGCATATTTACAACTATAAAAAACTTTCAAGATACTGCCTAACTAGTCAACCGTCTTCGAAATCTAATAAAAAAGGCTGCAGCTATAGTTAGAAATTTGTATTAAACAAAAAATAGTTTTAAATTAAAAATTAAATCTTAAGTTTAAAATAAAACATTATACTCAAAATTTTTATTTTATATTGCATTTTTTCAATTTAAATAAAAAATAATTAACAAAAACACTATTAACAATACATATTTGTTTTTTATTTTTTAATATTAGGGGTATTCATACAACAGTAAAGCCGTTTTAAACGTTGTATTTATGTAGTTTACAACTTTGCTACGTTTTCGACGGCTTTACGATGTTGCATGAATTAATTATTAATTCATGATTCACAAAATTATTTTAAAAGGAATACGTACATATATTTTTCGACTCTATTTTCGATTTTTCTTATGAAAAATATACATTGCCTGTCAAATCCAAAAATCAGGGCTTTCGTCACTTGAGTTGAGTACTCCATTAAAAGTTGAGTTGAAATGCTATTGAGATTCCAGAAAAATGAATGGCATTTATGTATTTATTTCAATGCAAAACCACTATAATTGAATTAACACGAGTACTAACTACACGCATCTATTAAAACTCAACTGTATTTGTACACAAACATGCATATTAATAGACCATAATGCATTATCTATAGGACCAACCCCTCGATCCATTTTTTTCGTCACAAATTTCGACTCGACTCCGCTCCCCGAGTGAGATCGAGTCGAATCAAGCTCATTTCAACTCGATCCATGGTATACAAGGAGTTGAAGCGAACTTCAAGCAACCCATTTAAGAGAATGTGAGCAGGCCTTTACTTTTTGTTTCACATTTTGTTACGATTCCAAAAAGTTCTTTTTTTTCGATTTTGAAGTGTACCCGAAATGTCAAACAGATAAATAAAAAAAACATTTTAATTGTCATCTTCGAAGAATTGTGAAGTACGAATGAAGTTATCAGGACAAATTTAAAAATTTTAAATGTTCTTATGGAAAAACAAACGTAAATAAATTAATAATAATTATAGTATTTGCATATTTTATTTCATTATTTATTATTAACAGATGGAAGCCTGCTCAATACAAATACCACCATCACGTTCCAAATTCCTAGTCCAAATAAATGTTTGCAACACGAAACGGTGAAGCATTTTATAATCTCAATTATTATTGTTGACGATAGCGTCATTAAATCAACGCCGATGTTCCCCATGGATAACATCCCAAATCCGTAAGCTTGCAGGTCTGCTGTTCTTGAGTATAAACATCTAGACTGTTGAGTATTTTTGGTGAGTTTGGAAATCACAATATTTCCGAAGAAACATCCATCACATTCTGCCTTAAGAAGTTCTGGACTTTCTTTTTGTTATTGGAGGCTCTATTTGAAAATCTCAATATCAAGTTCTGAGATACTGAAAGGTAAAGCAAATGAATTCCATAAAAAAAACTTTATTTGAATCATTCTCTCCGCAGTCCTATTGTGTTGAGAAAAACAACTTCTTTGAGGGAACACTTCATATGTCCACTCTGTCGCGCGATGAAGTCACCATGTATGAATAAACCCGGCCAAAGGAGATAACAGAGAGTTTCCTCTCATGATTGACGAAGCAAAAATCAGCGACGAAACGAAAAGTACCTGAGAAAAAAATTCCTCCAACCAAAGAAAGTAAGAGGCGCAGAGCTCAAGAGGAGTACGCTAGTTCTAAAGATTCTTCGATCTTCAGATTCGATAGGCCATGCGTCGGTAGAATCTACTAGGAATAATCGTTCAACAGCCGATCAACGGAGAAACCAGCCTGATTGTTCATTCCAATATTGTCGACACAGACATCCGGAATTGTGAAGTGATGGAAACCGACGCTCGGCAATCGGAAGGTGAAGTGTGCAGCCTTGTAGGTTTTTTAACGATTTAATTTAAGAATTTTTTTTTTTATTTTTTACTTAACTTTAAAAAACAAATAGAACTTAATACAATGTAATGTTGACGAATTTTTATAAACTATTTTCAGGATAATTTTAAGGACCAAAGATAGTATTAAGTATTTTTCATAATTAAGTATTAAAATACCTAAGCATTTTCTTACTTTTTTTGTTGACTTAGAAATAATCAAATAAGAGTTTTAGTAAGGTATAGCCACTTAATTGATAGTGTTTTTGTTTTATGTTCTTATCAATAAAAATGAAATTATAAAAAATAAATAATACCAGTGCTTTTGAATTTTTTTTGTTCTTCTTGCTAACATTGAATTTCCTCCTTTCAGTGCACAAAAATTTCCATAGGAAATTTTCAATTTGGTTTTCATCGATTTCGCATTCGTATGGGAGAGGGTCCTATATCCATTTCTGACTTTTTTCATACTTTTATTTTTAAAAAAATAACCGTTACAGCTTTTGACGTCATGTCTTCAAATTACAACAAAGATATTTTCAAACAATGTATATAAAAGTTCAAACATCATATTTCTCAAGGAGAAAGTAAGGAAATTATTTTTCAAACCTTAAAATTCGTTTTCTGGGGAATAATTTTTTTGGATATGGGGCATTTAAGTACTCAGGCGGCGATATATCTGTTAGAATTAGAATATGCCCACCTTCATCAGATTTAACTACTTCCCTTAGAACAGCTCTGGCATAGCAGATCGGCTACAAGTGGTTGATCTTGGGCGTGGATGATTCTTTTACTGGCAGCTCATTTTTGTGGGTAGTACAAACAAATTAACAAATTCTCCGGCGTCATTTTCCATTTAAATGATTTCTTATCGCAACTAGAAATTTATAACCAGTGACAATTTATTATTATTGACGAATAATGACAATCGACGATGAAGTAAAAACAGAAAAAGTCAACAAGTCAGTCGTTGTCAAACGAAATGTGAAGACACCACCATCCAGAAGAAAATTCTGTACAGATCGAATCCAATTGATTTGCCCGAAATTGGTATTAGTGAGAGAAATTTTGTAGCCATACCGTGTGTATTAGTGCAGCAATATCCAAATTTTGGGAAAGTGTGCTGTGGAGTGGTGACTGCGGTTAATCCTTGTTTCATCACTCCACAGAACCCTTTTCCAAAATGTGGCGTGTTTTTTAAATGATTTTTGGCAACTGCGAAACGAGCTTTAGTAAATTTTTTTGCACAGCCGAGATTTTTTCTGCTTACGCGTTCATATAACTTTGCAGCAACAAGAGTGAAATAGTTCAATTTGAAATAAAATACATTATGTATGTCTTTATATAAGTGTATGGAATGTTTATTAAGATGCAAGGAACTTTTTGTATACCGAAGTTATTGCACTCGATTGAGCTCATAATACAAGATTAATTAAAGATACATTTATAAGTTTAAATAAAGTTAAAGAGAAAAAAGTATTAACTTACAAAAAAGCCTACAAGTTGTAATTTAAAAAAAGACATTGCGCTGCTTTTGTGGGCTTTAAGCTGCTTCGCCTATTTGCAATTGTTAGGCCTGCTTTTGAAAAAACTCTCTCGCATGGAACACTTGTTGCGACAATGCAAAGCCTCTTAAGAGCAAGATTGTACAGTCGTGGGTATATCTTTTTTCTCTCATTCCACCATTTAAGGGGATCATCGTTGCGTCGAATCGGTGTTTCATTGATGTACTTATCAATTTCCAAAATACTAGCTGCATGTTGGTTTGGGTTGGAAACGATTAAATCTAAATGAGAATCAAAATCTCCCCAGATAAGCGTATCGTTTTCTTTTAGCAATGATGATTCGGAATTAGTTGTTGCAGTGTTAGTGCAAGTATCTGGATCTTCCGGCGGTGTTTGCGTTGGGAACGATAACGTCTTAGCCTTTAAATCCCTCAAACATTTTTCATAGGCCGTTTGATTAGAGAACCCATGTTTTTTGAACCGCGGATCCAAAAACGTTGCTTGTGCTACTCTTTCATCAACAAATTGATCAACTTGTTTGAATCGATTTTGAATGGAACTTGAAAGAGTGGTAATAATGAAATCAATTTCGTCGATTTCATTATTATTTTCCACAGACATTTTATTTAAATGCGATCTTATTGCTTTGATCATAAGCATTGTTTTTGAAATAGTAACGTTTTTTTCAGCAGACATTTGTTCCGTTATAGCGTGAAAAATTTTAAAAATGTTTGTTGCCCTCTCTAAAATTCTCCAGTCGCGGGCCGACAAGCAATTAAGATCTGGATTTTCAATTGCCAGAACTGCAAGCACTGCGGATTTTACAGTTAGAATTCTATTGAGCATTTCGTAGGTAGAATTCCACCGCGTTATGCACGATTGCTTAAGCTTAAGTTCTGGTAAATTGAGCTCCCTTTCCATACTTGAAAGTTTGACTGTTGCTTTTGAGCTTTTTTTGAAAAAAGCAACAATATTTTTAATTTTAACTATTTTTGACTCGACAATAGAAAGTCCTTCACCAACAACCAAATTAAGGCTATGTGCAAAACATGGAAAATGGTTCCACTTGTTGGATTTCACAGCACCAACGACATTGGACGCATTGTCTGTCACAACACAACACACTTTTTCATCGAGGTTCCATTTCTTCAATTCCGAGCTAAGCATTTTTCCCAAGTTAACGATGGTGTGGCTTTCGTCATAAGGAATGCATCCTAGGAGACGCGACTCAAGGGATAAAGTGTCTTGCTGCTCATGAATGAAGTGCACCGTAATTCCAATGTAACTTTGTTGCGTAATGGAAGTCCAAGCGTCTGTCGTGACACATACAGCTGGAACTGTAGCTAATACGTCTTGAACTTTTACTTTCATTTCTTCATAAAGCCTAGGTATTAGGGAATTTGAAACGGTTTTTCTTGTAGGTAGCTGGTAATTTGGATTGAGCATTTGAACAAATTTCTTGAATTCCTGGTCTTCAACCATACAGAATGGATAGTATTGCTTAACTATGGTTTTGACAATTTGTTCATCTAATTGTTTAGAGTAGGTTAAAGAAATGGGTTTTTTAATATAACTCGAAATTGTTTGCTGTCGTTGTACTGCAGGTCGAGGTGTTTGATTAGAAGTTGATGTTGCTGCTGTACATGCTGAGGATGAAGTTGAAGGACGTTCTGTTGTTGCAATTGTGGATACAATAGTATTTTGTACAGATGTTGAGGTGGATGTGGCTGTGGGAGGAACTTGTATTGCGATCGTAGGTGGTTGAGAATTTTGTTGTTGTTGGTTGACAGAAGATGAAGTAGGGTTACTGTCGTTGTCAGGTATATTTCGTTCTTGAATGTATCGCGCCTTTTCGATTGTTATGCCGACGTGTTTGCTTTTTAAATGCCTTCCGAGATTTCCGGTGGCACCTCCGCTGATACTTATAAATTTTTGGCAATGGAGGCATTTTGCCTTTTTCTCAGTTGCCTGAGAAAAATGCAACCAAATTGGACTGCGTTTGCTTGTGAGATCCATTACTAAGCTTACCTATCTTTAGAAAGTTTAAAAAAAATCATACTTATTCAAATTTTCTATTCAGCTGAAAAAAGAAAACTACCTGTAAAATTAAAATAAAATTGTCTTTGATTTAAATTTTTGAAGCATTCATTTGCTGCCTGAGCCAATAGGTATCTATGTCTTTGAATCGCCACCAAAAAAAGTTTACGTTTGAAAAGAACCAAGTTTTACCATTTTATTCGTAACCAAAATGAAACAGAGACCAATGATTGAAGAATGAACGATTGGAAAAGATGGAAATTTCGCAACCAAAATGAATCAGGAACCAAAATGATTGAAAAAATGAACGATTGGAAAAGAATGAAATTTCACAACCAAAATGAAACAGAAACCAAAATGATTGAAAAAATGAACGATTGAAAGGAACGAATCATTGAACTGAACGACATATGAACGATTGAATCTTTTAAAATGAACGATTGACACACCTCTATAATGTAGCCATCTGTGCAGCGGACTAGAATCACGATCTCTTTTGAGAACGATTTTATTGCCATTTGCAGTTAGTGTTCCCGATGACGTCTTAGTGGTGGTGGATTGTTGCTTTAGCTTGTTATAAGTTATGCTATTGGTGAAAGTAAACCCTCCAATTCCGAGACCGGTGGATAAAATTCAATTAGAATTGATTATCCCAGATAAGGACGTCGGCAGTGGCGTCGTAGATATTAATGTCGACGTTGAAGTCGAAGTTGCATTGGATGTTGGCCTTGTTTGTTGTTGTAGATACCGTTGTGCAGATACCGAAGACGATGAGGTAATAGTGGACGATGAACTTACAACATTATTCATCAGACTTGTTGGTGATTTTCTCAGCTCAGAGGATAAATCCGTTTCAATTGAATCAATTGAAAGGTTTTTACGTTGTGCTACAACATTTGAAGGAATATGTTGTTGTTGTTGTTGTTTTGGTTCTATTTTGATTTCCTGTTCCGGTCGGAGGTAGGATATTCTCATTGCTGTGGAGAAAAATGCAAGTGACTTTTATTCTCCGCCATTTGTATTAAGTATTGTCTCTGGTGATCTATACAACATCGATGAGATGATGACACAAGCCTTAACCCCAACATCTGAATAGTAATCTGATGATGATGACCAAGTTGGTTCTCCCAACCAGGAGGGTTCATTTTTTATTCTGTGAATTGGCTGTTTCGAACGATGATGAGGGCATGTCATTACCAATGATCCGAATTCACTTCTGCCACCTACGGGAGTTGCAACTTCACTGCGAATATCAACGCATAGCATATCTTGCAGTGAGTCGGATATATAAAAATCTTGATTGGGTTGGGACCCGATGAGTCCGCATATTTGTTCAGGAATCCTTCATGAAATCCACTTGAGTAATCTTCCAGCTCAAACATTTTTTTTTTAAATTAGTTTTAACTTTTTATCACCCACAAAATCTAAGAGTTATGTACTTGTCGTTTATGTAAATCAGTCAATAAACTTGTTTTTTTTTTTTTGTATTTTACCTTGTATTAACACTTTTGTGGAACACAATAAGACAATTATTGGTTTATTTCTTTTTCTATTCCCTTCCTTTTGTTTTAAATGGGCTATTTTCGTTTTTGATACTTCTATGCGCTGTTAAGCGCAGCAGAGAAGAGCGAAAGAACAACACTATCAACACGCACCACACACAACTCAAGGTATTTCATCCTCAGCATAGGGTAGCATTACTTCCTGCATGATCTTAACAAAGATTTGCTAATCCACCTTTGATTTGGTGTATAAGAAAAACACCATAGAAGGAAAACCATGTCCAAGCCATTATGCTGGGTCCTACGTGTTTAATTGTGTTTGCTTTAAAACGTGGGTAATATTCTGTATTTAATGGCCTTCTTACATATTGATAAGGTCAATTTCCAACATACAAAAAGCCTAGGATTCGTCTGACCGCAGAATATTTTTCCAATTTGATTCAGGCCAGTCAAAGTGGTTCCTTTGCAAATTTCAATCTTTTTGTAATATTGTTTTTTGTCAACAATGGTACCTCTCAGGGCTGTGGGCGGCCTGTAAGTCACCAGTGACGTCTTTAGGCATGGGCCCGGTGGGCCAGGGCCCAGGGCCCCGCGATTTAGGGGGCCCCCAGAACTGCCCAAGTATACCAACCGATTGTTATTTTTGAAAGTAGATATATGCGAAGTTGAGATTGGATTTATTTGGCTCTAATAAAATAAGTGATAGAGCATTATTTTTTCATTCCTATCATGAAAGACCACTTAATACTCTTAAGACCTTTTAATTTTTTTTTTTCAGAAAAAAGAATATTTTAAGTTATTTTGGTACTTTTGGTACCAAAATGAAACTCAAAAAAATTCAATTTTTAAATAAAATAAACACAATTAAATAAAACTACATCTAACGCTTTTATAGATTAAGAACAAACAAACAAGTGAACTAAATTAGTTAAACTTTTAATACAAAGTCGATCACAGTTATATAATTTTGTATTTTTGGTTGTCTTAAATTCCTTTTTTTTTGTGAAAAAAAATGCAATAAAGTCTCAAGAGTATTAATTGCGCTTTCATAATAAGGAAGCAAAAATTATACTCAAAAACTTGTTTTTTTTTGTTTTTAATAAAATGATATCAAAGCGAATAAAACTCAAAAATTTTAAAGATGACGTTTGATACAAAAATTCCTACAAAATCGTTATCCGCACAAGAAAAAATTTTAGAGCAGGTTTCAAATGCCCGTTTGAATAGATCTGTTGTAGTTTGGTAATTGTAGAGCTAGTTAAAAATAAAAATATCCAAAACAAAGCGAAAACGAGAAAATTATAACTTTTAATCTGTACAGCGGGAACAAAATCCTTGGACAAATTTTTTGTTTAAACTTCGTTTCGGAACATTTTAATATATCATAGGTACTGTATTATTTTTTTACGGCACTGGCACAATGTGCATTGTGCGATGTGAATATGGGGCCAGAAAATTAACTCTTAAATGAGGCAGTGAGAGCCAAAGTAGCCCAACTGCAATTTTATCGAAATTGAGCTTATTACAAAAATTGAATCTGTATGTATGTATTACAAAATATTTCTGCATTTGAATTTTTTTGAATTGATAGCTCCATGCCAGGACTTTTTTCATTTAGAGGCCACCCACCAGAAAATTCAAAGCCTGAGTGCTAGACTGGTAGAATTATTAATACAAAATTAAAAACCTCTTATTTTTTTTTTTCATATTGCAAATAAAAATCAAAATCAATTCATTTTTGATTAAAAACTAAAAACTATTTAATTTTTATAAAACTACAAGTGTTTAAAAATAATCTTTAAGCTCTACTGAAAATAATGAAAAATGCAGTTGGGCCACTATGGCTCTTACTGCCTTAAATGATATTTAATTTCAAGTGGCAGCATGCCTAATGCTGGTAGCAGCGTTGCCATAAAATGCCCGATCGGGCCATATGGCCTCCAACTTTGAGTGTTGGCCCCTAGATCCTGGCCAAACAGAAATGGCCTGCAAATCTTAGTTTTCTGTTTTAATACAAAAATACTTTCTTTAAGAGAATCAAAATGATATTGCCTAAACGCTCTAAAGTTTGGCTAAGCTAGCTGGTAAATAGTTCTTGCTTTCAAATTTTCTCGAAAGTGGTTGACAATTTTACTAATACTACGTTTCGTTTTGTAAATCACCTTTTAGATTCGTTGAAATTTTCTCTATGACGGAATGTGGCCCGGATATTTACAAATAGCACCCAAAAAGGCCCCCAATATTTTTTTCATCGTGGCAACGCTGGCTGGTAGGTAAATCTATCAATTTTCCATGGGACTTTCCCGTTTTAAGTTTCGAAAAGATTTTCCCTGAACATTATTTTAAAAATAAATGAAAAGAAAATTTTCTTTGAACACAAAATCTCGTGACAACTACTGTCTGTATACGTTTCTAAAGAGAACCAGGCCACCAGGGACCTTTTGATACTCCCGAAATAGTTAAATGATAATAGTTAATACCTACATACATAGTTAAATATAATAAAAAACTATGGTAAGACTTGGAATATGAAATAGTTTTCAGTAAAAACAATTTCAGGGGGCCCCCATATCGTTAAGGGCCCAGGGCCCCCAATTGTCTAAAGACGCCCCTGTAAGTCACTAGGCCCTGGTTCTCCACGAGCTGTTGCGCAACCCAATTTATTTATTTATTTATTCCGAGCAAACATGTTCCCAGAAATTTGATTGCCCAAAAATGAGGTGCTGCCATTTAATGTAGCCATTCTGTGCAGCGGACTAGAATCACGATCTCTTTTGAGAACGATTGTATTGCCATTTGCAGTTAGTGTTCCCGATGACGTCTTAGTGGTGGTGGATTGTTGCTTTAGCTTGTTATAAGTTATGCTATTGGTGAAAGTAAGCCCTCCAATTCCGAGACCGGTGGATAAAATTCAATTAGAATTGATTATCCCAGATAAGGACGTCGGCAGTGGCGTCGTAGATATTAATGTCGACGTTGAAGTCGAAGTTGCATTGGATGTTGGCCTTGTTTGTTGTTGTAGATACCGCTGTGCAGATACCGAAGACGATTAGGTAATAGTGGACGATGAACTTACAACATTATTCATCAGACTTGTTGGTGACTTTCTCAGCTCAGAGGATAAATCCGATTTAATTGAATCAATTGAAAGGTTTTTACATTGTGCTACAACATTTGAAGGAATATGTTGTTGTTGTTGTTTTGGTTCTATTTTGATTTCTTGTTCCGGTCGGAGGTAGGATATTCTCATTGCTGTGGAGAAAAATGCAAGTGACTTTTATTCTCCGCCATTTGTATTAAGTATTGTCTCTGGTGATCTATACAACATCGATGAGATGATGGGTATAACAGTTATTGGGTTTACACAAGCCCCAACCCCAACATCTGAATAGTAATCTGATGATGATGAGCAAGTTGGTTCTCCCAACCAGGAGGGTTCATTTTTTATTCTGTGAATTGGCTGTTTCGAACGATGATGAGGGCACGTCATTACCAATGATCCGAATCCACTTCTGCCACCTACGGGAGTTGCAACTTCACTGCGAATATCAACGCATAGCATATCTTGCAGTGAGTCGGGGTTGGGACCCGATGAGTCCGCATATTTGTTCAGGAATCCTTCATGAAATCCACTTGAGTAATCTTCCAGCTCAAACATTTTTTTTTTAAATTAGTTTTAACTTTTTATCACCCACAAAATCTAAGAGTTATGTACTTGTCGTTTATGTAAATCAGTCAATAAACTTGTTTTGTTTTTTGTATTTTACCTTCTATTAACACTTTTGTGGAACACAATAAGACAATTATTGGTTTATTTCTTTTTCTATTCCCTTCCTTTTGTTTTAAATGGGCTATTTTCGTTTTTGTTACTTCTATGCGCTGTTAAGCGCAGCAGAGAAGAGCGAAAGAACAACACTATCAACACGCACCACATACAACTCAAGGTATTTCATCCTCAGCATAGGGTAGCATTACTTCCTGCCAGTGTTGCCCCCCTAACTGGTTGAAAATGTAGCGTGAGCGTGGTGGATTTAGTTTATTTGAAAACGTAAAAAATACTCTTACAGAATTATTTAAACCTTTAAAATTTTAGAAATTTTAATAAAAATCACTTATTAAAATTTATATTTATTTTATAATTATTCAAAATTGTTAATATAATAACCAATGTAACTATAAAATCACTTCAAAATCAGGATAGATATTGCAGATTTTTATCATTTCCTTAAAATAAGTGGCACAAAATTATAAACAGCCTATTTTAAGGGCATAAACGTGACATTAATTAACAATTTTTTAAATTTGATGCAGTTCTCTAACTTTTCCTTAACTATGCATAAACTTTTTTGTAAAATTAAAGTAAAACTTGCCACAATCAATGACAGTTCCATAGAAAAAATGTGACAGATGCCATACTAGCAAGTAGTGTTATACTTAAAAACTAAAATCAGGCTTTGACAATTTTTCCTTTAATGATAGTGTTTAAATATAGAGTTTAAAATGCCATTCTTACTTGCTGTTTTAGGAATCTGTTTTTTGCGGTTTTCAAATCAAATCATAATTTAATTTTCACCCAATTTTCAGTGATAGGTACTTACATAGGTCTTTAATTCCAAACACTATAATTTTTTTATTTAGATTTCATATTTTCTGAAATTCTAAAATTGTAGTGTTTTGTGAATATTTTAGGATTGTACGTAGTGACTTTTTGGTAAAATAAAATGTAGTAAAAACACTACAACTGTAGTAGGGGGGCAACGCTGCTTCCTGCATGATCTTAACAAAGATTTGCTAGTCCACCTTTAATTTGGTGTATTAGAAAAACACCATAGAAGGAAAACCATGTCCAAGCCATTATGCTGGGTCCTACGTGTTTAATTGTGTTTGCTTTAAAACGTGGGTAATATTCTGTATTTAATGGCCTTCTTACATATTGATAAGGTCAATTTCCAACATACAAAAAGCCTAGGATTCGTCTGACCGCAGAATATTTTTCCAATTTGATTCAGGCCAGTCAAAGTGGTTCCTTTGCAAATTTCAATCTTTTTGTAAAATTGTTTTTTGTCAACAATGGTACCTCTCAGGGCTGTGGGCGGCTTGTAAGTCACCAGTGACGTCTTTAGGCATGGGCCCGGTGGGCCAGGGCCCAGGGCCCCGCGATTTAGGGGGCCCCCAGAACTGCCCAAGTATGCCAACCGATTGTTATTTTTGAAAGTAGATATATGCGAAGTTGAGATTGGATTTATTTGGCTCTAATAAAATAAGTGATAGAGCATTATTTTTTCATTCCTATCATGAAAGACCACTTAATACTCTTAAAACCTTTTCATTTTTTTTTCAGAAAAAAGAATATTTTAAGTTATTTTGGTACTTTTGGTACCAAAATGAAACTCAAAAAAATTCAATTTTTAAATAAAATAAACACAATTAAATAAAACTACATCTAACGCTTTTTTAGATTAAGAACAAACAAACAAGTGAACTAAATTAGTTAAACTTTTAAAACAAAGTCGATCACAGTTATATAATTTTGTATTTTTGGTTGTCTTAAATTCCTTTTTTTTTTGTGAAAAAAATGCAATAAAGTCTCAAGAGTATTAATTGCGCTTTCATAATAAGGAAGCAAAAATTATACTCAAAAACTTGTTTTTTTTGTTTTTAATAAAATGATATCAAAGCGAATAAAACTCAAAAATTTTAAAGATGACGTTTGATACAAAAATTCCTACAAAATCGTTATCCGCACAAGAAAAAATTTTAGAGCCGGTTTCAAATGCCCGTTTGAATAGATCTGTTGTAGTTTGGTAATTGTAGAGCTAGTTAAAAATAAAAATATCCAAAACAAAGCGAAAACGAGAAAATTATAACTTTTAATCTGTACAGCGGGAACAAAATCCTTGGACAAATTTTTTGTTTAAACTTCGTTTCGGAACATTTTAATATATCATAGGTACTGTATTATTTTTTACGGCACTGGCACAATGTGCATTGTGCGATGTGAATATGGGGCCAGAAAATTAACTCTTAAATGAGGCAGTAAAAGCCAAAGTAGCCCAACTGCAATTTTATCGAAATTGAGCTTATTACAAAAATTGAATCTGTATGTATGTATTACAAAATATTTCTGCATTTGAATTTTTTTGAATCGATAGCTCCATGCCAGGACTTTTTTCATTTAGAGGCCACCCACCAGAAAATTCAAAGCCTGAGTGCTAGACTGGTAGAATTATTAATACAAAATTAAAAACCTCTTTTTTTTTTCATATTGCAAATAAAAATCAAAATCAATTCATTTTTGATTAAAAACTAAAAATTATTTAATTTTTATAAAACTACAAGTGTTTAAAAATAATCTTTAAGCTCTACTGAAAATAATGAAAAATGCAGTTGGGCCACTATGGCTCTTACTGCCTTAAATGATATTTAATTTCAAGTGGCAGCATGCCTAATGCTGGTAGCAGCGTTGCCATAAAATGCCCGATCGGGCCATATGGCCTCCAACTTTGAGTGTTGGCCCCTAGATCCTGGCCAAACAGAAATGGCCTGCAAATCTTAGTTTTCTGTTTTAATACAAAAATACTTTCTTTAAGAGAATCAAAATGATATTGCCTAAACGCTCTAAAGTTTGGCTAAGCTAGCTGGTAAATAGTTCTTGCTTTCAAATTTTCTCGAAAGTGGTTGACAATTTTACTAATACTACGTTTCGTTTTGTAAATCACCTTTTAGATTCGTTGAAATTTTCTCTATGACGGAATGTGGCCCGGATATTTACAAATAGCACCCAAAAAGGCCCCCAATATTTTTTTCATCGTGGCAACGCTGGCTGGTAGGTAAATCTATCAATTTTCCATGGGACTTTCCCGTTTTAAGTTTCGAAAAGATTTTCCCTGAACATTATTTTAAAAATAAATGAAAATAAAATTTTCTTTGAACACAAAATCTCGTGACAACTACTGTCTGTATACATTTCTAAAGAGAACCAGGCCACCAGGGACCTTTTGATACTCCCGAAATAGTTAAATGATAATAGTTAATACCTACATACATAGTTAAATATAATAAAAAACTGTGGTAAGACTTGGAATATGAAATAGTTTTCAGTAAAAACAATTTCAAGGGGCCCCCATATCGTTAAGGGCCCAGGGCCCCCAATTGTCTAGTGACTTACACTAGGCCCTGGTTCTCCACGAGCTGTTGCGCAACCCAATTTATTTATTTATTTATTCCGAGCAAACATTTTCCCAGAAATTTGATTGCCCAAAAATGAGGTGCTGCCATTTAATGTAGCCATTCTGTGCAGCGGACTAGAATCACGATCTCTTTTGAGAACGATTGTATTGCCATTTGCAGTTAGTGTTCCCGATGACGTCTTAGTGGTGGTGGATTGTTGCTTAAGCTTGTTATAAGTTATGCTATTGGTGAAAGTAAGCCCTCCAATTCCGAGACCGGTGGATAAAATTCAATTAGAATTGATTATCCCAGATAAGGACGTCGGCAGTGGCGTCGTAGATATTAATGTCGACGTTGAAGTCGAAGTTGCATTGGATGTTGGCCTTGTTTGTTGTTGTAGATACCGCTGTGCAGATACCGAAGACGATTAGGTAATAGTGGACGATGAACTTACAACATTATTCATCAGACTTGTTGGTGACTTTCTCAGCTCAGAGGATAAATCCGATTTAATTGAATCAATTGAAAGGTTTTTACGTTGTGCTACAACATTTGAAGGAATATGTTGTTGTTGTTGTTTTGGTTCTATTTTGATTTCTTGTTCCGGTCGGAGGTAGGATATTCTCATTGCTGTGGAGAAAAATGCAAGTGACTTTTATTCTCCGCCATTTGTATTAAGTATTGTCTCTGGTGATCTATACAACATCGATGAGATGATGGGTATAACAGTTATTGGGTTTACACAAGCCCCAACCCCAACATCTGAATAGTAATCTGATGATGATGACCAAGTTGGTTCTCCCAACCAGGAGGGTTCATTTTTTATTCTGTGAATTGGCTGTTCCGAACGATGATGAGGGCACGTCATTACCAATGATCCGAATCCACTTCTGCCACCTACGGGAGTTGCAACTTCACTGCGAATATCAACGCATAGCATATCTTGCAGTGAGTCGGGGTTGGGACCCGATGAGTCCGCATATTTGTTCAGGAATCCTTCATGAAATCCACTTGAGTAATCTTCCAGCTCAAACATTTTTTTTTTAAATTAGTTTTAACTTTTTATCACCCACAAAATCTAAGAGTTATGTACTTGTCGTTTATGTAAATCAGTCAATAAACTTGTTTTGTTTTTTGTATTTTACCTTCTATCAACACTTTTGTGGAACACAATAAGACAATTATTGGTTTATTTCTTTTTCTATTCCCTTCCTTTTGTTTTAAATGGGCTATTTTCGTTTTTGTTACTTCTATGCGCTGTTAAGCGCAGCAGAGAAGAGCGAAAGAACAACACTATCAACACGCACCACATACAACTCAAGGTATTTCATCCTCAGCATAGGGTAGCATTACTTCCTGCATGATCTTAACAAAGATTTGCTAATCCACCTTTAATTTGGTGTATTAGAAAAACACCATAGAAGGAAAACCATGTCCAAGCCATTATGCTGGGTCCTACGTGTTTAATTGTGTTTGCTTTAAAACGTGGGTAATATTCTGTATTTAATGGCCTTCTTACATATTGATAAGGTCAATTTCCAACATACAAAAAGCCTAGGATTCGTCTGACCGCAGAATATTTTTCCAATTTGATTCAGGCCAGTCAAAGTGGTTCCTTTGCAAATTTCAATCTTTTTGTAATATTGTTTTTTGTCAACAATGGTACCTCTCAGGGCTGTGGGCGGCTTAAACATGTTCTCGTGAACTCCTACGAACCGTATTATTGATGCCATCAATATAAAATATGCCTTTAATTTCAGAAGCTGGCGTAAAGGGATTTATCTTTTAATGACTGATGACTCACTTTTTCAAGTTTGGTGGCAATAGCGGCTTCCGCCCGTAATTTTCTGACCTCGGCAGTTAAATAATGGCTTTTCCTACCATTCTTGGTGAGCATTCAACTAGGCATTGAACCAGCGCATAAGTTCTGCCTTCCGATATCAGTCTTCTAACTAGGACACGCTATTCCGGAGTTCAGGGTTTGCCTCTGCCCATTGCTGGCAAAACTATGCCCAAATTTTAGAAATAAAAGAAAAAAATAATATATTACTTCACATAAACCGGTGCACTACTATTATTTTGACCGGAAAAATTCGTAGCTTTGATTAATAACAACAAAAAATGTATTTGTACCCGATCATTAAGAAAATGTTATTTAGTCATAATGTATCATTTTTACTATCAACGCAATAATAAAACTTACAAAACCAAGGTTATGCAATTCTTATACTTGTAGGTACTACTATTATTTTGACCGCAACTGTACCTACCTACTCGTAAGGTTATCGAAAATTGATATAGGTAGGCATATGTACATATCAACACCTACCTAGGTAGGTAGGTACCTACTTTATTTTACAAACAAATATCAAATTGGATATAAAAACTATTACTTTTTCTATCAGCGTGCCTACTTACCAATACAATGAAGATACCTACATTTAGAAAATAGATTTTGAACCTCTGCGCAAAGTAATTATTAATTAACCCTACAATAAAATTAATAGAAAGTTTTTGGTTCCAAATACCTAAATAGAAACAAAGTAAAAATATCATTTTAAAGTTTTTTCTAACTATGTATGTATGTGTATTTAGGTATGTACCTACATTTCCATGCCTTTAAAATTTTTTATTGACTTGACCTTCACCGATCGAGACCCAAACGCACACATTACACACATAAAAAACGCTTTGAAATGGGTTTATAATATACCTATAGATGTACCCATGCATATGAACAAGCGCCTGCATACGAAAAACTGAAAAGGGATATTGTAACGGGTGATTTTTTAAGAGGTTTAGAACTTAAAAAAAAAAAAAACACAAAAAATTCGAAAAAATGAATGAAATATTTATTTTAATCGATAGTTTGAACCTTGCAATTTAATGTTTAAAGATAATTTCATGCAAATATTGACCGCGGCTGCGTCTCAGGTAGCCCATCCGCTGAGTCCAATTTTGGCATACTCTTTCACACATATCGGCCGGTATCTCACGAATGAATGCATGGATGTTGGCTTCCAGTGCGTCAATCGAAGCGGGCTTGTCCCTATAGACATTAGCCTTGACATACCCCCACAAAAAATAATCTAATGAGTAATGGTGTCAAATCGCACGATCTAGGCGGCCAATTGACCGGCCCGAAACGTGAAATTAACTGTTCACCAAACTCGCCTCGCAATTGCGCCATTGTTTCGCCATTGTCTTGTTGAAACCACATATCATGCAAGTCAAGAACTTCCATTTCGGGCAAAAAAAAGTTTGTTATCATCGCTCGGTAGCGTTCACCATTGACAGTAACGCTGCGATTCGCATCATCTTTGAAGAAATATGGCCCAATAATGCCGCCGGCCCATAAACCGCAGCAAACAGTGGCTTTTTCGGGATACATTGGTAGCTGTTGCAATGCTTCTGGCTGATCTTCACTCCAAATGCGGCAATTATGCTTATTTACGTACCCATTCAACCAAAAATGAGCCTCATCGCTGAACACAATTCACAATTTCGAACCGAGCACGAATTTTGATAGTAAAATTCAATAATTTGCAAGCGTTGTTCATTTGTAAGACGATCCATGGTTAAATTGCAAACCAAACTGAAGCTGTTTGACAGTGACACAAGGTACTAAACACACGTCAGCTGTCAAAACCAGTGTTGCCAAAACCAAACCAGCTAAAAAATCACCCGTTATAAGAATCCGTACACACAAGCCACAAAATAACAAACAAAAAACATTCATCTATCGTACATCTCTTCTCTCTGTCCCTACACTCCCTGGTCAAAGGTTAGCTGCTATTTGTTTCACTTGATTTTTTTTTGCATTGCGTTCAACAAAATTTTAAAATCTCAATTTAGTGTACAAATGTTATGAATGACGTAAGATTTCGTGATTCCTCTATGTATATAAACTCAATTGATAGTTTATAGATTGTTAAATTTTTGGGAAGCCAATGCGGGACATTTTTTTAAGAAAAAAAAACATTTTAAAGTAAGTAGTATACAAACTGATTTTTATTGTAAATTTTTGGCTTACACCACTTTCATTTTAAAATTATAAAGGAAGGAACATACATTTTGTGGGTAGGTACCTTTGGTAATTTGGGTTAAGTATAAATAATAAGATTTATAAATATTTTGTATCTCCCTTCCCTCAGTGAAGTTCATCATCGTGTCCTGTAACCCCGGCTGGGGCATAGGGCGTCAACAAAACGTCTCCATCCTTCACGGTCTGCTGCAAGGTACTTAAGCTGTGGCCACGTCTTTCTCTGGGATTCTGCTTCCGCTAAGACAGTTGATTTCCATGTTGTTCTTGGTCTTCCAACCCGCCGTGCACCCTGAGGATTCCATTCAAAGGACTGCTTTGCAATTTCATCGTTTGGTTTCCTCAGTGTGTGACCAATCCAACGCGATTTACGCTTTCTTATGTCGACGTCCAGCCGCTCTTGACTTGTCCTGCGCCACAATTCCTCATTTGATATTATTTGTGGCCAGCGAATCTTTAGGATGTGGCGAAGACAGTGATTCACAAAAGCCTGCAATTTCTTCGAAATGGTAGACGTGACTTTCCAGGTTTCACAAGCATATAACAACACGGATTTGACATTGGATTCGAAGAATCTCAACTTAGTGCGTAAGGAGATTTGACTGGATTTCCAAATTGGGGACAGAGTACCGAAGGCAGCACGAGCTTTATTTATTCTACTTTTAACGTCCAGATCCGTACCACCGTTTGCAGAAACAATACTGCCAAGGTAGTTAAATTGTTCCACTACTTCAACTGGCGTCTCCTGTAAGATAATACGCTGCTGTGTGGAGCGGCCTGTGAGCATTATTTTTGTCTTTTTGCTGTTAATTCTTAGACCACTCGACTCTCCCTTCACTTGCAGTGTTTGGCACATCCCGTTCAGCCCACTGATGTTATTTGCCAGTATATGTCATCGGCATAGTCTAAATGACTGAGCCTTTCGAACGGTCTCCATTGAATGCCCTGTCGCTCAGCTGTACCAACACTGGCCGTCAATACGTCGTCCATCGCCAGCAGGAAGAGAATTGGCGATAGAACATCCCCTTGTCTCACACCCTGTTGCACTACGAAGGAGTCGGATAGCTGCCCATTGTGCAAAACAAAACACCTCGCGTTGTTGTAGGACTCTTTAATAATGGCAACAATTTTTGGTGGAATTCCTCTACCAAGCCAAGTTAGTGAAGTTAGCAACAAAAATCAATTTTTTTTTGTCCACGAGCCAGAGCAAAAGAAGTAGGTTCATAAGGCGATTTATTACTGAACTGATTTTCTGGATGGAATATATTCAGGGGGTGCTAGCGTTACCCTCCATCTTGGAAAACGCGTTTTATCAATAATTTGGTGAACCGCGCATTATACGACAGAAAAAGTAAAATTTTTTGGAAGCCAATACCTACTCTATTCTCTTATTTGTTGTTTTTAAGGAAAATGCTTGAGAAATTTAATATGTAGGTATTAGCTTTCAAAATAAATTACTATTATTTTCTTACGGTGAGTAGGTATAGGTTCACGAAATATTTAATAAAACTCTCTGTCCCACCTACTTGGATTTACATTCGGGGGACACCCCTGAACATATTCCATCAAGAAAATCAGTTCAATAATAAATTGTAGAAAAAAAGTACCCGTGTCTTGGCCTATTTATCAGAAATCAATTTTGCAGATCCGAATTTTTACAAATAACATTACAGAATAGTTAAAAGAAAATCAGTTTGACAAGTCCGCTAAAGGTTCACAGACACAATTTATTCGCCAATAAAGAAAAGTCAATTCCAATCTCAATTCGTATACTATTCGTGACGAACAAAATTAAACTAAATTCGATATCTGAATTAACCTAAAGAAAACCCTATAAATTAAGTTTTGCCTAGAATGAAGAACGTCAAAACAAAATGGTCAAATAGTTCTTAACACATATATTAACATGGACTTAATTTGAGCAGCATTTTTGTATAATTACAGAAAGTTCATGTGATTATAGCTGCTTCAACAAAGTTGGTTCAAAAGTTTTGCAAATCTGATTTTTTGCGGGACTGTTCTGAAAATGCGGGACACTTTGCGGGACAATGGATGATGCGGGACAACCCTATCAAATGCGGGACGTTTGGCCAATAGAAGTATATAGAGAATACATATTATAAAAACACCTTCTTATAAACAACAAGTTATAGATTTTAGTTAATATACTTTTTATTAATTCACATACTTCTTAGCTTTGCAATACGAATACTCCAATGGGCTTTGAATTCTGGAAAATTAATTTATTTAGCCATTGGTTTAAATTGATTTTATCTGCAAAATCGTAATAAACAAGTAAAATATCTTAAAGAAGGCCGTTTTCGAAAACGTCATCTGCGTCAAAACTGCATTTGCAGAATTTTCTTAAACGCAAACTGCAAAAGTTTTCTGCTCGAAAACGCAAATACAAATTTTACTGCATTAGCATTGTGCTCGATAATGCAGCTTGCCAAAGTCACATGTTCGAAAATATCATCTGCGGTGCAGCTGTGCAGTAAAAAAATCGGGTTGACGAACAAAATAAAAAAGCCAGAGAGCGTGTTTGTAAACGTCAAATGCATTTGCAAGTTAATAGATTGACGTTGATCAAACTGATTTTGTGCAAGCAGGACGATTGAATATTTGACGATCGCAGTACCTGCGTCCAAAAATGACATCATTTGATGATCAAATTGACTTTGATTTGACGTTTTCGAAAACGGCCGAAATTTTGAGAGAATTTACAACTAAAATGTAATTGGGCTATTTTCCCTGTGATATGAAAATGATCATTTTACTTTTTTATTTTCTGTTATAGGTACCTACGTTCTTTTTCTCAATGTTTTGTTTTAGATGTTCATATTTTTAAATCAAAAATACCATTTTCACTGTGGGCCACTATAATCTATCAAATTGGTGATTTAATGTTGAACATTATTTATTATATTGTTATATTATATTATATTAATTCTATTTCATTTTTCTAAAAAAAAAAACAAACAAAGAGTAAATTTTAAAGAAGCGTATTTTCTGTTCTTTCTTTCAACATTCACTCAAAAAATGAAGTGAATTTCGGGGATAGGAAAGTTGGGATGAAGGTTGGAAACATAAAAGAATCTAGTCAAAAATTCAAAAACTTAGAACTTATTTTT
Organism: Dasysyrphus tricinctus; assembly: GCA_963921185.1. Taxonomy (NCBI): domain Eukaryota; kingdom Metazoa; phylum Arthropoda; class Insecta; order Diptera; family Syrphidae; genus Dasysyrphus; species Dasysyrphus tricinctus. The sequence goes on from OY992534.1 coordinate 30,488,839, forward strand.
TTTAGATAAATGGAATATTGAAATATAAAATTGAGTTTCTTTTTGCAACAATAATTTTTCATTATTATATTGTTTAACATTTTTTAAGAGGAGGGAGGAACGTATACGTTGACAAAGACTTTTTTGTTTAAATTGCCACATGGAATACAGACATGGATAAATGAATATTTCTATAATTATTATTATGTACTCGAAAACACATTGATTTTTTTCAAAGAGAAATATTAAGCGACGGGAGAGGAAGGATCTCAAAAATTATCTTCGAAAATTACGAAATCATCTTCGTCTTATGCTATCCGATTGGCTAATTGCATTTTTCTTCGGTTTTGAGGTTGAAATGAGGTATAAATATTTGTGTGTGCTGATGATGTATTATTTGGGGTTGATGTTGTTGCTGGGAATGTTGTTTGAATTGTTGTTGCACCTCTCCAGCAGGCCCTATTGAATAACTTACACTTAAGCGTGCACGTTTGGACGAATTATAATCGTTGTCGATTGAGGATGTCGGTGATGAAGTCATTTCAATGATATAATTCGAAATTATTTGCAGGCGAACAGCTTCTTTGTCGTCTTCCATGTCGATGGCATCATAAAAATCTTCCACCTCGATATCGAAATGCATATGTTGTTGTGGACCATCACTGTCATCGTCCTCTTCTATATACATTTCGTGTGTTTCGACAATCGTTTCGTCTAGTTGCTGGTCTAATTCTTCCGAATTACCGGTTTCCTCCACCTCTGACTGACTATCAAGCTCTGCATCACTATATCGCCGCCGGTGCTGCCATGTTTCATTGCACCCCGCTCGAGGGCTTCCAAATATTCTGGGCAGACCATAGCATTTCGTATTGCCATAGGATCCTTACGTGACTATTTTTGGACTTCTTCCTCCATCTTTAAAATCTGTTGAGGATTCATTGCCCATATAAATCATTTACGTTGCCACCACCGTTGGTAGCACTATTAACACTATTCTTCCAACCGCTACGTGCGGTCTTGAAATACGGGAAATGCTCGCACATGAAGCTATAGATTTCAGAGACGGGCAGGGATCCACTTCGTGAATTCCTTAGCGCCATTGCTATGAGGCAGGAATATGAGTAAGCTGGCTTGGGAAACTCAGACTCGACTTTGAAATTGATCTTACTCGGTTTTACACTCATGAGAGTTGGTGTCAAACTGGCCAAAGATGGTGCCACTGTTGATGTTGCTGTGGTATTGTTGGAATGCAAATGTGTGGCTGGCGAAATATTATTTGCGTGAATGATATTCCGAAAAAAGGAGTACCTCGTGCTCGTGGCATGATGGTTAGTGCGTAGGACTGTCATGCCGAAGGTGTGGGTTCGATTCCCAGCCGTGTCACCTAAGAACAGAAATGTTTTATCCGAGGTACTGCCTCTTGCGAGGAACTGACAAACCTTCCAAGAGTATACTTGTCATGAAAAAGTGCTTCTCATTAAGCCGTTCGGACTCGGCAAAAAACTGTAGGTCCCCTCCATTCCTGCCATTAACACGCACACAGGAATGGTTGAGAGTTGTAAGTCACCAGTGACGTCTTTAGGCATGGGCCCGGTGGGCCAGGGCCCAGGGCCCCGCGATTTAGGGGGCCCCCAGAACTGCCCAAGTATACCAACCGATTGTTATTTTTGAAAGTAGATATATGCGAAGTTGAGATTGGATTTATTTGGCTCTAATAAAATAAGTGATAGAGCATTATTTTTTCATTCCTATCATGAAAGACCACTTAATACTCTTAAAACCTTTTAATTTTTTTTTTTTTCAGAAAAAAGAATATTTTAAGTTATTTTGGTACTTTTGGTACCAAAATGAAACTCAAAAAAATTCAATTTTTAAATAAAATAAACACAATTAAATAAAACTACATCTAACGCTTTTTTAGATTAAGAACAAACAAACAAGTGAACTAAATTAGTTAAACTTTTAAAACAAAGTCGATCACAGTTATATAATTTTGTATTTTTGGTTGTCTTAAATTCCTTTTTTTTTGTGAAAAAAATGCAATAAAGTCTCAAGAGTATTAATTGCGCTTTCATAATAAGGAAGCAAAAATTATACTCAAAAACTTGTTTTTTTTTGTTTTTAATAAAATGATATCAAAGCGAATAAAACTCAAAAATTTTAAAAATGACGTTTGATACAAAAATTCCTACAAAATCGTTATCCGCACAAGAAAAAATTTTAGAGCAGGTTTCAAATGCCCGTTTGAATAGATCTGTTGTAGTTTGGTAATTGTAGAGCTAGTTAAAAATAAAAATATCCAAAACAAAGCGAAAACGAGAAAATTATAACTTTTAATCTGTACAGCGGGAACAAAATCCTTGGACAAATTTTTTGTTTAAACTTCGTTTCGGAACATTTTAATATATCATAGGTACTGTATTATTTTTTTACGGCACTGGCACAATGTGCATTGTGCGATGTGAATATGGGGCCAGAAAATTAACTCTTAAATGAGGCAGTGAGAGCCAAAGTAGCCCAACTGCAATTTTATCGAAATTGAGCTTATTACAAAAATTGAATCTGTATGTATGTATTACAAAATATTTCTGCATTTGAATTTTTTTGAATTGATAGCTCCATGCCAGGACTTTTTTCATTTAGAGGCCACCCACCAGAAAATTCAAAGCCTGAGTGCTAGACTGGTAGAATTATTAATACAAAATTAAAAACCTCTTATTTTTTTTTTTCATATTGCAAATAAAAATCAAAATCAATTCATTTTTGATTAAAAACTAAAAATTATTTAATTTTTATAAAACTACAAGTGTTTAAAAATAATCTTTAAGCTCTACTGAAAATAATGAAAAATGCAGTTGGGCCACTATGGCTCTTACTGCCTTAAATGATATTTAATTTCAAGTGGCAGCATGCCTAATGCTGGTAGCAGCGTTGCCATAAAATGCCCGATCGGGCCATATGGCCTCCTACTTTGAGTGTTGGCCCCTAGATCCTGGCCAAACAGAAATGGCCTGCAAATCTTAGTTTTCTGTTTTAATACAAAAATACTTTCTTTAAGAGAATCAAAATGATATTGCCTAAACGCTCTAAAGTTTGGCTAAGCTAGCTGGTAAATAGTTCTTGCTTTCAAATTTTCTCGAAAGTGGTTGACAATTTTACTAATACTACGTTTCGTTTTGTAAATCACCTTTTAGATTCGTTGAAATTTTCTCTATGACGGAATGTGGCCCGGATATTTACAAATAGCACCCAAAAAGGCCCCCAATATTTTTTTCATCGTGGCAACGCTGGCTGGTAGGTAAATCTATCAATTTTCCATGGGACTTTCCCGTTTTAAGTTTCGAAAAGATTTTCCCTGAACATTATTTTAAAAATAAATGAAAATAAAATTTTCTTTGAACACAAAATCTCGTGACAACTACTGTCTGTATACGTTTCTAAAGAGAACCAGGCCACCAGGGACCTTTTGATACTCCCGAAATAGTTAACTGATAATAGTTAATACCTACATACATAGTTAAATATAATAAAAAACTATGGTAAGACTTGGAATATGAAATAGTTTTCAATATAAACAATTTCAAGGGGCCCCCATATCGTTAAGGGCCCAGGGCCCCCAATTGTCTAAAGACGCCCCTGTAAGTCACTAGGCCCTGGTTCTCCACGAGCTGTTGCGCAACCCAATTTATTTATTTATTTATTTATTTATTCCGAGCAAACATTTTCCCAGAAATTTGATTGCCCAAAAATGAGGTGCTGCCATTTAATGTAGCCATTCTGTGCAGCGGACTAGAATCACGATCTCTTTTGAGAACGATTGTATTGCCATTTGCAGTTAGTGTTCCCGATGACGTCTTAGTGGTGGTGGATTGCTGCTTTAGCTTGTTATAAGTTATGCTATTGGTGAAAGTAAGCCCTCCAATTCCGAGACCGGTGGATAAAATTCAATTAGAATTGATTATCCCAGATAAGGACGTCGGCAGTGGCGTCGTAGATATTAATGTCGACGTTGAAGTCGAAGTTGCATTGGATGTTGGCCTTGTTTGTTGTTGTAGATACCGCTGTGCAGATACCGAAGACGATTAGGTAATAGTGGACGATGAACTTACAACATTATTCATCAGACTTGTTGGTGACTTTCTCAGCTCAGAGGATAAATCCGTTTTAATTGAATCAATTGAAAGGTTATTACGTTGTGCTACAACATTTGAAGGAATATGTTGTTGTTGTTGTTTTGGTTCTATTTTGATTTCTTGTTCCGGTCGGAGGTAGGATATTCTCATTGCTGTGGAGAAAAATGCAAGTGACTTTTATTCTCCGCCATTTGTATTAAGTATTGTCTCTGGTGATCTATACAACATCGATGAGATGATGGGTATAACAGTTATTGGGTTTACACAAGCCCCAACCCCAACATCTGAATAGTAATCTGATGATGATGACCAAGTTGGTTCTCCCAACCAGGAGGGTTCATTTTTTATTCTGTGAATTGGCTGTTTCGAACGATGATGAGGGCACGTCATTACCAATGATCCGAATCCACTTCTGCCACCTACGGGAGTTGCAACTTCACTGCGAATATCAACGCATAGCATATCTTGCAGTGAGTCGGGGTTGGGACCCGATGAGTCCGCATATTTGTTCAGGAATCCTTCATGAAATCCACTTGAGTAATCTTCCAGCTCAAACATTTTTTTTTTAAATTAGTTTTAACTTTTTATCACCCACAAAATCTAAGAGTTATGTACTTGTCGTTTATGTAAATCAGTCAATAAACTTGTTTTGTTTTTTGTATTTTACCTTCTATTAACACTTTTGTGGAACACAACAAGACAATTATTGGTTTATTTCTTTTTCTATTCCCTTCCTTTTGTTTTAAATGGGCTATTTTCGTTTTTGTTACTTCTATGCGCTGTTAAGCGCAGCAGAGAAGAGCGAAAGAACAACACTATCAACACGCACCACATACAACTCAAGGTATTTCATCCTCAGCATAGGGTAGCATTACTTCCTGCATGATCTTAACAAAGATTTGCTAATCCACCTTTAATTTGGTGTATTAGAAAAACACCATAGAAGGAAAACCATGTCCAAGCCATTATGCTGGGTCCTACGTGTTTAATTGTGTTTGCTTTAAAACGTGGGTAATATTCTGTATTTAATGGCCTTCTTACATATTGATAAGGTCAATTTCCAACATACAAAAAGCCTAGGATTCGTCTGACCGCAGAATATTTTTCCAATTTGATTCAGGCCAGTCAAAGTGGTTCCTTTGCAAATTTCAATCTTTTTGTAATATTGTTTTTTGTCAACAATGGTACCTCTCAGGGCTGTGGGCGGCTTGAACATGTTCTCGTGAACTCCTACGAACCGTATTATTGATGCCATCAATATAAAATATGCCTTTAATTTCAGAAGCTGGCGTAAAGGGATTTATCTTTTAATGACTGATGACTCACTTTTTCAAGTTTGGTGGCAATAGCTGCTTCCGCCCGTAATTTTCTGACCTCGGCAGTTAAATAATGGCTTTTCCTACCATTCTTGGTGAGCATTCAACTAGGCATTGAACCAGCGCATAAGTTCTGCCTTCCGATATCAGTCTTCTAACTAGGACACGCTATTCCGGAGTTCAGGGTTTGCCTCTGCCCATTGCTGGCAAAACTATGCCCAAATTTTAGAAATAAAAGAAAAAAATAATATATTACTTCACATAAACCGGTGCACTACTATTATTTTGACCGGAAAAATTCGTAGCTTTGATTAATAACAACAAAAAATGTATTTGTACCCGATCATTAAGAAAATGTTATTTAGTCATAATGTATCATTTTTACTATCAACGCAATAATAAAACTTACAAAACCAAGGTTATGCAATTCTTATACTTGTAGGTACTACTATTATTTTGACCGCAACTGTACCTACCTACTCGTAAGGTTATCGAAAATTGATATAGGTAGGCATATGTACATATCAACACCTACCTAGGTAGGTAGGTACCTACTTTATTTTACAAACAAATATCAAATTGGATATAAAAACTACTACTTTTTCTATCAGCGTGCCTACTTACCAATACAATGAAGATACCTACATTTAGAAAATAGATTTTAAACCTCTGCGCAAAGTAATTATTAATTAACCCTATAATAAAATTAATAGAAAGTTTTTGGTTCCAAATACCTAAATAGAAACAAAGTAAAAATATCATTTTAAAGTTTTTTCTAACTATGTATGTATGTGTATTTAGGTATGTACCTACATTTCCATGCCTTTAAAATTTTTTATTGACTTGACCTTCACCGATCGAGACCCAAACGCACACATTACACACATAAAAAACGCTTTGAAATGGGTTTATAATATACCTACCTATAGATGTACCCATGCATATGAACAAGCGCCTGCATACGAAAAACTGAAAAGGGATATTGTATAAGAATCCGTACACACAAGCCACAAAATAACAAACAAAAAACATTCATCTATCGTACATCTCTTCTCTCTGTCCCTACACTCCCTGGTCAAAGGTTAGCTGCTATTTGTTTCACTTGATTTTTTTTGCATTGCGTTCAACAAAATTTTAAAATCTCAATTTAGTGTACAAATGTTATGAATGACGTAAGATTTCGTGATTCCTCTATGTATATAAACTCAATTGCAAGTTTATAGATTGTTAAATTTTTTGGAAGCCAATGCGGGACATTTTTTAAAAAAAAAAAAAACATTTTAAAGTAAGTAGTATACAAACTGATTTTTATTGTAAATTTTTGGCTTACACCACTTTCATTTTAAAATTATAAAGGAAGGAACATACATTTTGTGGGTAGGTACCTTTGGTAATTTGGGTTAAGTATAAATAATAAGATTTATAAATATTTTGTATCTCCCTTCCCTCAGTGAAGTTCATCATCGTGTCCTGTAACCCCGGCTGGGGCATAGGGCGTCAACAAAACGTCTCCATCCTTCACGGTCTGCTGCAAGGTACTTAAGCTGTGGCCACGTCTTTCTCTGGGATTCTGCTTCCGCTAAGACAGTTGATTTCCATGTTGTTCTTGGTCTTCCAACCCGCCGTGCACCCTGAGGATTCCATTCAAAGGACTGCTTTGCAATTTCATCGTTTGGTTTCCTCAGTGTGTGACCAATCCAACGCCATTTACGCTTTCTTATGTCGACGTCCAGCCGCTCTTGACTTGTCCTGCGCCACAATTCCTCATTTGATATTATTTGTGGCCAGCGAATCTTTAGGATGTGGCGAAGACAGCGATTCACAAAAGCCTGCAATTTCTTTGAAATGGTAGACGTGACTTTCCAGGTTTCACAAGCATATAACAGCACGGATTTGACATTGGATTCGAAGAATCTCAACTTAGTGCGTTAGGAGATTTGACTGGATTTCCAAATTGGGGACAGAGTACCGAAGGCAGCACGAGTTTTATTTATTCTACTTTTAACGTCCAGATCCGTACCACCGTTTGCAGAAACAATACTGCCAAGGTAGTTAAATTGTTCCACTACTTCAACTGGCGTCTCCTGTAAGATAATACGCTGCTGTGTGGAGCGGCCTGTGAGCATTATTTTTGTCTTTTTGCTGTTAATTCTTAGACCACTCGACTCTCCCTTCACTTGCAGTGTTTGGCACATCCCGTTCAGCCCACTGATGTTATTTGCCAGTAGACATATGTCATCGGCATAGTCTAAATGACTGAGCCTTTCGAACGGTCTCCATTGAATGCCCTGTCGCTCAGCTGTACCAACACTGGCCGTCAATACGTCGTCCATCGCCAGCAGGAAGAGAATTGGCGATAGAACATCCCCTTGTCTCACACCCTGTTGCACTACGAAGGAGTCGGATAGCTGCCAATTGTGCAAAACAAAACACCTCGCGTTGTTGTAGGACTCTTTAATAATGGCAACAATTTTTGGTGGAATTCCTCTACCAAGCCAAGTTAGTGAAGTTAGCAACAAAAATCAATTTTTTTTGTCCACGAGCCAGAGCAAAAGAAGTAGGTTCATAAGGCGATTTATTACTGAACTGATTTTCTGGATGGAATATATTCAGGGGGTGCTAGCGTTACCCTCCATCTTGGAAAACGCGTTTTATCAATAATTTGGTGAACCGCGCATTATACGACAGAAAAAGTAAATTTTTTTGGAAGCCAATACCTACTCTATTCTCTTATTTGTTGTTTTTAAGGAAAATGCTTGAGAAATTTAATATGTAGGTATTAGCTTTCAAAATAAATTACTATTATTTTCTTACGGTGAGTAGGTATAGGTTCACGAAATAATAAAACTCTCTGTCCCACCTACTTGGATTTACATTCGGGGGACACCCCTGAACATATTCCATCAAGAAAATCAGTTCAATAATAAATTGTAGAAAAAAAGTACCCGTGTCTTGGCCTATTTATCAGAAATCAATTTTGCAGATCCGAATTTTTACAAATAACATTACAGAATAGTTAAAAGAAAATCAGTTTGACAAGTCCGCTAAAGGTTCACAGACACAATTTATTCGCCAATAAAGAAAAGTCAATTCCAATCTCAATTCGTATACTATTCGTGACGAACAAAATTAAACTAAATTCGATATCTGAATTAACCTAAAGAAAACCCTATAAATTAAGTTTTGCCTAGAATGAAGAACGTCAAAACAAAATGGTCAAATAGTTCTTAACACATATATTAACATGGACTTAATTTGAGCAGCATTTTTGTATAATTACAGAAAGTTCATGTGATTATAGCTGCTTCAACAAAGTTGCTTCAAAAGTTTTGCAAATCTGATTTTTTGCGGGACTGTTCTGAAAATGCGGGACACTTTGCGGGACAATCGATGATGCGGGACAACCCTATCAAATGCGGGACGTTTGGCCAATATAAGTATATAGAGAATATATATTATAAAAAAACCTTCTTATAAACAACAAGTTATAGATTTTAGTTAATATACTTTTTATTAATTCACATACTTCTTAGCTTTGCAATACGAATACTCCAATGGGCTTTGAATTCTGGAAAATTAATTTATTTAGCCATTGGTTTAAATTGCTTTTAACTGCAAAATCGTAATAAACAAGTAAAATATCTTAAAGAAGGCCGTTTTCGAAAACGTCATCTGCGTCAAAACTGCATTTGCAGAATTTTCTTAAACGCAAACTGCAAAAGTTTTCTGCTCGAAAACGCAAATACAAATTTTACTGCATTAGCATTGTGCTCGATAATGCAGCTTGCCAAAGTCACATGTTCGAAAATATCATCTGCGGTGCAGCTGTGCAGTAAAAAAATCGGGTTGACGAACAAAATAAAAAAGCCAGAGAGCGTGTTTGTAAACGTCAAATGCGTTTGCAAGTTAATAGATTGACGTTGATCAAACTGATTTTGTGCAAGCAGGACGATTGAATATTTGACGATCGCAGTACCTGCGTCCAAAAATGACATCATTTGATGATCAAATTGACTTTGATTTGACGTTTTCGAAAACGGCCGAAATTTTGAGAGAATTTACAACTAAAATGTAACTGGGCTATTTTCACTGTGATATGAAAATGATCATTTTACTTTTTTATTTTCTGTTATAGGTACCTACGTTCTTTTTCTCAATGTTTTGTTTTAGATGTTCATATTTTTAAATCAAAAATACCATTTTCACTGTGGGCCACTATAATCTATCAAATTGGTGATTTAATGTTGAACATTATTTATTATATTGTTATATTATATTATATTAATTCTATTTCATTTTTCTAAAAAAAAAAACAAACAAAGAGTAAATTTTAAAGAAGCGTATTTTCTGTTCTTTCTTTCAACATTCACTCAAAAAATGAAGTGAATTTCGAGGATAGGAAAGTTGGGATGAAGGTTGGAAACATAAAAGAATCTAGTCAAAAATTCAAAAACTTAGAACTTATTTTTTTTAGATAAATGGAATATTGAAATATAAAATTGAGTTTCTTTTTGCAACAATAATTTTTCATTATTATATTGTTTAACATTTTTTTTAAGAGGAGGGAGGAACGTATACGTTGACAAAGACTTTTTTGTTTAAATTGCCTCATGGAATACAGACATGGATAAATGAATATTTCTATAATTATTATTATGTACTCGAAAACACATTGATTTTTTTCAAAGAGAAATATTAAGTGACGGGAGAGGAAGGATCTCAAAAATTATCTTCGAAAATTACGAAATCATCTTCGTCTTATGCTATCCGATTGGCTAATTGCATTTTTCTTCGGTTTTGAGGTTGAAATGAGGTATAAATATTTGTGTGTGCTGATGATGTATTATTTGGGGTTGATGTTGTTGCTGGGAATGTTGTTTGAATTGTTGTTGCACCTCTCCAGCAGGCCCTATTGAATAACTTACACTTAAGCGTGCACGTTTGGACGAATTATAATCGTTGTCGATTGAGGATGTCGGTGATGAAGTCATTTCAATGATATAATTCGAAATTATTTGCAGGCGAACAGCTTCTTTGTCGTCTTCCATGTCGATGGCATCATAAAAATCTTCCACCTCGATATCGAAATGCATATGTTGTTGTGGACCATCACTGTCATCGTCCTCTTCTATATACATTTCGTGTGTTTCGACAATCGTTTCGTCTAGTTGCTGGTCTAATTCTTCCGAATTACCGGTTTCCTCCACCTCTGACTGACTATCAAGCTCTGCATCACTAATATCGCCGCCGGTGCTGCCATGTTTCATTGCACCCCGCTCGAGGGCTTCCAAATATTCTGGGCAGACCATAGCATTTCGTATTGCCATAGGATCCTTACGTGACTATTTTTGGACTTCTTCCTCCATCTTTAAAATCTGTTGAGGATTCATTGCCCATATAAATCATTTACGTTGCCACCACCGTTGGTAGCACTATTAACACTATTCTTCCAACCGCTACGTGCGGTCTTGAAATACGGGAAATGCTCGCACATGAAGCTATAGATTTCAGAGACGGGCAGGGATCCACTTCGTGAATTCCTTAGCGCCATTGCTATGAGGCAGGAATATGAGTAAGCTGGCTTGGGAAACTCAGACTCGACTTTGACATTGATCTTACTCGGTTTTACACTCATGAGAGTTGGTGTCAAACTGGCCAAAGATGGTGCCACTGTTGATGTTGCTGTGGTATTGTTGGAATGCAAATGTGTGGCTGGCGAAATATTATTTGCGTGAATGATATTCCGAAAAAAGGAGTACCTCGTGCTCGTGGCATGATGGTTAGTGCGTAGGACTGTCATGCCGAAGGTGTGGGTTCGATTCCCAGCCGTGTCACCTAAGAACAGAAATGTTTTATCCGAGGTACTGCCTGTTGCGAGGAACTGACAAACCTTCCAAGAGTATACTTGTCATGAAAAAGTGCTTCTCATTAAGCCGTTCGGACTCGGCAAAAAACTGTAGGTCCCCTCCATTCCTGCCAACAACACGCACACAGGAATGGTTGAGAGTTATAAGTCACTAGGCCCTGGTTCTCCACGAGCTGTTGCGCAACCCAATTTATTTATTTATTTATTCCGAGCAAACATTTTCCCAGACATTTGATTGCCCAAAAATGAGGTGCTGCCATTTAATGTAGCCATTCTGTGCAGCGGACTAGAATCACGATCTCTTTTGAGAACGATTGTATTGCCATTTGCAGTTAGTGTTCCCGATGACGTCTTAGTGGTGGTGGATTGTTGCTTTAGCTTGTTATAAGTTATGCTATTAGTGAAAGTAAGCCCTCCAATTCCTAGACCGGTGGATAAAATTCAATTAGAATTGATTATCCCAGATAAGGACGTCGGCAGTGGCGTCGTAGATATTAATGTCGACGTTGAAGTCGAAGTTGCATTGGATGTTGGCCTTGTTTGTTGTTGTAAATACCGTTGTGCAGATACCGAAGACGATGAGGTAATAGTGGACGATGAACTTACAACATTATTCATCAGACTTGTTGGTGATTTTCTCAGCTCAGAGAATAAATCCGTTTTAATTGAATCAATTGAAAGGTTTTTACGTTGTGCTACAACATTTGAAGGAATATGTTGTTGTTGTTGTTTTGGTTCTATTTTGATTTCCTGTTCCGGTCGGAGGTAGGATATTCTCATTGCTGTGGAGAAAAATGCAAGTGACTTTTATTCTCCGCCATTTGTATTAAGTATTGTCTCTGGTGATCTATACAACATCGATGAGATGATGGGTATAACAGTTATTGGGTTTACACAAGCCCCAACCCCAACATCTGAATAGTAATCTGATGATGATGAGCAAGTTGGTTCTCCCAACCAGGAGGGTTCATTTTTTATTCTGTGAATTGGCTGTTTCGAACGATGATGAGGGCACGTCATTACCAATGATCCGAATCCACTTCTGCCACCTACGGGAGTTGCAACTTCACTGCGAATATCAACGCATAGCATATCTTGCAGTGAGTCGGGGTTGGGACCCGATGAGTCCGCATATTTGTTCAGGAATCCTTCATGAAATCCACTTGAGTAATCTTCCAGCTCAAACATTTTTTTTTTAAATTAGTTTTAACTTTTTATCACCCACAAAATCTAAGAGTTATGTACTTGTCGTTTATGTAAATCAGTCAATAAACTTGTTTTGTTTTTTGTATTTTACCTTCTATTAACACTTTTGTGGAACACAACAAGACAATTATTGGTTTATTTCTTTTTCTATTCCCTTCCTTTTGTTTTAAATGGGCTATTTTCGTTTTTGTTACTTCTATGCGCTGTTAAGCGCAGCAGAGAAGAGCGAAAGAACAACACTATCAACACGCACCACATACAACTCAAGGTATTTCATCCTCAGCATAGGGTAGCATTACTTCCTGCATGATCTTAACAAAGATTTGCTAATCCACCTTTAATTTGGTGTATTAGAAAAACACCATAGAAGGAAAACCATGTCCAAGTCATTATGCTGGGTCCTACGTGTTTAATTGTGTTTGCTTTAAAACGTGGGTAATATTCTGTATTTAATGGCCTTCTTACATATTGATAAGGTCAATTTCCAACATACAAAAAGCCTAGGATTCGTCTGACCGCAGAATATTTTTCCAATTTGATTCAGGCCAGTCAAAGTGGTTCCTTTGCAAATTTCAATCTTTTTGTAATATTGTTTTTTGTCAACAATGGTACCTCTCAGGGCTGTGGGCGGCTTGAACATGTTCTCGTGAACTCCTACGAACCGTATTATTGATGCCATCAATATAAAATATGCCTTTAATTTCAGAAGCTGGCGTAAAGGGATTTATCTTTTAATGACTGATGACTCACTTTTTCAAGTTTGGTGGCAATAGCTGCTTCCGCCCGTAATTTTCTGACCTCGGCAGTTAAATAATGGCTTTTCCTACCAGTTCTGCCTTCCGATATCAGTCTTCTAACTAGGACACGCTATTCCGGAGTTCAGGGTTTGCCTCTGCCCATTGCTGGCAAAACTATGCCCAAATTTTAGAAATAAAAGAAAAAAATAATATATTACTTCACATAAACCGGTGCACTACTATTATTTTGACCGGAAAAATTCGTAGCTTTGATTAAAAACAACAAAAAATGTATTTGTACCCGATCATTAAGAAAATGTTATTTAGTCATAATGTATCATTTTTACTATCAACGCAATAATAAAACTTACAAAACCAAGGTTATGCAATTCTTATATCTACTTGTAGGTACTACTATTATTTTGACCGCAACTGTACCTACCTACTCGTAAGGTTATCGAAAATTGATATAGGTAGGCATATGTACATATCAACACCTACCTAGGTAGGTAGGTACCTACTTTATTTTACAAACAAATATCAAATTGGATATAAAAACTACTACTTTTTCTATCAGCGTGCCTACTTACCAATACAATGAAGATACCTACATTTAGAAAATAGATTTTAAACCTCTGCGCAAAGTAATTATTAATTAACCCTACAATAAAATTAATAGAAAGTTTTTGGTTCCAAATACCTAAATAGAAACAAAGTAAAAATATAATTTTAAAGTTTTTTGCGAACTATGTATGTATGTGTATTTAGGTATGTATGTATACATTTCCATGCCTTTAAAATTTTTTATTGACTTGACCTTCACCGATCGAGACCCAAACGCACACATTACACACATAAAAAACGCTTTGAAATGGGTTTATAATATACCTACCTATAGATGTACCCATGCATATGAACAAGCGCCTGCATACGAAAAACTGAAAAGGGATATTGTATAAGAATCCGTACACACAAGCCACAAAATAACAAACAAAAAACATTCATCTATCGTACATCTCTTCTCTCTGTCCCTACACTCCCTGGTCAAAGGTTAGCTGCTATTTGTTTCACTTGATTTTTTTTGCATTGCGTCTTTGTATATAAACTTTATAGTATTATCATGGATTCGTTTTTATTTACGTGGTATTCCATCGATGGTGGCGCTAGTGAACATTTTGACACCAGAATGGGGAATATTTTTTTATTTCGAGCAGCGTTGCCACCAAAAAAAAAATTTTCGTGCCACATTTTTTGAAAAAACGTGCCATTTATGACATTTTCGTGCCATATGAAAAAAAAAAACTCAATTTGTTCTTTAAAAATAAATTTTAATTCAATACTATTACTTTTACAAAAACAAAAATCACTTCCTCTATTCGTGTAGGCATTGTCCAGAAACAGGAGTTTTTGGCAAGTTCATAACTACCTATTTCACATCACATTATGAGTATTATCTTTATTTAAGAATATAAAGACGTAATAAAGCTTTGTATGACAACTGAATATTGAAAGATCTACGCTCTACTACATTGTAATGAAATAAGTGTGTTCATACTATGAGTTAGAATGGATGCATGCAGTTCTGTTGAGGTGATAAAGTAGACACGTCCAGTTCTTTTGATGAATATTGACACTGTGTTTATACTATGAGTTTCAATTTATGTAAGTTAGTGAAAATAAAAAAAAAACGTGCCATATTGAAACTTTTCGTGCCACCGTGCCACGAGAAAATTTCCGTGTCAAAATGGCACGATCGTGCCACATCGGCAACGCTGATTTCGAGGTACATTTATTATAATCGTAAGAACGAGAAAGTCATATATTATTCTCGTAATAATAAATGGAGTAAGCGAGTGAAGTAGTTTTTCCACTTCCACCGCGCATGACCAAACAAAGTGGTAGAATAGAAATCGAATATGCTGTCAAATGGCAGAAGGAAAAATAAACAAATCGTTTTGTAAAATTAAATTGTGTGAAGTTAATTGTGTGAAGAAGAAAATCAAAAGAGCTGCAATAAATTAAAAAAAAGGAAGATTAAGAAACATCAATAAAATAGATAAGTATTTTGTTTTAATTGTAGATAAATATCTTTGCATTCTATTTTTTTCTTTGCTAATCATTTTTTTCTACCTACTTTCAGAAAATACCTACCTACATAAATATTTAATTGCATCAACAATGAACATAAAGATATCCTGTGCCTGGCAGCTGCTTGCCAGAAAAATATCTTCAATCAACAGCCAGCAGTTCCAGTGGATAAAAATCCAAGAATATAAAAATGTGTGCTAGTGTTTTTTTTTTTATTATTTGTAATGTAAATACATACATGAGCTGATGAGAACCAAAACTCGTCATATCAATGCCAAAGAAATTTTATTATCAAATTAAATTGTTAAAGTAACTTTGAGAATACCTACTAAGAGAATAATTGTTGTATCTAATCATAGATTTATAACTCTATTTGTTATGGTTTGAAGGAAAACTATCTTAGTTTTCGTGGCATTGACATGGCGAGTTTTGGTTCCCATCACCTCATATTAAATCTGTGTTGTTTTTTATACACCACTTGTAAAATTAAAATGCACAAAAATAAACAAATTTGTAATTCCATGTACCTACCTATGTAAATTTTAACGAAAGTGTAGTGAGTGTTATTGATATCAGATTAAATAAAAAAAAAAAAAAAGAAAATCTAACAAATTTTAAGTGTCTTGTTTTTCTTTTCGAAGCTGGAACTAGGTACATAATGTATTCTGTATTTTTGGTTAATCTCTTGTAGGTGGACAATATGAAGTGAACAGTGAAGTAAGTATCCTCGAGTTCTGAAAACAACACGAGCAGGTATAGGTACTCGAAAGAAGTGGGTGATAGGTATACCAAAATATTTTAATCATCTCATTGCAATGGGATCGTCGATTGGTTGTGTGTCAAAAGTGAATGTTTTTTGGGTCGTTTAATACGATTAAAAGCAAATATATTTTGCCGAATGGTTAAAAAAAAAACAAAAATAGTTTTGTGTTCATTAATTAAAACAAAAATCAATCTAATACCCAACAAGAAACACATTAATCGATAAACACATTGGCTAGTGCGCGCTTCATAGCATGGAATTGAAATCCAAGTTCTTTGGTATTTGGATTTCTTAAATTAATTATTGTGCACTTTTACGTGATGAATTAAAGACTATTTAGAAAATATATTTGCTTTTAATTAATTTAAGTGAAGGAATCTTTTTATTAAACCACCAGCAAAATACTTTCAACTTCAGAGAAAGTTTTAATCTTCCTTTTGTATGTGCAAGTGAACATCTTGTTAAAATTGCAAAATTGTATTTTGCATAGAAAAATCGATTTATAACGATTTTGGAAAACTAGACAACCCACTGGCTGAACAAAGGTTGTATGTATGCCATAGAACTACCAAAAATGAGTTTCATATAGCTACCAAAATTCTCTGAGTTTGATATAACTCCATATTGATGTTGTATTTTTAACATGCTACTTTTTTCCAAGCGAACATAAAAATGCACTAAAAAACTTCGTTGGTTTTTGTAATGCACTTTCCTTCATCAATTTGGTTTATATAAATCTTTCCCTATAAATAAATATGACAAAAACTTTCTGATTTTCTCAAATTACATATATTTCTTAATAATAGAATATGAAGAAAATTTGAAAAGAAATATTTGTCATATAATATGGTGGTGGGTGAAAGCGTCTTGGCATGAAAGGTATGAAAAATGCAAACTAGAATTTAAAAAAAAACCGCTTACGTCCAAGACTGATTTCAAGATTGTTTTCACAATGTGAAATTTCATCAATTTGGTATATGTAAATCTTTCCCTATAATAATATATTTTGTAGAAAATAAAAACTACCATCAAATTTAAAAAGATTTTAGTTAGCTAAATTAAAAAAAATCATTGCAAAAAAAGCAAAAGAAACTTAGCATACACCCAACCTTGAACCCACCCCAAATCCTTTAATGAGCCCAAGCAGGGGGTTGCAGGGGGGCAGCATGCCCCCCTATACAAACCTCGCTGTTTATTCGCGTTTATTTGTCATTCAAGGTACTCTTGCTCAAGAGAACTCAATTAATGCATAGTATTATACGAAAAATCAACTTTTATCTTTAAACGCGATTTGCGGCTAAACTAAGCGTCCTAGAGGCATCAAAGTTTACATCTTAAGGCGCCAGTTATAGCTATCATTGAAACTCATCATTGAAAATTTTAATGATTGATTTTGAGACGTTTAGGAGGCAAAATCAGTTATTATTTTGATGGAAAAATAAAGCTTTAGATTAAGTTAATATTTTTTGCAAAAAAAATTATTTAAATAGGCCCAACTTTCTACATAAAAAGACTTTTCTTATTTCAATGATTGAACTACCTTACCAATGATCATTGAAAAATCAAAAGTCGATTTTTGTGGAAAGTTGGGACCATTTGAAATTTTTTTTTGACTAGAAATATTAATTAAGTCTTGAGCTTCAATCGACCATCAAAATAATGAATGATTTTGCTTTCTAAACGTCTCAAAATCAATCATTAAAGTTTTCAATGATGAGTTTCAATGATAGCTGTAACTGGCACCTTAAACTTGATTTGGGGCTTAACTAAGCGTCCTAGCGACTTATAAAATGCATATTCGTGATCTTGGAATGTGCCTGTTCCCAAAAATAAAAAATAAAAAAATCAAAAATCTAAATTGGTAAAAAAAGTTTGACTTAGTATGGCCAGAAAATAAATGTTTGAAAAAAGCATTTATTCGAGAATGTTCCTATCTTGAAGAAAACGAAGATGAAGAGGTAACAGTTATTGATCTGATTTCAAAAATTTAATTTTTTTTTAGAAGGATCGAGCTACTTTGCTTATTCTAGCAAATATATGAAAGAAAAATTGTTTAAACACTTTGGTGATCCTCTGTTTTTATATGAACAGCAAGGAAAGCATGACATTGTTGTACCTTGTACTTAGAGAATCTGTTAAATTCATCTTTAGTTTATCTTGAAAAATAAAAGTATTAGGACCATTTGGTTTTTTGGGCTTGACTAAAAATTGACAAAAGCATTGATAGACCAGGAAAAATAGCACAAAAAAATTAATTCATGAAATGTTGCTTGTGTCATTTTAGTTTTGCTTTTATTAGATTCAGCGTTAAAAAATACCTTTAAATCATATACCATACTTTGTTTATATACCTCAATTACGCCAAATCGGAATTTTTTCTCAAATCTTCCAACTTCTTCCCAGATTTTCCCTCTCTTTAATAAAAAAAACCCCAGAACAAATATATTTATGAGGACTGTTTTGATTCTTGGTTGCCATGACAAATTATATATTTTTGGCGAATTTCATGAGTGTAAGAGTTTTTTCGTGGGTGTTATGGTTAACATTCTACACTTGCCCCTCCCCCTTAAAAAAACACCCTTTCACCATGGATATTTTTAGGGACTCTCTTGATTCTTAGTTCCTATAACAAATGAAACATTCATTCCAAGTTTCATTAACATACCGTTATTTTCAAAGGGTTTTCGGTAATATTTTACCTGTTGTACCTGAAAAAAAATTCATCATTACATTAAAAGGACTATAACTTCTTTTTGGGTGGTTGTATCATTTTGAATTTGGTTTCATTAGATTCAGCGTTAAAAACTACCCTTAAAACATGTATCATATGATTAGGTTTTACCCAAACAAATATTTTAGTTCGATAGACCTCCAAATTCTCCCCGTCTGCACCTCTTCAAATGCATCTACACAAAAAGCCAATGCGGGGATTTTGGGGGACTTTGGATATGTTATAGAGGTTGCAATTCTGCGTCGATTCCAATTTTAATATTTCATTAATTATTTTTTTCAACCTCGGAACCCATTTTTCCTGGCCTATGAATATTAAAGTCAAAAATAGTACTTAATCACATAAAATTTGTAAAAAAAATCGGTTTGAACGATTTATTTTTTATTAAGTATGTTTTCAAAATTTTGAGTTTGAAGATTAATTTTCAAAAACTATGCTCTTAAACAACTTAATTTAAAAATGAAATTAACGAATGTATTTCTGGCCTTACAAAAACCTATAGCATGATATTATAAGTGTTGTCATTGTTGATTTAATATTATTTTTTCTAATTTAAGTGAATTTTTTGTAAATTGCCCCTCCCACTCAAACGGGGGGTAGTAAGACCCCACTTTAAAATTACTTCTTCCTTTTTTCGGTACAACCTACATTCTTTCATCATTAATTGTATCGTATGCAAAACGCCCCGCGCACGCATAAATGCATTCAATTTTAAGCCTATTCCCGGGGGTGGACTGTGGCTAATTTTGGATATGATGATATGAATGATTATTTATTACTATGGTTTTTAAGTAATGAAATGACTTTTCATTTTAAATACCAACATAGCTGAAAAACAAAAATTCAATACCTGATACCATAGCATTTATTCTTTTTAATAGATAATTGCAAGTAAAAAGACGGTCTGAATAAAAAATCGTTACAAAAAGCTGACATAGCTTCAAAAAACCACGAAAAGTATTTTTTAAAGAAAATGTTAAGCATAATACCCATACAGTCACACAAAATAAACATCCATACAAAATCACATACACGCAAAAAAACAATATGCCAAATTTCACAGAAATAAGCGTATCACGGTTCCTTTGCTCTATTTTTTCTTTTCCTCCAACTCCCATATATTTCATATAAATACCTATACACCCTTCTCATTCTCGCCATTTTAGCATTTTTTCATTTTCTACCACTTTTCATACCCTTCTACGGGGAAATATCAACCCTGTCAATAAAGTTCCTCAACATTCAAATGTCAAGTCACCAAAAATTTCCTCAACTTTCGAATGTCAAAGAATGTTTATAGATATGGGGGCTTCAACATCAGATTGTGTAGAAACAATTGATATCGATGATACTACTATAAAGTTTATATACAAAGATTGCGTTCAACAAAATTTTAAAATCTCAATTTAGTGTACAAATGTTATGAATGACGTAAGATTTCGTGATTCCTCTATGTATATAAACTCAATTGCTAGTTTATAGATTGTTAAATTTTTTGGAAGCCAATGCGGGACATTTTTTTAAGAAAAAAAAAACATTTTAAAGTAAGTAGTATACAAACTGATTTTTATTGTAAATTTTTGGCTTACACCACTTTCATTTTAAAATTATAAAGGAAGGAACATACATTTTGTGGGTAGGTACCTTTGGTAATTTGGGTTAAGTATAAATAATAAGATTTATAAATATTTTGTATCTCCCTTCCCTCAGTGAAGTTCATCATCGTGTCCTGTAACCCCGGCTGGGGCATAGGGCGTCAACAAAACGTCTCCATCCTTCACGGTCTGCTGCAAGGTACTTAAGCTGTGGCCACGTCTTTCTCTGGGATTCTGCTTCCGCTAAGACAGTTGATTTCCATGTTGTTCTTGGTCTTCCAACCCGCCGTGCACCCTGAGGATTCCATTCAAAGGACTGCTTTGCAATTTCATCGTTTGGTTTCCTCAGTGTGTGACCAATCCAACGCCATTTACGCTTTCTTATGTCGACGTCCAGCCGCTCTTGACTTGTCCTGCGCCACAATTCCTCATTTGATATTATTTGTGGCCAGCGAATCTTGAGGATGTGGCGAAGACAGCGATTCACAAAAGCCTGCAATTTCTTTGAAATGGTAGACGTGACTTTCCAGGTTTCACAAGCATATAACAGCACGGATTTGACATTGGATTCGAAGAATCTCAACTTAGTGCGTAAGGAGATTTGACTGGATTTCCAAATTGGGGACAGAGTACCGAAGGCAGCACGAGCTTTATTTATTCTACTTTTAACGTCCAGATCCGTACCACCGTTTGCAGAAACAATACTGCCAAGGTAGTTAAATTGTTCCACTACTTCAACTGGCGTCTCCTGTAAGATAATACGCTGCTGTGTGGAGCGGCCTGTGAGCATTATTTTTGTCTTTTTGCTGTTAATTCTTAGACCACTCGACTCTCCCTTCACTTGCAGTGTTTGGCACATCCCGTTCAGCCCACTGATGTTATTTGCCAGTAGACATATGTCATCGGCATAGTCTAAATGACTGAGCCTTTCGAACGGTCTCCATTGAATGCCCTGTCGCTCAGCTGTACCAACACTGGCCGTCAATACGTCGTCCATCGCCAGCAGGAAGAGAATTGGCGATAGAACATCCCCTTGTCTCACACCCTGTTGCACTACGAAGGAGTCGGATAGCTGCCCATTGTGCAAAACAAAACACCTCACGTTGTTGTAGGACTCTTTAATAATGGCAACAATTTTTGGTGGAATTCCTCTACCAAGCCAAGTTAGTGAAGTTAGCAACAAAAATCAATTTTTTTTTGTCCACGAGCCAGAGCAAAAGAAGTAGGTTCATAAGGCGATTTATTACTGAACTGATTTTCTGGATGGAATATATTCAGGGGGTGCTAGCGTTACCCTCCATCTTGGAAAACGCGTTTTATCAATAATTTGGTGAACCGCGCATTATACGACAGAAAAAGTAAATTTTTTTGGAAGCCAATACCTACTCTATTCTCTTATTTGTTGTTTTTAAGGAAAATGCTTGAGAAATTTAATATGTAGGTATTAGCTTTCAAAATAAATTACTATTATTTTCTTACGGTGAGTAGGTATAGGTTCACGAAATATTCAATAAAACTCTCTGTCCCACCTACTTGGACTTACATTCGGGGGACACCCCTGAACATATTCCATCAAGAAAATCAGTTCAATAATAAATTGTAGAAAAAAAGTACCCGTGATCCGAATTTTTACAAATAACATTACAGAATAGTTAAAAGAAAATCAGTTTGACAAGTCCGCTAAAGGTTCACAGACACAATTTATTCGCCAATAAAGAAAAGTCAATTCCAATCTCAATTCGTATACTATTCGTGACGAACAAAATTAAACTAAATTCGATATCTGAATTAACCTAAGGAAAACCCTATAAATTTAGTTTTGCCTAGAATGAAGAACGTCAAAACAAAATGGTCAAATAGTTCTTAACACATATATTAACATGGACTTAATTTGAGCAGCATTTTTGTATAATTACAGAAAGTTCATGTGATTATAGCTGCTTCAACAAAGTTGCTTCAAAAGTTTTGCAAATCTGATTTTTTGCGGGACTGTTCTGAAAATGCGGGACACTTTGCGGGACAATCGATGATGCGGGACAACCCTATCAAATGCGGGACGTTTGGCCAATATAAGTATATAGAGAATATATATTATAAAAAAACCTTCTTATAAACAACAAGTTATAGATTTTAGTTAATATACTTTTTATTAATTCACATACTTCTTAGCTTTGCAATACGAATACTCCAATGGGCTTTGAATTCTGGAAAATTAATTTATTTAGCCATTGGTTTAAATTGATTTTATCTGCAAAATCGTAATAAACAAGTAAAATATCTTAAAGAAGGCCGTTTTCGAAAACGTCATCTGCGTCAAAACTGCATTTGCAGAATTTTCTTAAACGCAAACTGCAAAAGTTTTCTGCTCGAAAACGCAAATACAAATTTTACTGCATTAGCATTGTGCTCGATAATGCAGCTTGCCAAAGTCACATGTTCGAAAATATCATCTGCGGTGCAGCTGTGCAGTAAAAAAATCGGGTTGACGAACAAAATAAAAAAGCCAGAGAGCGTGTTTGTAAACGTCAAATGCGTTTGCAAGTTAATAGATTGACGTTGATCAAACTGATTTTGTGCAAGCAGGACGATTGAATATTTGACGATCGCAGTACCTGCGTCCAAAAATGACATCATTTGATGATCAAATTGACTTTGATTTGACGTTTTCGAAAACGGCCGAAATTTTGAGAGAATTTACAACTAAAATGTAACTGGGCTATTTTCACTGTGATATGAAAATGATCATTTTACTTTTTTATTTTCTGTTATAGGTACCTACGTTCTTTTTCTCAATGTTTTGTTTTAGATGTTCATATTTTTAAATCAAAAATACCATTTTCACTGTGGGCCACTATAATCTATCAAATTGGTGATTTAATGTTGAACATTATTTATTATATTGTTATATTATATTATATTAATTCTATTTCATTTTTCTAAAAAAAAAAACAAACAAAGAGTAAATTTTAAAGAAGCGTATTTTCTGTTCTTTCTTTCAACATTCACTCAAAAAATTAAGTGAATTTCGAGGATAGGAAAGTTGGGATGAAGGTTGGAAACATAAAAGAATCTAGTCAAAAATTCAAAAACTTAGAACTTATTTTTTTTAGATAAATGGAATATTGAAATATAAAATTGAGTTTCTTTTTGCAACAATAATTTTTCATTATTATATTGTTTAACATTTTTTTTAAGAGGAGGGAGGAACGTATACGTTGACAAAGACTTTTTTGTTTAAATTGCCACATGGAATACAGACATGGATAAATGAATATTTCTATAATTATTATTATGTACTCGAAAACACATTGATTTTTTTCAAAGAGAAATATTAAGTGACGGGAGAGGAAGGATCTCAAAAATTATCTTCGAAAATTACGAAATCATCTTCGTCTTATGCTATCCGATTGGCTAATTGCATTTTTCTTCGGTTTTGAGGTTGAAATGAGGTATAAATATTTGTGTGTGCTGATGATGTATTATTTGGGGTTGATGTTGTTGCTGGGAATGTTGTTTGAATTGTTGTTGCACCTCTCCAGCAGGCCCTATTGAATAACTTACACTTAAGCGTGCACGTTTGGACGAATTATAATCGTTGTCGATTGAGGATGTCGGTGATGAAGTCATTTCAATGATATAATTCGAAATTATTTGCAGGCGAACAGCTTCTTTGTCGTCTTCCATGTCGATGGCATCATAAAAATCTTCCACCTCGATATCGAAATGCATATGTTGTTGTGGACCATCACTGTCATCGTCCTCTTCTATATACATTTCGTGTGTTTCGACAATCGTTTCGTCTAGTTGCTGGTCTAATTCTTCCGAATTACCGGTTTCCTCCACCTCTGACTGACTATCAAGCTCTGCATCACTAATATCGCCGCCGGTGCTGCCATGTTTCATTGCACCCCGCTCGAGGGCTTCCAAATATTCTGGGCAGACCATAGCATTTCGTATTGCCATAGGATCCTTACGTGGCTATTTTTGGACTTCTTCCTCCATCTTTAAAATCTGTTGAGGATTCATTGCCCATATAAATCATTTACGTTGCCACCACCGTTGGTAGCACTATTAACACTATTCTTCCAACCGCTACGTGCGGTCTTGAAATACGGGAAATGCTCGCACATGAAGCTATAGATTTCAGAGACGGGCAGGGATCCACTTCGTGAATTCCTTAGCGCCATTGCTATGAGGCAGGAATATGAGTAAGCTGGCTTGGGAAACTCAGACTCGACTTTGACATTGATCTTACTCGGTTTTACACTCATGAGAGTTGGTGTCAAACTGGCCAAAGATGGTGCCACTGTTGATGTTGCTGTGGTATTGTTGGAATGCAAATGTATGGCTGGCGAAATATTATTTGCGTGAATGATATTCCGAAAAAAGGAGTACCTCGTGCTCGTGGCATGATGGTTAGTGCGTAGGACTGTCATGCCGAAGGTCTGGGTTCGATTCCCAGCCGTGTCACCTAAGAACAGAAATGTTTTATCCGAGGTACTGCCTCTTGCGAGGAACTGACAAACCTTCCAAGAGTATACTTGTCATGAAAAAGTGCTTCTCATTAAGCCGTTCGGACTCGGCAAAAAACTGTAGGTCCCCTCCATTCCTGCCAACAACACGCACACAGGAATGGTTGAGAGTTATAAGTCACTAGGCCCTGGTTCTCCACGAGCTGTTGCGTAACCCAATTTATTTATTTATTTATTCCGAGCAAACATTTTCCCAGACATTTGATTGCCCAAAAATGAGGTGCTGCCATTTAATGTAGCCATTCTGTGCAGCGGACTAGAATCACGATCTCTTTTGAGAACGATTGTATTGCCATTTGCAGTTAGTGTTCCCGATGACGTCTTAGTGGTGGTGGATTGTTGCTTTAGCTTGTTATAAGTTATGCTATTAGTGAAAGTAAGCCCTCCAATTCCTAGACCGGTGGACAAAATTCAATTAGAATTGATTATCCCAGATAAGGACGTCGGCAGTGGCGTCGTAGATATTAATGTCGACGTTGAAGTCGAAGTTGCATTGGATGTTGGCCTTGTTTGTTGTTGTAGATACCGTTGTGCAGATACCGAAGACGATGAGGTAATAGTGGCCGATGAACTTACAACATTATTCATCAGACTTGTTGGTGATTTTCTCAGCTCAGAGAATAAATCCGTTTTAATTGAATCAATTGAAAGGTTCTTACGTTGTGCTACAACATTTGAAGGAATATGTTGTTGTTGTTGTTTTGGTTCTATTTTGATTTCCTGTTCCGGTCGGAGGTAGGATATTCTCATTGCTGTGGAGAAAAATGCAAGTGACTTTTATTCTCCGCCATTTGTATTAAGTATTGTCTCTGGTGATCTATACAACATCGATGAGATGATGGGTATAACAGTTATTGGGTTTACACAAGCCCCAACCCCAACATCTGAATAGTAATCTGATGATGATGAGCAAGTTGGTTCTCCCAACCAGGAGGGTTCATTTTTTATTCTGTGAATTGGCTGTTTCGAACGATGATGAGGGCACGTCATTACCAATGATCCGAATCCACTTCTGCCACCTACGGGAGTTGCAACTTCACTGCGAATATCAACGCATAGCATATCTTGCAGTGAGTCGGGGTTGGGACCCGATGAGTCCGCATATTTGTTCAGGAATCCTTCATAAAATCCACTTGAGTAATCTTCCAGCTCAAACATTTTTTTTTTAAATTAGTTTTAACTTTTTATCACCCACAAAATCTAAGAGTTATGTACTTGTCGTTTATGTAAATCAGTCAATAAACTTGTTTTGTTTTTTGTATTTTACCTTCTATTAACACTTTTGTGGAACACAACAAGACAATTATTGGTTTATTGCTTTTTCTATTCCCTTCCTTTTGTTTTAAATGGGCTATTTTCGTTTTTGTTACTTCTATGCGCTGTTAAGCGCAGCAGAGAAGAGCGAAAGAACAACACTATCAACACGCACCACATACAACTCAAGGTATTTCATCCTCAGCATAGGGTAGCATTACTTCCTGCATGATCTTAACAAAGATTTGCTAATCCACCTTTAATTTGGTGTATTAGAAAAACACCATAGAAGGAAAACCATGTCCAAGCCATTATGCTGGGTCCTACTTGTTTAATTGTGTTTGCTTTAAAACGTGGGTAATATTCTGTATTTAATGGCCTTCTTACATATTGATAAGGTCAATTTCCAACATACAAAAAGCCTAGGATTCGTCTGACCGCAGAATATTTTTCCAATTTGATTCAGGCCAGTCAAAGTGGTTCCTTTGCAAATTTCAATCTTTTTGTAATATTGTTTTTTGTCAACAATGGTACCTCTCAGGGCTGTGGGCGGCTTGAACATGTTCTCGTGAACTCCTACGAACCGTATTATTGACAAAACGTCTCCATCCTTCACGGTCTGCTGCAAGGTACTTAAGCTGTGGCCACGTCTTTCTCTGGGATTCTGCTTCCGCTAAGACAGTTGATTTCCATGTTGTTTTTGGTCTTCCAACCCGCCGTGCACCCTGAGGATTCCATTCAAAGGACTGCTTTGCAATTTCATCGTTTGGTTTCCTCAGTGTGTGACCAATCCAACGCCATTTACGCTTTCTTATGTCGACGTCCAGCCGCTCTTGACTTGTCCTGCGCCACAATTCCTCATTTGATATTATTCGTGGCCAGCGAATCTTTAGGATGTGGCGAAGACAGCGATTCACAAAAGCCTGCAATTTCTTTGAAATGGTAGACGTGACTTTCCAGGTTTCACAAGCATATAACAGCACGGATTTGACATTGGATTCGAAGAATCTCAACTTAGTGCGTAAGGAGATTTGACTGGATTTCCAAATTGGGGACAGAGTACCGAAGGCAGCACGAGCTTTATTTATTCTACTTTTAACGTCCAGATCCGTACCACCGTTTGCAGAAACAATACTGCCAAGGTAGTTAAATTGTTTCACTACTTCAACTGGCGTCTCCTGTAAGATAATACGCTGCTGTGTGGAGCGGCCTGTGAGCATTATTTTTGTCTTTTTGCTGTTAATTCTTAGACCACTCGACTCTCCCTTCACTTGCAGTGTTTGGCACATCCCGTTCAGCCCACTGATGTTATTTGCCAGTAGACATATGTCATCGGCATAGTCTAAATGACTGAGCCTTTCGAACGGTCTCCATTGAATGCCCTGTCGCTCAGCTGTACCAACACTGGCCGTCAATACGTCGTCCATCGCCAGCAGGAAGAGAATTGGCGATAGAACATCCCCTTGTCTCACACCCTGTTGCACTACGAAGGAGTCGGATAGCTGCCAATTGTGCAAAACAAAACACCTCGCGTTGTTGTAGGACTCTTTAATAATGGCAACAATTTTTGGTGGAATTCCTCTACCAAGCCAAGTTAGTGAAGTTAGCAACAAAAATCAATTTTTTTTGTCCACGAGCCAGAGCAAAAGAAGTAGGTTCATAAGGCGATTTATTACTGAACTGATTTTCTGGATGGAATATATTCAGGGGGTGCTAGTGTTACCCTCCATCTTGGAAAACGCGTTTTATCAATAATTTGGTGAACCGCGCATTATACGACAGAAAAAGTAAATTTTTTTGGAAGCCAATACCTACTCTATTCTCTTATTTGTTGT
Organism: Dasysyrphus tricinctus; assembly: GCA_963921185.1. Lineage (NCBI taxonomy): Eukaryota > Metazoa > Arthropoda > Insecta > Diptera > Syrphidae > Dasysyrphus > Dasysyrphus tricinctus. Next base: position 30,516,874 of record OY992534.1, read on the forward strand.
TTTTAAGGAAAATGCTTGAGAAATTTAATATGTAGGTATTAGCTTTCAAAATAAATTACTATTATTTTCTTACAGTGAGTAGGTATAGGTTCACGAAATATTCAATAAAACTCTCTGTCCCACCTACTTGGACTTACATTCGGGGGACACCCCTGAACATATTCCATCAAGAAAATCAGTTCAATAATAAATTGTAGAAAAAAAGTACCCGTGTCTTGGCCTATTTATCAGAAATCAATTTTGCAGATCCGAATTTTTACAAATAACATTACAGAATAGTTAAAAGAAAATCAGTTTGACAAGTCCGCTAAAGGTTCACAGACACAATTTATTCGCCAATAAAGAAAAGTCAATTCCAATCTCAATTCGTATACTATTCGTGACGAACAAAATTAAACTAAATTCGATATCTGAATTAACCTAAGGAAAACCCTATAAATTTAGTTTTGCCTAGAATGAAGAACGTCAAAACAAAATGGTCAAATAGTTCTTAACACATATATTAACATGGACTTAATTTGAGCAGCATTTTTGTATAATTACAGAAAGTTCATGTGATTATAGCTGCTTCAACAAAGTTGCTTCAAAAGTTTTGCAAATCTGATTTTTTGCGGGACTGTTCTGAAAATGCGGGACACTTTGCGGGACAATCGATGATGCGGGACAACCCTATCAAATGCGGGACGTTTGGCCAATATAAGTATATAGAGAATATATATTATAAAAAAACCTTCTTATAAACAACAAGTTATAGATTTTAGTTAATATACTTTTTATTAATTCACATACTTCTTAGCTTTGCAATACGAATACTCCAATGGGCTTTGAATTCTGGAAAATTAATTTATTTAGCCATTGGTTTAAATTGATTTTATCTGCAAAATCGTAATAAACAAGTAAAATATCTTAAAGAAGGCCGTTTTCGAAAACGTCATCTGCGTCAAAACTGCATTTGCAGAATTTTCTTAAACGCAAACTGCAAAAGTTTTCTGCTCGAAAACGCAAATACAAATTTTACTGCATTAGCATTGTGCTCGATAATGCAGCTTGCCAAAGTCACATGTTCGAAAATATCATCTGCGGTGCAGCTGTGCAGTAAAAAAATCGGGTTGACGAACAAAATAAAAAAGCCAGAGAGCGTGTTTGTAAACGTCAAATGCGTTTGCAAGTTAATAGATTGACGTTGATCAAACTGATTTTGTGCAAGCAGGACGATTGAATATTTGACGATCGCAGTACCTGCGTCCAAAAATGACATCATTTGATGATCAAATTGACTTTGATTTGACGTTTTCGAAAACGGCCGAAATTTTGAGAGAATTTACAACTAAAATGTAACTGGGCTATTTTCACTGTGATATGAAAATGATCATTTTACTTTTTTATTTTCTGTTATAGGTACCTACGTTCTTTTTCTCAATGTTTTGTTTTAGATGTTCATATTTTTAAATCAAAAATACCATTTTCACTGTGGGCCACTATAATCTATCAAATTGGTGATTTAATGTTGAACATTATTTATTATATTGTTATATTATATTATATTAATTCTATTTCATTTTTCTAAAAAAAAAAACAAACAAAGAGTAAATTTTAAAGAAGCGTATTTTCTGTTCTTTCTTTCAACATTCACTCAAAAAATTAAGTGAATTTCGAGGATAGGAAAGTTGGGATGAAGGTTGGAAACATAAAAGAATCTAGTCAAAAATTCAAAAACTTAGAACTTATTTTTTTTAGATAAATGGAATATTGAAATATAAAATTGAGTTTCTTTTTGCAACAATAATTTTTCATTATTATATTGTTTAACATTTTTTTAAGAGGAGGGAGGAACGTATACGTTGACAAAGACTTTTTTGTTTAAATTGCCACATGGAATACAGACATGGATAAATGAATATTTCTATAATTATTATTATGTACTCGAAAACACATTGATTTTTTTCAAAGAGAAATATTAAGTGACGGGAGAGGAAGGATCTCAAAAATTATCTTCGAAAATTACGAAATCATCTTCGTCTTATGCTATCCGATTGGCTAATTGCATTTTTCTTCGGTTTTGAGGTTGAAATGAGGTATAAATATTTGTGTGTGCTGATGATGTATTATTTGGGGTTGATGTTGTTGCTGGGAATGTTGTTTGAATTGTTGTTGCACCTCTCCAGCAGGCCCTATTGAATAACTTACACTTAAGCGTGCACGTTTGGACGAATTATAATCGTTGTCGATTGAGGATGTCGGTGATGAAGTCATTTCAATGATATAATTCGAAATTATTTGCAGGCGAACAGCTTCTTTGTCGTCTTCCATGTCGATGGCATCATAAAAATCTTCCACCTCGATATCGAAATGCATATGTTGTTGTGGACCATCACTGTCATCGTCCTCTTCTATATACATTTCGTGTGTTTCGACAATCGTTTCGTCTAGTTGCTGGTCTAATTCTTCCGAATTACCGGTTTCCTCCACCTCTGACTGACTATCAAGCTCTGCATCACTAATATCGCCGCCGGTGCTGCCATGTTTCATTGCACCCCGCTCGAGGGCTTCCAAATATTCTGGGCAGACCATAGCATTTCGTATTGCCATAGGATCCTTACGTGACTATTTTTGGACTTCTTCCTCCATCTTTAAAATCTGTTGAGGATTCATTGCCCATATAAATCATTTACGTTGCCACCACCGTTGGTAGCACTATTAACACTATTCTTCCAACCGCTACGTGCGGTCTTGAAATACGGGAAATGCTCGCACATGAAGCTATAGATTTCAGAGACGGGCAGGGATCCACTTCGTGAATTCCTTAGCGCCATTGCTATGAGGCAGGAATATGAGTAAGCTGGCTTGGGAAACTCAGACTCGACTTTGACATTGATCTTACTCGGTTTTACACTCATGAGAGTTGGTGTCAAACTGGCCAAAGATGGTGCCACTGTTGATGTTGCTGTGGTATTGTTGGAATGCAAATGTGTGGCTGGCGAAATATTATTTGCGTGAATGATATTCCGAAAAAAGGAGTACCTCGTGCTCGTGGCATGATGGTTAGTGCGTAGGACTGTCATGCCGAAGGTGTGGGTTCGATTCCCAGCCGTGTCACCTAAGAACAGAAATGTTTTATCCGAGGTACTGCCTCTTGCGAGGAACTGACAAACCTTCCAAGAGTATACTTGTCATGAAAAAGTGCTTCTCATTAAGCCGTTCGGACTCGGCAAAAAACTGTAGGTCCCCTCCATTCCTGCCAACAACACGCACACAGGAATGGTTGAGAGTTATAAGTCACTAGGCCCTGGTTCTCCACGAGCTGTTGCGTAACCCAATTTATTTATTTATTTATTCCGAGCAAACATTTTCCCAGACATTTGATTGCCCAAAAATGAGGTGCTGCCATTTAATGTAGCCATTCTGTGCAGCGGACTAGAATCACGATCTCTTTTGAGAACGATTGTATTGCCATTTGCAGTTAGTGTTCCCGATGACGTCTTAGTGGTGGTGGATTGTTGCTTTAGCTTGTTATAAGTTATGCTATTAGTGAAAGTAAGCCCTCCAATTCCTAGACCGGTGGACAAAATTCAATTAGAATTGATTATCCCAGATAAGGACGTCGGCAGTGGCGTCGTAGATATTAATGTCGACGTTGAAGTCGAAGTTGCATTGGATGTTGGCCTTGTTTGTTGTTGTAGATACCGTTGTGCAGATACCGAAGACGATGAGGTAATAGTGGACGATGAACTTACAACATTATTCATCAGACTTGTTGGTGATTTTCTCAGCTCAGAGAATAAATCCGTTTTAATTGAATCAATTGAAAGGTTCTTACGTTGTGCTACAACATTTGAAGGAATATGTTGTTGTTGTTGTTTTGGTTCTATTTTGATTTCCTGTTCCGGTCGGAGGTAGGATATTCTCATTGCTGTGGAGAAAAATGCAAGTGACTTTTATTCTCCGCCATTTGTATTAAGTATTGTCTCTGGTGATCTATACAACATCGATGAGATGATGGGTATAACAGTTATTGGGTTTACACAAGCCCCAACCCCAACATCTGAATAGTAATCTGATGATGATGAGCAAGTTGGTTCTCCCAACCAGGAGGGTTCATTTTTTATTCTGTGAATTGGCTGTTTCGAACGATGATGAGGGCACGTCATTACCAATGATCCGAATCCACTTCTGCCACCTACGGGAGTTGCAACTTCACTGCGAATATCAACGCATAGCATATCTTGCAGTGAGTCGGGGTTGGGACCCGATGAGTCCGCATATTTGTTCAGGAATCCTTCATAAAATCCACTTGAGTAATCTTCCAGCTCAAACATTTTTTTTTTAAATTAGTTTTAACTTTTTATCACCCACAAAATCTAAGAGTTATGTACTTGTCGTTTATGTAAATCAGTCAATAAACTTGTTTTGTTTTTTGTATTTTACCTTCTATTAACACTTTTGTGGAACACAACAAGACAATTATTGGTTTATTGCTTTTTCTATTCCCTTCCTTTTGTTTTAAATGGGCTATTTTCGTTTTTGTTACTTCTATGCGCTGTTAAGCGCAGCAGAGAAGAGCGAAAGAACAACACTATCAACACGCACCACATACAACTCAAGGTATTTCATCCTCAGCATAGGGTAGCATTACTTCCTGCATGATCTTAACAAAGATTTGCTAATCCACCTTTAATTTGGTGTATTAGAAAAACACCATAGAAGGAAAACCATGTCCAAGCCATTATGCTGGGTCCTACTTGTTTAATTGTGTTTGCTTTAAAACGTGGGTAATATTCTGTATTTAATGGCCTTCTTACATATTGATAAGGTCAATTTCCAACATACAAAAAGCCTAGGATTCGTCTGACCGCAGAATATTTTTCCAATTTGATTCAGGCCAGTCAAAGTGGTTCCTTTGCAAATTTCAATCTTTTTGTAATATTGTTTTTTGTCAACAATGGTACCTCTCAGGGCTGTGGGCGGCTTGAACATGTTCTCGTGAACTCCTACGAACCGTATTATTGATGCCATCAATATAAAATATGCCTTTAATTTCAGAAGCTGGCGTAAAGGGATTTATCTTTTAATGACTGATGACTCACTTTTTCAAGTTTGGTGGCAATAGCGGCTTCCGCCCGTCATTTTCTGACCTCGGCAGTTAAATAATGGCTTTTCCTACCATTCTTGGTGAGCATTCAACTAGGCATTGAACCAGCGCATAAGTTCTGCCTTCCGATATCAGTCTTCTAACTAGGACACGCTATTCCGGAGTTCAGGGTTTGCCTCTGCCCATTGCTGGCAAAATTATGCCCAAATTTTAGAAATAAAAGAAAAAAATAATATATTACTTCACATAAACCGGTGCACTACTATTATTTTGACCGGAAAAATTCGTAGCTTTGATTAATAACAACAAAAAATGTATTTGTACCCGATCATTAAGAAAATGTTATTTAGTCATAATGTATCATTTTTACTATCAACGCAATAATAAAACTTACAAAACCAAGGTTATGCAATTCTTATACTTGTATAGGTACTACTATTATTTTGACCGCAACTGTACCTACCTACTCGTAAGGTTATCGAAAATTGATATAGGTAGGCATATGTACATATCAACACCTACCTAGGTAGGTAGGTACCTACTTTATTTTACAAACAAATATCAAATTGGATATAAAAACTACTACTTTTTCTATCAGCGTGCCTACTTACCAATACAATGAAGATACCTACATTTAGAAAATAGATTTTAAACCTCTGCGCAAAGTAATTATTAATTAACCCTACAATAAAATTAATAGAAAGTTTTTGGTTCCAAATACCTAAATAGAAACAAAGTAAAAATATAATTTTAAAGTTTTTTGCTAACTATGTATGTATGTGTATTTAGGTATGTATGTATACATTTCCATGCCTTTAAAATTTTTTATTGACTTGACCTTCACCGATCGAGACCCAAACGCACACATTACACACATAAAAAACGCTTTGAAATGGGTTTATAATATACCTACCTATAGATGTACCCATGCATATGAACAAGCGCCTGCATACGAAAAACTGAAAAGGGATATTGTATAAGAATTCGTACACACAAGCCACAAAATAACAAACAAAAAGCATTCATCTATCGTACATCTCTTCTCTCTGTCCCTACACTCCCTGGTCAAAGGTTAGCTGCTATTTGTTTCACTTGATTTTTTTTTGCATTGCGTTCAACAAAATTTTAAAATCTCAATTTAGTGTACAAATGTTATGAATGACGTAAGATTTCGTGATTCCTCTATGTATATAAACTCAATTGCTAGTTTATAGATTGTTAAATTTTTTGGAAGCCAATGCGGGACATTTTTTTAAGAAAAAAAAAACATTTTAAAGTAAGTAGTATACAAACTGATTTTTATTGTAAATTTTTGGCTTACACCACTTTCATTTTAAAATTATAAAGGAAGGAACATACATTTTGTGGGTAAGGTACCTTTGGTAATTTGGGTTAAGTATAAATAATAAGATTTATAAATATTTTGTATCTCCCTTCCCTCAGTGAAGTTCATCATCGTGTCCTGTAACCCCGGCTGGGGCATAGGGCGTCAACAAAACGTCTCCATCCTTCACGGTCTGCTGCAAGGTACTTAAGCTGTGGCCACGTCTTTCTCTGGGATTCTGCTTCCGCTAAGACAGTTGATTTCCATGTTGTTTTTGGTCTTCCAACCCGCCGTGCACCCTGAGGATTCCATTCAAAGGACTGCTTTGCAATTTCATCGTTTGGTTTCCTCAGTGTGTGACCAATCCAACGCCATTTACGCTTTCTTATGTCGACGTCCAGCCGCTCTTGACTTGTCCTGCGCCACAATTCCTCATTTGATATTATTCGTGGCCAGCGAATCTTTAGGATGTGGCGAAGACAGCGATTCACAAAAGCCTGCAATTTCTTTGAAATGGTAGACGTGACTTTCCAGGTTTCACAAGCATATAACAGCACGGATTTGACATTGGATTCGAAGAATCTCAACTTAGTGCGTAAGGAGATTTGACTGGATTTCCAAATTGGGGACAGAGTACCGAAGGCAGCACGAGCTTTATTTATTCTACTTTTAACGTCCAGATCCGTACCACCGTTTGCAGAAACAATACTGCCAAGGTAGTTAAATTGTTTCACTACTTCAACTGGCGTCTCCTGTAAGATAATACGCTGCTGTGTGGAGCGGCCTGTGAGCATTATTTTTGTCTTTTTGCTGTTAATTCTTAGACCACTCGACTCTCCCTTCACTTGCAGTGTTTGGCACATCCCGTTCAGCCCACTGATGTTATTTGCCAGTAGACATATGTCATCGGCATAGTCTAAATGACTGAGCCTTTCGAACGGTCTCCATTGAATGCCCTGTCGCTCAGCTGTACCAACACTGGCCGTCAATACGTCGTCCATCGCCAGCAGGAAGAGAATTGGCGATAGAACATCCCCTTGTCTCACACCCTGTTGCACTACGAAGGAGTCGGATAGCTGCCAATTGTGCAAAACAAAACACCTCGCGTTGTTGTAGGACTCTTTAATAATGGCAACAATTTTTGGTGGAATTCCTCTACCAAGCCAAGTTAGTGAAGTTAGCAACAAAAATCAATTTTTTTTGTCCACGAGCCAGAGCAAAAGAAGTAGGTTCATAAGGCGATTTATTACTGAACTGATTTTCTGGATGGAATATATTCAGGGGGTGCTAGTGTTACCCTCCATCTTGGAAAACGCGTTTTATCAATAATTTGGTGAACCGCGCATTATACGACAGAAAAAGTAAATTTTTTTGGAAGCCAATACCTACTCTATTCTCTTATTTGTTGTTTTTAAGGAAAATGCTTGAGAAATTTAATATGTAGGTATTAGCTTTCAAAATAAATTACTATTATTTTCTTACGGTGAGTAGGTATAGGTTCACGAAATATTCAATAAAACTCTCTGTCCCACCTACTTGGACTTACATTCGGGGGACACCCCTGAACATATTCCATCAAGAAAATCAGTTCAATAATAAATTGTAGAAAAAAAGTACCCGTGTCTTGGCCTATTTATCAGAAATCAATTTTGCAGATCCGAATTTTTACAAATAACATTACAGAATAGTTAAAAGAAAATCAGTTTGACAAGTCCGCTAAAGGTTCACAGACACAATTTATTCGCCAATAAAGAAAAGTCAATTCCAATCTCAATTCGTATACTATTCGTGACGAACAAAATTAAACTAAATTCGATATCTGAATTAACCTAAGGAAAACCCTATAAATTTAGTTTTGCCTAGAATGAAGAACGTCAAAACAAAATGGTCAAATAGTTCTTAACACATATATTAACATGGACTTAATTTGAGCAGCATTTTTGTATAATTACAGAAAGTTCATGTGATTATAGCTGCTTCAACAAAGTTGCTTCAAAAGTTTTGCAAATCTGATTTTTTGCGGGACTGTTCTGAAAATGCGGGACACTTTGCGGGACAATCGATGATGCGGGACAACCCTATCAAATGCGGGACGTTTGGCCAATATAAGTATATAGAGAATATATATTATAAAAAAACCTTCTTATAAACAACAAGTTATAGATTTTAGTTAATATACTTTTTATTAATTCACATACTTCTTAGCTTTGCAATACGAATACTCCAATGGGCTTTGAATTCTGGAAAATTAATTTATTTAGCCATTGGTTTAAATTGATTTTATCTGCAAAATCGTAATAAACAAGTAAAATATCTTAAAGAAGGCCGTTTTCGAAAACGTCATCTGCGTCAAAACTGCATTTGCAGAATTTTCTTAAACGCAAACTGCAAAAGTTTTCTGCTCGAAAACGCAAATACAAATTTTACTGCATTAGCATTGTGCTCGATAATGCAGCTTGCCAAAGTCACATGTTCGAAAATATCATCTGCGGTGCAGCTGTGCAGTAAAAAAATCGGGTTGACGAACAAAATAAAAAAGCCAGAGAGCGTGTTTGTAAACGTCAAATGCGTTTGCAAGTTAATAGATTGACGTTGATCAAACTGATTTTGTGCAAGCAGGACGATTGAATATTTGACGATCGCAGTACCTGCGTCCAAAAATGACATCATTTGATGATCAAATTGACTTTGATTTGACGTTTTCGAAAACGGCCGAAATTTTGAGAGAATTTACAACTAAAATGTAACTGGGCTATTTTCACTGTGATATGAAAATGATCATTTTACTTTTTTATTTTCTGTTATAGGTACCTACGTTCTTTTTCTCAATGTTTTGTTTTAGATGTTCATATTTTTAAATCAAAAATACCATTTTCACTGTGGGCCACTATAATCTATCAAATTGGTGATTTAATGTTGAACATTATTTATTATATTGTTATATTATATTATATTAATTCTATTTCATTTTTCTAAAAAAAAAAACAAACAAAGAGTAAATTTTAAAGAAGCGTATTTTCTGTTCTTTCTTTCAACATTCACTCAAAAAATTAAGTGAATTTCGAGGATAGGAAAGTTGGGATGAAGGTTGGAAACATAAAAGAATCTAGTCAAAAATTCAAAAACTTAGAACTTATTTTTTTTAGATAAATGGAATATTGAAATATAAAATTGAGTTTCTTTTTGCAACAATAATTTTTCATTATTATATTGTTTAACATTTTTTTAAGAGGAGGGAGGAACGTATACGTTGACAAAGACTTTTTTGTTTAAATTGCCACATGGAATACAGACATGGATAAATGAATATTTCTATAATTATTATTATGTACTCGAAAACACATTGATTTTTTTCAAAGAGAAATATTAAGTGACGGGAGAGGAAGGATCTCAAAAATTATCTTCGAAAATTACGAAATCATCTTCGTCTTATGCTATCCGATTGGCTAATTGCATTTTTCTTCGGTTTTGAGGTTGAAATGAGGTATACATATTTGTGTGTGCTGATGATGTATTATTTGGGGTTGATGTTGTTGCTGGGAATGTTGTTTGAATTGTTGTTGCACCTCTCCAGCAGGCCCTATTGAATAACTTACACTTAAGCGTGCACGTTTGGACGAATTATAATCGTTGTCGATTGAGGATGTCGGTGATGAAGTCATTTCAATGATATAATTCGAAATTATTTGCAGGCAAACAGCTTTTATGTCGATGGCATCATAAAAATCTTCCACCTCGATATCGAAATGCATATGTTGTTGTGGACCATCACTGTCATCGTCCTCTTCTATATACATTTCGTGTGTTTCGACAATCGTTTCGTCTAGTTGCTGGTCTAATTCTTCCGAATTACCGGTTTCCTCCACCTCTGACTGACTATCAAGCTCTGCATCACTAATATCGCCGCCGGTGCTGCCATGTTTCATTGCACCCCGCTCGAGGGCTTCCAAATATTCTGGGCAGACCATAGCATTTCGTATTGCCATAGGATCCTTACGTGACTATTTTTGGACTTCTTCCTCCATCTTTAAAATCTGTTGAGGATTCATTGCCCATATAAATCATTTACGTTGCCACCACCGTTGGTAGCACTATTAACACTATTCTTCCAACCGCTACGTGCGGTCTTGAAATACGGGAAATGCTCGCACATGAAGCTATAGATTTCAGAGACGGGCAGGGATCCACTTCGTGAATTCCTTAGCGCCATTGCTATGAGGCAGGAATATGAGTAAGCTGGCTTGGGAAACTCAGACTCGGCTTTGACATTGATCTTACTCGGTTTTACACTCATGAGAGTTGGTGTCAAACTGGCCAAAGATGGTGCCACTGTTGATGTTGCTGTGGTATTGTTGGAATGCAAATGTGTGGCTGGCGAAATATTATTTGCGTGAATGATATTCCGAAAAAAGGAGTACCTCGTGCTCGTGGCATGATGGTTAGTGCGTAGGACTGTCATGCCGAAGGTGTGGGTTCGATTCCCAGCCGTGTCACCTAAGAACATAAATGTTTTATCCGAGGTACTGCCTGTTGCGAGGAACTGACAAACCTTCCAAGAGTATACTTGTCATGAAAAAGTGCTTCTCATTAAGCCGTTCGGACTCGGCAAAAAACTGTAGGTCCCCTCCATTCCTGCCAACAACACGCACACAGGAATGGTTGAGAGTTATAAGTCACTAGGCCCTGGTTCTCCACGAGCTGTTGCGCAACCCAATTTATTTATTTATTTATTCCGAGCAAACATTTTCCCAGACATTTGATTGCCCAAAAATGAGGTGCTGCCATTTAATGTAGCCATTCTGTGCAGCGGACTAGAATCACGATCTCTTTTGAGAACGATTGTATTGCCATTTGCAGTTAGTGTTCCCGATGACGTCTTAGTGGTGGTGGATTGTTGCTTTAGCTTGTTATAAGTTATGCTATTAGTGAAAGTAAGCCCTCCAATTCCTAGACCGGTGGACAAAATTCAATTAGAATTGATTATCCCAGATAAGGACGTCGGCAGTGGCGTCGTAGATATTAATGTCGACGTTGAAGTCGAAGTTGCATTGGATGTTGGCCTTGTTTGTTGTTGTAGATACCGTTGTGCAGATACCGAAGACGATGAGGTAATAGTGGACGATGAACTTACAACATTATTCATCAGACTTGTTGGTGATTTTCTCAGCTCAGAGAATAAATCCGTTTTAATTGAATCAATTGAAAGGTTTTTACGTTGTGCTACAACATTTGAAGGAATATGTTGTTGTTGTTGTTTTGGTTCTATTTTGATTTCCTGTTCCGGTCGGAGGTAGGATATTCTCATTGCTGTGGAGAAAAATGCAAGTGACTTTTATTCTCCGCCATTTGTATTAAGTATTGTCTCTGGTGATCTATACAACATCGATGAGATGATGGGTATAACAGTTATTGGGTTTACACAAGCCCCAACCCCAACATCTGAATAGTAATCTGATGATGATGAGCAAGTTGGTTCTCCCAACCAGGAGGGTTCATTTTTTATTCTGTGAATTGGCTGTTTCGAACGATGATGAGGGCACGTCATTACCAATGATCCGAATCCACTTCTGCCACCTACGGGAGTTGCAACTTCACTGCGAATATCAACGCATAGCATATCTTGCAGTGAGTCGGGGTTGGGACCCGATGAGTCCGCATATTTGTTCAGGAATCCTTCATGAAATCCACTTGAGTAATCTTCCAGCTCAAACATTTTTTTTTTAAATTAGTTTTAACTTTTTATCACCCACAAAATCTAAGAGTTATGTACTTGTCGTTTATGTAAATCAGTCAATAAACTTGTTTTGTTTTTTGTATTTTACCTTCTATTAACACTTTTGTGGAACACAACAAGACAATTATTGGTTTATTTCTTTTTCTATTCCCTTCCTTTTGTTTTAAATGGGCTATTTTCGTTTTTGTTACTTCTATGCGCTGTTAAGCGCAGCAGAGAAGAGCGAAAGAACAACACTATCAACACGCACCACATACAACTCAAGGTATTTCATCCTCAGCATAGGGTAGCATTACTTCCTGCATGATCTTAACAAAGATTTGCTAATCCACCTTTAATTTGGTGTATTAGAAAAACACCATAGAAGGAAAACCATGTCCAAGCCATTATGCTGGGTCCTACGTGTTTAATTGTGTTTGCTTTAAAACGTGGGTAATATTCTGTATTTGGTGGCCTTCTTACATATTGATAAGGTCAATTTCCAACATACAAAAAGCCTAGGATTCGTCTGACCGCAGAATATTTTTCCAATTTGATTCAGGCCAGTCAAAGTGGTTCCTTTGCAAATTTCAATCTTTTTGTAATATTGTTTTTTGTCAACAATGGTACCTCTCAGGGCTGTGGGCGGCTTGAACATGTTCTCGTGAACTCCTACGAACCGTATTATTGATGCCATCAATATAAAATATGCCTTTAATTTCAGAAGCTGGCGTAAAGGGATTTATCTTTTAATGACTGATGACTCACTTTTTCAAGTTTGGTGGCAATAGCGGCTTCCGCCCGTCATTTTCTGACCTCGGCAGTTAAATAATGGCTTTTCCTACCATTCTTGGTGAGCATTCAACTAGGCATTGAACCAGCGCATAAGTTCTGCCTTCCGATATCAGTCATCTAACTAGGACACGCTATTCCGGAGTTCAGGGTTTGCCTCTGCCCATTGCTGGCAAAATTATGCCCAAATTTTAGAAATAAAAGAAAAAAATAATATATTACTTCACATAAACCGGTGCACTACTATTATTTTGACCGGAAAAATTCGTAGCTTTGATTAATAACAACAAAAAATGTATTTGTACCCGATCATTAAGAAAATGTTATTTAGTCATAATGTATCATTTTTACTATCAACGCAATAATAAAACTTACAAAACCAAGGTTATGCAATTCTTATACTTGTATAGGTACTACTATTATTTTGACCGCAACTGTACCTACCTACTCGTAAGGTTATCGAAAATTGATATAGGTAGGCATATGTACATATCAACACCTACCTAGGTAGGTAGGTACCTACTTTATTTTACAAACAAATATCAAATTGGATATAAAAACTACTACTTTTTCTATCAGCGTGCCTACTTACCAATACAATGAAGATACCTACATTTAGAAAATAGATTTTAAACCTCTGCGCAAAGTAATTATTAATTAACCCTACAATAAAATTAATAGAAAGTTTTTGGTTCCAAATACCTAAATAGAAACAAAGTAAAAATATAATTTTAAAGTTTTTTGCTAACTATGTATGTATGTGTATTTAGGTATGTATGTATACATTTCCATGCCTTTAAAATTTTTTATTGACTTGACCTTCACCGATCGAGACCCAAACGCACACATTACACACATAAAAAACGCTTTGAAATGGGTTTATAATATACCTACCTATAGATGTACCCATGCATATGAACAAGCGCCTGCATACGAAAAACTGAAAAGGGATATTGTATAAGAATCCGTACACACAAGCCACAAAATAACAAACAAAAAACATTCATCTATCGTAGGTACATCTCTTCTCTCTGTCCCTACACTCCCTGGTCAAAGGTTAGCTGCTATTTGTTTCACTTGATTTTTTTTTGCATTGCGTTCAACAAAATTTTAAAATCTCAATTTAGTGTACAAATGTTATGAATGACGTAAGATTTCGTGATTCCTCTATGTATATAAACTCAATTGCTAGTTTATAGATTGTTAAATTTTTTGGAAGCCAATGCGGGACATTTTTTTAAGAAAAAAAAAACATTTTAAAGTAAGTAGTATACAAACTGATTTTTATTGTAAATTTTTGGCTTACACCACTTTCATTTTAAAATTATAAAGGAAGGAACATACATTTTGTGGGTAAGGTACCTTTGGTAATTTGGGTTAAGTATAAATAATAAGATTTATAAATATTTTGTATCTCCCTTCCCTCAGTGAAGTTCATCATCGTGTCCTGTAACCCCGGCTGGGGCATAGGGCGTCAACAAAACGTCTCCATCCTTCACGGTCTGCTGCAAGGTACTTAAGCTGTGGCCACGTCTTTCTCTGGGATTCTGCTTCCGCTAAGACAGTTGATTTCCATGTTGTTTTTGGTCTTCCAACCCGCCGTGCACCCTGAGGATTCCATTCAAAGGACTGCTTTGCAATTTCATCGTTTGGTTTCCTCAGTGTGTGACCAATCCAACGCCATTTACGCTTTCTTATGTCGACGTCCAGCCGCTCTTGACTTGTCCTGCGCCACAATTCCTCATTTGATATTATTCGTGGCCAGCGAATCTTTAGGATGTGGCGAAGACAGCGATTCACAAAAACCTGCAATTTCTTTGAAATGGTAGACGTGACTTTCCAGGTTTCACAAGCATATAACAGCACGGATTTGACATTGGATTCGAAGAATCTCAACTTAGTGCGTAAGGAGATTTGACTGGATTTCCAAATTGGGGACAGAGTACCGAAGGCAGCACGAGCTTTATTTATTCTACTTTTAACGTCCAGATCCGTACCACCGTTTGCAGAAACAATACTGCCAAGGTAGTTAAATTGTTCCACTACTTCAACTGGCGTCTCCTGTAAGATAATACGCTGCTGTGTGGAGCGGCCTGTGAGCATTATTTTTGTCTTTTTGCTGTTAATTCTTAGACCACTCGACTCTCCCTTCACTTGCAGTGTTTGGCACATCCCGTTCAGCCCACTGATGTTATTTGCCAGTAGACATATGTCATCGGCATAGTCTAAATGACTGAGCCTTTCGAACGGTCTCCATTGAATGCCCTGTCGCTCAGCTGTACCAACACTGGCCGTCAATACGTCGTCCATCGCCAGCAGGAAGAGAATTGGCGATAGAACATCCCCTTGTCTCACACCCTGTTGCACTACGAAGGAGTCGGATAGCTGCCAATTGTGCAAAACAAAACACCTCGCGTTGTTGTAGGACTCTTTAATAATGGCAACAATTTTTGGTGGAATTCCTCTACCAAGCCAAGTTAGTGAAGTTAGCAACAAAAATCAATTTTTTTTTGTCCACGAGCCAGAGCAAAAGAAGTAGGTTCATAAGGCGATTTATTACTGAACTGATTTTCTGGATGGAATATATTCAGGGGGTGCTAGCGTTACCCTCCATCTTGGAAAACGCGTTTTATCAATAATTTGGTGAACCGCGCATTATACGACAGAAAAAGTAAATTTTTTTGGAAGCCAATACCTACTCTATTCTCTTATTTGTTGTTTTTAAGGAAAATGCTTGAGAAATTTAATATGTAGGTATTAGCTTTCAAAATAAATTACTATTATTTTCTTACGGTGAGTAGGTATAGGTTCACGAAATATTTAATAAAACTCTCTGTCCCACCTACTTGGATTTACATTCGGGGGACACCCCTGAACATATTCCATCAAGAAAATCAGTTCAATAATAAATTGTAGAAAAAAAGTACCCGTGTCTTGGCCTATTTATCAGAAATCAATTTTGCAGATCCGAATTTTTACAAATAACATTACAGAATAGTTAAAAGAAAATCAGTTTGACAAGTCCGCTAAAGGTTCACAGACACAATTTATTCGCCAATAAAGAAAAGTCAATTCCAATCTCAATTCGTATACTATTCGTGACGAACAAAATTAAACTAAATTCGATATCTGAATTAACCTAAGGAAAACCCTATAAATTTAGTTTTGCCTAGAATGAAGAACGTCAAAACAAAATGGTCAAATAGTTCTTAACACATATATTAACATGGATTTAATTTGAGCAGCATTTTTGTATAATTACAGAAAGTTCATGTGATTATAGCTGCTTCAACAAAGTTGCTTCAAAAGTTTTGCAAATCTGATTTTTTGCGGGACTGTTCTGAAAATGCGGGACACTTTGCGGGACAATCGATGATGCAGGACAACCCTATCAAATGCGGGACGTTTGGCCAATATAAGTATATAGAGAATATATATTATAAAAAAACCTTCTTATAAACAACAAGTTATAGATTTTAGTTAATATACTTTTTATTAATTCACATACTTCTTAGCTTTGCAATACGAATACTCCAATGGGCTTTGAATTCTGGAAAATTAATTTATTTAGCCATTGGTTTAAATTGATTTTATCTGCAAAATCGTAATAAACAAGTAAAATATCTTAAAGAAGGCCGTTTTCGAAAACGTCATCTGCGTCAAAACTCCATTTGCAGAATTTTCTTAAACGCAAACTGCAAAAGTTTTCTGCTCGAAAACGCAAATACAAATTTTACTGCATTAGCATTGTGCTCGATAATGCAGCTTGCCAAAGTCACATGTTCGAAAATATCATCTGCGGTGCAGCTGTGCAGTAAAAAAATCGGGTTGACGAACAAAATAAAAAAGCCAGAGAGCGTGTTTGTAAACGTCAAATGCGTTTGCAAGTTAATAGATTGACGTTGATCAAACTGATTTTGTGCAAGCAGGACGATTGAATATTTGACGATCGCAGTACCTGCGTCCAAAAATGACATCATTTGATGATCAAATTGACTTTGATTTGACGTTTTCGAAAACGGCCGAAATTTTGAGAGAATTTACAACTAAAATGTAACTGGGCTATTTTCACTGTGATATGAAAATGATCATTTTACTTTTTTATTTTCTGTTATAGGTACCTACGTTCTTTTTCTCAATGTTTTGTTTTAGATGTTCATATTTTTAAATCAAAAATACCATTTTCACTGTGGGCCACTATAATCTATCAAATTGGTGATTTAATGTTGAACATTATTTATTATATTGTTATATTATATTATATTAATTCTATTTCATTTTTCTACAAAAAAAAACAAACAAAGAGTAAATTTTAAAGAAGCGTATTTTCTGTTCTTTCTTTCAACATTCACTCAAAAAATTAAGTGAATTTCGAGGATAGGAAAGTTAGGATGAAGGTTGGAAACATAAAAGAATCTAGTCAAAAATTCAAAAACTTAGAACTTATTTTTTTTAGATAAATGGAATATTGAAATATAAAATTGAGTTTCTTTTTGCAACAATAATTTTTCATTATTATATTGTTTAACATTTTTTTAAGAGGAGGGAGGAACGTATACGTTGACAAAGACTTTTTTGTTTAAATTGCCACATGGAATACAGACATGGATAAATGAATATTTCTATAATTATTATTATGTACTCGAAAACACATTGATTTTTTTCAAAGAGAAATATTAAGTGACGGGAGAGGAAGGATCTCAAAAATTATCTTCGAAAATTACGAAATCATCTTCGTCTTATGCTATCCGATTGGCTAATTGCATTTTTCTTCGGTTTTGAGGTTGAAATGAGGTATAAATATTTGTGTGTGCTGATGATGTATTATTTGGGGTTGATGTTGTTGCTGGGAATGTTGTTTGAATTGTTGTTGCACCTCTCCAGCAGGCCCTATTGAATAACTTACACTTAAGCGTGCACGTTTGGACGAATTATAATCGTTGTCGATTGAGGATGTCGGTGATGAAGTCATTTCAATGATATAATTCGAAATTATTTGCAGGCAAACAGCTTTTTTGTCGTCTTCCATGTCGATGGCATCATAAAAATCTTCCACCTCGATATCGAAATGCATATGTTGTTGTGGACCATCACTGTCATCGTCCTCTTCTATATACATTTCGTGTGTTTCGACAATCGTTTCGTCTAGTTGCTGGTCTAATTCTTCCGAATTACCGGTTTCCTCCACCTCTGACTGACTATCAAGCTCTGCATCACTAATATCGCCGCCGGTGCTGCCATGTTTCATTGCACCCCGCTCGAGGGCTTCCAAATATTCTGGGCAGACCATAGCATTTCGTATTGCCATAGGATCCTTACGTGACCATTTTTGGACTTCTTCCTCCATCTTTAAAATCTGTTGAGGATTCATTGCCCATATAAATCATTTACGTTGCCACCACCGTTGGTAGCACTATTAACACTATTCTTCCAACCGCTACGTGCGGTTTTGAAATACGGGAAATGCTCGCACATCAAGCTATAGATTTCAGAGACGGGCAGGGATCCACTTCGTGAATTCCTTAGCGCCATTGCTATGAGGCAGGAATATGAGTAAGCTGGCTTGGGAAACTCAGACTCGACTTTGACATTGATCTTACTCGGTTTTACACTCATGAGAGTTGGTGTCAAACTGGCCAAAGATGGTGCCACTGTTGATGTTGCTGTGGTATTGTTGGAATGCAAATGTGTGGCTGGCGAAATATTATTTGCGTGAATGATATTCCGAAGTAGTACCTCGTGGCTTGATGGTTAGTGCGTAGGACTGTCATGCCGAAGGTCTGGGTTCGATTCCCAGCCGTGCCACCTAAAAACAGAAATGTTTTATTCGAGGTACTGCCTCTTGCGAGGAACTGACAAATCCTCCAAGAGTATACTTGTCATGAAAAAGTGCTTCTCATTTAGCCGTTCGGACTCGGCAAAAAACTGTAGGTCCCCTCCATTCCTGCCCAACAAACACGCACACAGGAATGGTTGTGAGTTGTAAGTCACTAGGCCCTGGTTCTCCTCGAGCTGTTGCGCCACCCAATTTAATTTATTTTTTGATATTCCGAAAAAAGGAGTACCTCGTGCTCGTGGCATGATGGTTAGTGCGTAGGACTGTCATGCCGAAGGTGTGGGTTCGATTCCCAGCCGTGTCACCTAAGAACAGAAATGTTTTATCCGAGGTACTGCCTCTTGCGAGGAACTGACAAACCTTCCAAGAGTATACTTGTCATGAAAAAGTGCTTCTCATTAAGCCGTTCGGACTCGGCAAAAAACTGTAGGTCCCCTCCATTCCTGCCAACAACACGCACACAGGAATGGTTGAGAGTTATAAGTCACTAGGCCCTGGTTCTCCACGAGCTGTTGCGCAACCCAATTTATTTATTTATTTATTCCGAGCAAACATTTTCCCAGACATTTGATTGCCCAAAAATGAGGTGCTGCCATTTAATGTAGCCATTCTGTGCAGCGGACTAGAATCACGATCTCTTTTGAGAACGATTGTATTGCCATTTGCAGTTAGTGTTCCCGATGACGTCTTAGTGGTGGTGGATTGTTGCTTTAGCTTGTTATAAGTTATGCTATTAGTGAAAGTAAGCCCTCCAATTCCGAGACCGGTGGATAAAATTCAATTAGAATTGATTATCCCAGATAAGGACGTCGGCAGTGGCGTCGTAGATATTAATGTCGACGTTGAAGTCGAAGTTGCATTGGATGTTGGCCTTGTTTGTTGTTGTAGATACCGTTGTGCAGATACCGAAGACGATGAGGTAATAGTGGACGATGAACTTACAACATTATTCATCAGACTTGTTGGTGATTTTCTCAGCTCAGAGAATAAATCCGTTTTAATTGAATCAATTGAAAGGTTTTTACGTTGTGCTACAACATTAGAAGGAATATGTTGTTGTTGTTGTTTTGGTTCTATTTTGATTTCCTGTTCCGGTCGGAGGTAGGATATTCTCATTGCTGTGGAGAAAAATGCAAGTGACTTTTATTCTCCGCCATTTGTATTAAGTATTGTCTCTGGTGATCTATACAACATCGATGAGATGATGGGTATAACAGTTATTGGGTTTACACAAGCCCCAACCCCAACATCTGAATAGTAATCTGATGATGATGAGCAAGTTGGTTCTCCCAACCAGGAGGGTTCATTTTTTATTCTGTGAATTGGCTGTTTCGAACGATGATGAGGGCACGTCATTACCAATGATCCGAATCCACTTCTGCCACCTACGGGAGTTGCAACTTCACTGCGAATATCAACGCATAGCATATCTTGCAGTGAGTCGGGGTTGGGACCCGATGAGTCCGCATATTTGTTCAGGAATCCTTCATGAAATCCACTTGAGTAATCTTCCAGCTCAAACATTTTTTTTTTTAAATTAGTTTTAACTTTTTATCACCCACAAAATCTAAGAGTTATGTACTTGTCGTTTATGTAAATCAGTCAATAAACTTGTTTTGTTTTTTGTATTTTACCTTCTATTAACACTTTTGTGGAACACAACAAGACAATTATTGGTTTATTTCTTTTTCTATTCCCTTCCTTTTGTTTTAAATGGGCTATTTTCGTTTTTGTTACTTCTATGCGCTGTTAAGCGCAGCAGAGAAGAGCGAAAGAACAACACTATCAACACGCACCACATACAACTCAAGGTATTTCATCCTCAGCATAGGGTAGCATTACTTCCTGCATGATCTTAACAAAGATTTGCTAATCCACCTTTAATTTGGTGTATTAGAAAAACACCATAGAAGGAAAACCATGTCCAAGCCATTATGCTGGGTCCTACGTGTTTAATTGTGTTTGCTTTAAAACGTGGGTAATATTCTGTATTTAATGGCCTTCTTACATATTGATAAGGTCAATTTCCAACATACAAAAAGCCTAGGATTCGTCTGACCGCAGAATATTTTTCCAATTTGATTCAGGCCAGTCAAAGTGGTTCCTTTGCAAATTTCAATCTTTTTGTAATATTGTTTTTTGTCAACAATGGTACCTCTCAGGGCTGTGGGCGGCTTGAACATGTTCTCGTGAACTCCTACGAACCGTATTATTGATGCCATCAATATAAAATATGCCTTTAATTTCAGAAGCTGGCGTAAAGGGATTTATCTTTTAATGACTGATGACTCACTTTTTCAAGTTTGGTGGCAATAGCGGCTTCCGCCCGTCATTTTCTGACCTCGGCAGTTAAATAATGGCTTTTCCTACCATTCTTGGTGAGCATTCAACTAGGCATTGAACCAGCGCATAAGTTCTGCCTTCCGATATCAGTCTTCTAACTAGGACACGCTATTCCGGAGTTCAGGGTTTGCCTCTGCCCATTGCTGGCAAAATTATGCCCAAATTTTAGAAATAAAAGAAAAAAATAATATATTACTTCACATAAACCGGTGCACTACTATTATTTTGACCGGAAAAATTCGTAGCTTTGATTAATAACAACAAAAAATGTATTTGTACCCGATCATTAAGAAAATGTTATTTAGTCATAATGTATCATTTTTACTATCAACGCAATAATAAAACTTACAAAACCAAGGTTATGCAATTCTTATACTTGTAGGTACTACTATTATTTTGACCGCAACTGTACCTACCTACTCGTAAGGTTATCGAAAATTGATATAGGTAGGCATATGTACATATCAACACCTACCTAGGTAGGTAGGTACCTACTTTATTTTACAAACAAATATCAAATTGGATATAAAAACTACTACTTTTTCTATCAGCGTGCCTACTTACCAATACAATGAAGATACCTACATTTAGAAAATAGATTTTAAACCTCTGCGCAAAGTAATTATTAATTAACCCTACAATAAAATTAATAGAAAGTTTTTGGTTCCAAATACCTAAATAGAAACAAAGTAAAAATATCATTTTAAAGTTTTTTCTAACTATGTATGTATGTGTATTTAGGTATGTACCTACATTTCCATGCCTTTAAAATTTTTTATTGACTTGACCTTCACCGATCGAGACCCAAACGCACACATTACACATATAAAAAACGCTTTGAAATGGGTTTATAATATACCTACCTATAGATGTACCCATGCATATGAACAAGCGCCTGCATACGAAAAACTGAAAAGGGATATTGTATAAGAATCCGTACACACAAGCCACAAAATAACAAACAAAAAACATTCATCTATCGTACATCTCTTCTCGCTGTCCCTACACTCCCTGGTCAAAGGTTAGCTGCTATTTGTTTCACTTGATTTTTTTTTGCATTGCGTTCAACAAAATTTTAAAATCTCAATTTAGTGTACAAATGTTATGAATGACGTAAGATTTCGTGATTCCTCTATGTATATAAACTCAATTGCTAGTTTATAGATTGTTAAATTTTTTGGAAGCCAATGCGGGACATTTTTCTAAGAAAAAAAAAACATTTTAAAGTAAGTAGTATACAAACTGATTTTTATTGTAAATTTTTGGCTTACACCACTTTCATTTTAAAATTATAAAGGAAGGAACATACATTTTGTGGGTAGGTACCTTTGGTAATTTGGGTTAAGTATAAATAATAAGATTTATAAATATTTTGTATCTCCCTTCCCTCAGTGAAGTTCATCATCGTGTCCTGTAACCCCGGCTGGGGCATAGGGCGTCAACAAAACGTCTCCATCCTTCACGGTCTGCTGCAAGGTACTTAAGCTGTGGCCACGTCTTTCTCTGGGATTCTGCTTCCGCTAAGACAGTTGATTTCCATGTTGTGTTTGGTCTTCCAACCCGCCGTGCACCCTGAGGATTCCATTCAAAGGACTGCTTTGCAATTTCATCGTTTGGTTTCCTCAGTGTGTGACCAATCCAACGCCATTTACGCTTTCTTATGTCGACGTCCAGCCGCTCTTGACTTGTCCTGCGCCACAATTCCTCATTTGATATTATTTGTGGCCAGCGAATCTTTAGGATGTGGCGAAGACAGCGATTCACAAAAGCCTGCAATTTCTTTGAAATGGTAGACGTGACTTTCCAGGTTTCACAAGCATATAACAGCACGGATTTGACATTGGATTCGAAGAATCTCAACTTAGTGCGTAAGGAGATTTGACTGGATTTCCAAATTGGGGAGAGAGTACCAAAGGCAGCACGAGCTTTATTTATTCTACTTTTAACGTCCAGATCCGTACCACCGTTTGCAGAAACAATACTGCCAAGGTAGTTAAATTGTTCCACTACTTCAACTGGCGTCTCCTGTAAGATAATACGCTGCTGTGTGGAGCGGCCTGTGAGCATTATTTTTGTCTTTTTGCTGTTAATTCTTAGACCACTCGACTCTCCCTTCACTTGCAGTGTTTGGCACATCCCGTTCAGCCCACTGATGTTATTTGCCAGTAGACATATGTCATCGGCATAGTCTAAATGACTGAGCCTTTCGAACGGTCTCCATTGAATGCCCTGTCGCTCAGCTGTACCAACACTGGCCGTCAATACGTCGTCCATCGCCAGCAGGAAGAGAATTGGCGATAGAACATCCCCTTGTCTCATACCCTGTTGCACTACGAAGGAGTCGGATAGCTGCCAATTGTGCAAAACAAAACACCTCGCGTTGTTGTAGGACTCTTTAATAATGGCAACAATTTTTGGTGGAATTCCTCTACCAAGCCAAGTTAGTGAAGTTAGCAACAAAAATCAATTTTTTTTTGTCCACGAGCCAGAGCAAAAGAAGTAGGTTCATAAGGCGATTTATTACTGAACTGATTTTCTGGATGGAATATATTCAGGGGGTGCTAGCGTTACCCTCCATCTTGGAAAACGCGTTTTATCAATAATTTGGTGAACCGCGCATTATACGACAGAAAAAGTAAATTTTTTTTGGAAGCCGATACCTACTCTATTCTCTTATTTGTTGTTTTTAAGGAAAATGCTTGAGAAATTTAATATGTAGGTATTAGCTTTCAAAATAAATTACTATTATTTTCTTACGGTGAGTAGGTATAGGTTCACGAAATATTTAATAAAACTCTCTGTCCCACCTACTTGGATTTACATTCGGGGGACACCCCTGAACATATTCCATCAAGAAAATCAGTTCAATAATAAATTGTAGAAAAAAAGTACCCGTGTCTTGGCCTATTTATCAGAAATCAATTTTGCAGATCCGAATTTTTACAAATAACATTACAGAATAGTTAAAAGAAAATCAGTTTGACAAGTCCGCTAAAGGTTCACAGACACAATTTATTCGCCAATAAAGAAAAGTCAATTCCAATCTCAATTCGTATACTATTCGTGACGAACAAAATTAAACTAAATTCGATATCTGAATTAACCTAAAGAAAACCCTATAAATTAAGTTTTGCCTAGAATGAAGAACGTCAAAACAAAATGGTCAAATAGTTCTTAACACATATATTAACATGGACTTAATTTGAGCAGCATTTTTGTATAATTACAGAAAGTTCATGTGATTATAGCTGCTTCAACAAAGTTGCTTCAAAAGTTTTGCAAATCTGATTTTTTGCGGGACTGTTCTGAAAATGCGGGACAATCGATGATGCGGGACAACCCTATCAAATGCGGGACGTTTGGCCAATATAAGTATATAGAGAATATATATTATAAAAAAACCTTCTTATAAACAACAAGTTATAGATTTTAGTTAATATACTTTTTATTAATTCACATACTTCTTAGCTTTGCAATACGAATACTCCAATGGGCTTTGAATTCTGGAAAATTAATTTATTTAGCCATTGGTTTAAATTGATTTTATCTGCAAAATCGTAATAAACAAGTAAAATATCTTAAAGAAGGCCGTTTTCGAAAACGTCATCTGCGTCAAAACTGCATTTGCAGAATTTTCTTAAACGCAAACTGCAAAAGTTTTCTGCTCGAAAACGCAAATGCAAATTTTACTGCATTAGCATTGTGCTCGATAATGCAGCTTGCCAAAGTCACATGTTCGAAAATATCATCTGCGGTGCAGCTGTGCAGTAAAAAAATCGGGTTGACGAACAAAATAAAAAAGCCAGAGAGCGTGTTTGTAAACGTCAAATGCGTTTGCAAGTTAATAGATTGACGTTGATCAAACTGATTTTGTGCAAGCAGGACGATTGAATATTTGACGATCGCAGTACCTGCGTCCAAAAATGACATCATTTGATGATCAAATTGACTTTGATTTGACGTTTTCGAAAACGGCCGAAATTTTGAGAGAATTTACAACTAAAATGTAATTGGGCTATTTTCACTGTGATATGAAAATGATCATTTTACTTTTTTATTTTCTGTTATAGGTACCTACGTTCTTTTTCTCAATGTTTTGTTTTAGATGTTCATATTTTGAAATCAAAAATACCATTTTCACTGTGGGCCACTATAATCTATCAAATTGGTGATTTAATGTTGAACATTATTTATTATATTGTTATATTATATTATATTAATTCTATTTCATTTTTCTTAAAAAAAAAAACAAACAAAGAGTAAATTTTAAAGAAGCGTATTTTCTGTTCTTTCTTTCAACATTCACTCAAAAAATTAAGTGAATTTCGAGGATAGGAAAGTTGGGATGAAGGTTGGAAACATAAAAGAATCTAGTCAAAAATTCAAAAACTTAGAACTTATTTTTTTTAGATAAATGGAATATTGAAATATAAAATTGAGTTTCTTTTTGCAACAATAATTTTTCATTATTATATTGTTTAACATTTTTTTAAGAGGAGGGAGGAACGTATACGTTGACAAAGACTTTTTTGTTTAAATTGCCACATGGAAAACAGACATGGATAAATGAATATTTCTATAATTATTATTATGTACTCGAAAACACATTGATTTTTTTCAAAGAGAAATATTAAGCGACGGGAGAGGAAGGATCTCAAAAATTATCTTCGAAAATTACGAAATCATCTTCGTCTTATGCTATCCGATTGGCTAATTGCATTTTTCTTCGGTTTTGAGGTTGAAATGAGGTATAAATATTTGAGTGTGCTGATGATGTATTATTTGGGGTTGATGTTGTTGCTGGGAATGTTGTTTGAATTGTTGTTGCACCTCTCCAGCAGGCCCTATTGAATAACTTACACTTAAGCGTGCACGTTTGGACGAATTATAATCGTTGTCGATTGAGGATGTCGGTGATGAAGTCATTTCAATGATATAATTCGAAATTATTTGCAGGCGAACAGCTTCTTTGTCGTCTTCCATGTCGATGGCATCATAAAAATCTTCCACCTCGATATCGAAATGCATATGTTTTTGTGGACCATCACTGTCATCGTCCTCTTCTAACTATATACATTTCGTGTGTTTCGACAATCGTTTCGTCTAGTTGCTGGTCTAATTCTTCCGAATTACCGGTTTCCTCCACCTCTGACTGACTATCAAGCTCTGCATCACTATATCGCCGCCGGTGCTGCCATGTTTCATTGCACCCCGCTCGAGGCTTCCAAATATTCTGGGCAGACCATAGCATTTCGTATTGCCATAGGATCCTTACGTGACCATTTTTGGACTTCTTCCTCCATCTTTAAAATCTGTTGAGGATTCATTGCCCATATAAATCATTTACGTTGCCACCACCGTTGGTAGCACTATTAACACTATTCTTCCAACCGCTACGTGCGATCTTGAAATACGGGAAATGCTCGCACATGAAGCTATAGATTTCAGAGACGGGCAGGGATCCACTTCGTGAATTCCTTAGCGCCATTGCTATGAGGCAGGAATATGAGTAAGCTGGCTTGGGAAACTCAGACTCGACTTTGACATTGATCTTACTCGGTTTTACACTCATGAGAGTTGGTGTCAAACTGGCCAAAGATGGTGCCACTGTTGATGTTGCTGTGGTATTGTTGGATTGCAAATGTGTGGCTGGCGAAATATTATTTGGGTGAATGATATTTCCGAAAAAAGGAGTACCTCGTGCTCGTGGCATGATGGTTAGTGCGTAGGACTGTCATGCCGAAGGTGTGGGTTTGATTCCCAGCCGTGTCACCTAAGAACAGAAATGTTTTATCCGAGGTACTGCCTCTTGCGAGGAACTGACAAACCTTCCAAGAGTATACTTGTCATGAAAAAGTGCTTCTCATTAAGCCGTTCGGACTCGGCAAAAAACTGTAGGTCCCCTCCATTCCTGCCATTAACACGCACACAG
This sequence comes from Dasysyrphus tricinctus, assembly GCA_963921185.1. Taxonomy (NCBI): domain Eukaryota; kingdom Metazoa; phylum Arthropoda; class Insecta; order Diptera; family Syrphidae; genus Dasysyrphus; species Dasysyrphus tricinctus. The sequence continues at coordinate 30,543,903 of OY992534.1, forward strand.
GAATGGTTGAGAGTTGTAAGTCACCAGTGACGTCTTTAGGCATGGGCCCGGTGGGCCAGGGCCCAGGGCCCCGCGATTTAGGGGGCCCCCAGAACTGCCCAAGTATACCAACCGATTGTTATTTTTGAAAGTAGATATATGCGAAGTTGAGATTGGATTTATTTGGCTCTAATAAAATAAGTGATAGAGCATTATTTTTTCATTCCTATCATGAAAGACCACTTAATACTCTTAAAACCTTTTCATTTTTTTTTTCAGAAAAAAGAATATTTTAAGTTATTTTGGTACTTTTGGTACCAAAATGAAACTCAAAAAAATTCAATTTTTAAATAAAATAAACACAATTAAATAAAACTACATCTAACGCTTTTTTAGATTAAGAACAAACAAACAAGTGAACTAAATTAGTTAAACTTTTAAAACAAAGTCGATCACAGTTATATAATTTTGTATTTTTGGTTGTCTTAAATTCCTTTTTTTTTGTGAAAAAAATGCAATAGAGTCTCAAGAGTATTAATTGCGCTTTCATAATAAGGAAGCAAAAATTATACTCAAAAACTTGTTTTTTTTTTTGTTTTTAATAAAATGATATCAAAGCGAATAAAACTCAAAAATTTTAAAAATGACGTTTGATACAAAAATTCCTACAAAATCGTTATCCGCACAAGAAAAAAATTTTAGAGCAGGTTTCAAATGCCCGTTTGAATAGATCTGTTGTAGTTTGGTAATTGTATAGAGCTAGTTAAAAATAAAAATATCCAAAACAAAGCGAAAACGAGAAAATTATAACTTTTAATCTGTACAGCGGGAACAAAATCCTTGGACAAATTTTTTGTTTAAACTTCGTTTCGGAACATTTTAATATATCATAGGTACTGTATTATTTTTTTACGGCACTGGCACAATGTGCATTGTGCGATGTGAATATGGGGCCAGAAAATTAACTCTTAAATGAGGCAGTGAGAGCCAAAGTAGCCCAACTGCAATTTTATCGAAATTGAGCTTATTACAAAAATTGAATCTGTATGTATGTATTACAAAATATTTCTGCATTTGAATTTTTTTGAATTGATAGCTCCATGCCAGGACTTTTTTCATTTAGAGGCCACCCACCAGAAAATTCAAAGCCTGAGTGCTAGACTGGTAGAATTATTAATACAAAATTAAAAACCTCTTATTTTTTTTTTCATATTGCAAATAAAAATCAAAATCAATTCATTTTTGATTAAAAACTAAAAATTATTTAATTTTTATAAAACTACAAGTGTTTAAAAATAATCTTTAAGCTCTACTGAAAATAATGAAAAATGCAGTTGGGCCACTATGGCTCTTACTGCCTTAAATGATATTTAATTTCAAGTGGCAGCATGCCTAATGCTGGTAGCAGCGTTGCCATAAAATGCCCGATCGGGCCATATGGCCTCCTACTTTGAGTGTTGGCCCCTAGATCCTGGCCAAACAGAAATGGCCTGCAAATCTTAGTTTTCTGTTTTAATACAAAAATACTTTCTTTAAGAGAATCAAAATGATATTGCCTAAACGCTCTAAAGTTTGGCTAAGCTAGCTGGTAAATAGTTCTTGCTTTCAAATTTTCTCGAAAGTGGTTGACAATTTTACTAATACTACGTTTCGTTTTGTAAATCACCTTTTAGATTCGTTGAAATTTTCTCTATGACGGAATGTGGCCCGGATATTTACAAATAGCACCCAAAAAGGCCCCCAATATTTTTTTCATCGTGGCAACGCTGGCTGGTAGGTAAATCTATCAATTTTCCATGGGACTTTCCCGTTTTAAGTTTCGAAAAGATTTTCCCTGAACATTATTTTAAAAATAAATGAAAATAAAATTTTCTTTGAACACAAAATCTCGTGACAACTACTGTCTGTATACGTTTCTAAAGAGAACCAGGCCACCAGGGACCTTTTGATACTCCCGAAATAGTTAACTGATAATAGTTAATACCTACATACATAGTTAAATATAATAAAAAACTATGGTAAGACTTGGAATATGAAATAGTTTTCAATAAAAACAATTTCAAGGGGCCCCCATATCGTTAAGGGCCCAGGGCCCCCAATTGTCTAAAGACGCCCCTGTAAGTCACTAGGCCCTGGTTCTCCACGAGCTGTTGCGCAACCCAATTTATTTTTTTATTTATTCCGAGCAAACATTTTCCCAGAAATTTGATTGCCCAAAAATGAGGTGCTGCCATTTAATGTAGCCATGCTGTGCAGCGGACTAGAATCACGATCTCTTTTGAGAACGATTGTATTGCCATTTGCAGTTAGTGTTCCCGATGACGTCTTAGTGGTGGTGGATTGTTGCTTTAGCTTGTTATAAGTTATGCTATTAGTGAAAGTAAGCCCTCCAATTCCTAGACCGGTGGATAAAATTCAATTAGAATTGATTATCCCAGATAAGGACGTCGGCAGTGGCGTCGTAGATATTAATGTCGACGTTGAAGTCGAAGTTGCATTGGATGTTGGCCTTGTTTGTTGTTGTAGATACCGTTGTGCAGATACCGAAGACGATGAGGTAATAGTGAACGATGAACTTACAACATTATTCATCAGACTTGTTGGTGATTTTCTCAGCTCAGAGAATAAATCCGTTTTAATTGAATCAATTGAAAGGTTTTTACGTTGTGCTACAACATTTGAAGGAATATGTTGTTGTTGTTGTTTTGGTTCTATTTTGATTTCCTGTTCCGGTCGGAGGTAGGATATTCTCATTGCTGTGGAGAAAAATGCAAGTGACTTTTATTCTCCGCCATTTGTATTAAGTATTGTCTCTGGTGATCTATACAACATCGATGAGATGATGGGTATAACAGTTATTGGGTTTACACAAGCCCCAACCCCAACATCTGAATAGTAATCTGATGATGATGAGCAAGTTGGTTCTCCCAACCAGGAGGGTTCATTTTTTATTCTGTGAATTGGCTGTTTCGAACGATGATGAGGGCACGTCATGTCATTACCAATGATCCGAATCCACTTCTGCCACCTACGGGAGTTGCAACTTCACTGCGAATATCAACGCATAGCATATCTTGCAGTGAGTCGGGGTTGGGACCCGATGAGTCCGCATATTTGTTCAGGAATCCTTCATGAAATCCACTTGAGTAATCTTCCAGCTCAAACATTTTTTTTTTAAATTAGTTTTAACTTTTTATCACCCACAAAATCTAAGAGTTATGTACTTGTCGTTTATGTAAATCAGTCAATAAACTTGTTTTGTTTTTTGTATTTTACCTTCTATTAACACTTTTGTGGAACACAACAAGACAATTATTGGTTTATTTCTTTTTCTATTCCCTTCCTTTTGTTTTAAATGGGCTATTTTCGTTTTTGTTACTTCTATGCGCTGTTAAGCGCAGCAGAGAAGAGCGAAAGAACAACACTATCAACACGCACCACATACAACTCAAGGTATTTCATCCTCAGCATAGGGTAGCATTACTTCCTGCATGATCTTAACAAAGATTTGCTAATCCACCTTTAATTTGGTGTATTAGAAAAACACCATAGAAGGAAAACCATGTCCAAGCCATTATGCTGGGTCCTACGTGTTTAATTGTGTTTGCTTTAAAACGTGGGTAATATTCTGTATTTAATGGCCTTCTTACATATTGATAAGGTCAATTTCCAACATACAAAAAGCCTAGGATTCGTCTGACCGCAGAATATTTTTCCAATTTGATTCAGGCCAGTCAAAGTGGTTCCTTTGCAAATTTCAATCTTTTTGTAATATTGTTTTTTGTCAACAATGGTACCTCTCAGGGCTGTGGGCGGCTTGAACATGTTCTCGTGAGCTCCTACGAACCGTATTATTGATGCTATCAATATAAAATATGCCTTTAATTTCAGAAGCTGGCGTAAAGGGATTTATCTTTTAATGACTGATGACTCACTTTTTCAAGTTTGGTGGCAATAGCGGCTTCCGCCCGTAATTTTCTGACCTCGGCAGTTAAATAATGGCTTTTCCTACCATTCTTGGTGAGCATTCAACTAGGCATTGAACCAGCGCATACGTTCTGCCTTCCGATATCAGTCTTCTAACTAGGACACGCTATTCCGGAGTTCAGGGTTTGCCTCTGCCCATTGCTGGCAAAACTATGCCCACATTTTAGAAATAAAAGAAAAAAATAATATATTACTTCACATAAACCGGTGCACTACTATTATTTTGACCGGAAAAATTCGTAGCTTTGATTAATAACAACAAAAAATGTATTTGTACCCGATCATTAAGAAAATGTTATTTAGTCATAATGTATCATTTTTACTATCAACGCAATAATAAAACTTACAAAACCAAGGTTATGCAATTCTTATACTTGTAGGTACTACTATTATTTTGACCGCAACTGTACCTACCTACTCGTAAGGTTATCGAAAATTGATATAGGTAGGCATATATACATATCAACACCTACCTAGGTAGGTAGGTACCTACTTTATTTTACAAACAAATATCAAATTGGATATAAAAACTACTACTTTTTCTATCAGCGTGCCTACTTATAGCCCGGGAGCCGGTGACATCAAAAGTCCCGTCATCGCGGAAATGGACATAATATATATCATTGGAAAGGTAATTTTATGTACTTTTAGAAAAACTCGGTATGACAGGCCTTAGCCTGCCGAAAGTATCTGTTTGAACGATGCAACCTCTGTTTTTTATAAAATTCATTGTGCCTTTGTTTGTATGCTATTGATTTCGAAACTACTAAATTGATTGAGCTCAAATTTTCAGGAAATATTTTGTATATACCTTTAACTATTTTCGCAAAGTTTGGTTAAAATCAATTCACTGGTTTTTTGAGGAGGGGCAGAAGTGCACGCCGGGTACCCAATAAAAATGAAGCGTTTTTGAGATAAAACTTTGTTTTTAATTTTATTATTGTTCATTGAAGGGTGAGTACTAAAAAAAAATTGATTATTACAGCCTACGGACTTCCAAAAATAAGATCTGCCAAAAAAATCCGACCTGATAGTACAGTCAAACCCGCTTAATTTGAATTGGAATTGATTTCAAATAAGCGGGTTTGACTGTATAATCGATGAATCATATATTTTTGGGAGGATTTAAGACTATTTTTTTTAATCACCCTTCAATGACCGAACAGATTATGATTCTTTTATGATTGTAAGTAAATTAAATGGTAGATATGTATATGTTTTCACCTGAGTGAACTCCAAACTTTTTAATGTACATTTATAGCTATGTATATACGCAAAACATGTTTGCTTATGTAATCGAAGTTTATTTATGAATATGTACAGTTAGAAAATAAAAAAAAAAAATCTGATTTGAAAAAAATCGTAATAAGCGGGTTTGACTGTACCATCACGTAGGGATTTTTTCTTCTTAGGCAGTAATTTTCATTCACGTTTCAATACACAATAATTCAATTATAGAAAAAACGTTTTAACTTACAAATATTGATTATTTCATGTTTTGCAGGTAAAATCAGTCAACTTAGGTACATAGGTATATTTTTCTCGCCTAATTGAACCTCTAACTTTATGTACATTAATACCAACACACTCACAAAATTTTTCTGTTTATAAAATCGAACTTTTTTATGAATAGTTATAAAATAAATAAAAAAATATGATTTTTAAAATTCAAAATAAGCGGGTTTGACTGTACTATCAGGTCGGATTTTTTTGGCAGATCTTATTTTTGGAAGTCCGTAGGCTGTAATAATCAATTTTTTTTTAGTACTCACCCTTCAATGAACAATAATAAAATTAAAAACAAAGTTTTATCTCAAAAACGCTTCATTTTTATTGGGTACCCGGCGTGCACTTCTGCCCCTCCTCAAAAAACCAGTGAATTGATTTTAACCAAACTTTGCGAAAATAGTTAAAGGTATATACAAAATATTCCCTGAAAATTTGAGCTCAATCAATTCAGTAGTTTCGAAATCAATAGCATACAAACAAAGGCACAATGAATTTTATAAAAAACAGAGGTTGCATCGTTCAAACAGGTATGACAGATACTTTCGGCAGGCTAAGGCCTGTCATACCGAGTTTTTCTAAAAGTACATAAAATTACCTTTCCAATGATATATATTACGTCCATTCCCGCGATGACGGGACTTTTGATGTCACCGGCTCCCTGCCTATTACCAATACAATGAAGATACCTACATTTAGAAAATAGATTTTAAACCTCTGCGCAAAGTAATTATTAATTTACCCTACAATAAAATTAATAGAAAGTTTTTGGTTCCAAATACCTAAATAGAAACAAAGTAAAAATATCATTTTAAAGTTTTTTCTAACTATGTATGTATGTGTATTTAGGTATGTACCTACATTTCCATGCCTTTAAAATTTTTTATTGACTTGACCTTCACCGATCGAGACCCAAACGCACACATTACACACATAAAAACGCTTTGAAATGGGTTTATAATATACCTACCTATAGATGTACCCATGCATATGAACAAGCGCCTGCATACGAAAAACTGAAAAGGGATATTGTATAAGAATCCGTACACACAAGCCACAAAATAACAAACAAAAAACATTCATCTATCGTACATCTCTTCTCTCTGTCCCAACACTCCCTGGTCAAAGGTTAGCTGCTATTTGTTTCACTTGATTTTTTTTTTGCATTGCGTTCAACAAAATTTTAAAATCTCAATTTAGTGTACAAATGTTATGAATGACGTAAGATTTCGTGATTCCTCTATGTATATAAACTCAATTGCTAGTTTATAGATTGTTAAATTTTTTGGAAGCCAATGCGGGACATTTTTTTAAGAAAAAAAAAAACATTTTAAAGTAAGTAGTATACAAACTGATTTTTATTGTAAATTTTTGGCTTACACCACTTTCATTTTAAAATTATAAAGGAAGGAACATACATTTTGTGGGTAGGTACCTTTGGTAATTTGGGTTAAGTATAAATAATAAAATTTATAAATATTTTGTATCTCCCTTCCCTCAGTGAAGTTCATCATCGTGTCCTGTAACCCCGGCTGGGGCATAGGGCATCAACAAAACGTCTCCATCCTTCACGGTCTGCTGCAAGGTACTTAAGCTGTGGCCACGTCTTTCTCTGGGATTCTGCTTCCGCTAAGACAGTTGATTTCCATGTAGTTCTTGGTCTTCCAACCCGCCGTGCACCCTGAGGATTCCATTCAAAGGACTGCTTTGCAGCCGCTCTTTTGAATTGTCCTGCGCCACAATTCCTCATTTGATATTATTTGTGGCCAGCGAATCTTTAGGATGTGGCGAAGACAGCGATTCACAAAAGCCTGCAATTTCTTTGAAATGGTAGACGTGACTTTCCAGGTTTCACAAGCATATAACAGCACGGATTTGACATTGGATTCGAAGAATCTCAACTTAGTGCGTAAGGAGATTTGACTGGATTTCCAAATTGGGGACAGAGTACCGAAGGCAGCACGAGCTTTATTTATTCTACTTTTAACGTCCAGATCCGTACCACCGTTTGCAGAAACAATACTGCCAAGGTAGTTAAATTGTTCCACTACTTCAACTCTTGTCTCCTGTAAGATAATACGCTGCTGTGTGGAGCGGCCTGTGAGCATTATTTTTGTCTTTTTGCTGTTAATTCTTAGACCACTCGACTCTCCCTTCACTTGCAGTGTTTGGCACATCCCGTTCAGCCCACTGATGTTATTTGCCAGTAGACATATATGTCATCGGCATAGTCTAAATGACTGAGCCTTTCGAACGGTCTCCATTGAATGCCCTGTCGCTCAGCTGTACCAACACTGGCCGTCAATACGTCGTCCATCGCCAGCAGGAAGAGAATTGGCGATAGAACATCCCCTTGTCTCACACCCTGTTGCACTACGAAGGAGTCGGATAGCTGCCAATTGTGCAAAACAAAACACCTCGCGTTGTTGTAGGACTCTTTAATAATGGCAACAATTTTTGGTGGAATTCCTCTACCAAGCCAAGTTAGTGAAGTTAGCAACAAAAATCAATTTTTTTTTGTCCACGAGCCAGAGCAAAAGAAGTAGGTTCATAAGGCGATTTATTACTGAACTGATTTTCTGGATGGAATATATTCAGGGGGTGCTAGCGTTACCCTCCATCTTGGAAAACGCGTTTTATCAATAATTTGGTGAACCGCGCATTATACGACAGAAAAAGTAAATTTTTTTGGAAGCCAATACCTACTCTATTCTCTTATTTGTTGTTTTTAAGGAAAATGCTTGAGAAATTTAATATGTAGGTATTAGCTTTCAAAATAAATTACTATTATTTTCTTACGGTGAGTAGGTAGATATAGGTTCACGAAATATTTAATAAAACTCTCTGTCCCACCTACTTGGATTTACATTCGGGGGACACCCCTGAACATATTCCATCAAGAAAATCAGTTCAATAATAAATTGTAGAAAAAAAGTACCCGTGTCTTGGCCTATTTATCAGAAATCAATTTTGCAGATCCGAATTTTTACAAATAACTACAGAATAGTTAAAAGAAAATCAGTTTGACAAGTCCGCTAAAGGTTCACAGACACAATTTATTCGCCAATAAAGAAAAGTCAATTCCAATCTCAATTCGTATACTATTCGTGACGAACAAAATTAAACTAAATTCGATATCTGAATTAACCTAAGGAAAACCCTATAAATTTAGTTTTGCCTAGAATGAAGAACGTCAAAACAAAATGGTCAAATAGTTCTTAACACATATATTAACATGGACTTAATTTGAGCAGCATTTTTGTATAATTACAGAAAGTTCATGTGATTATAGCTGCTTCAACAAAGTTGCTTCAAAAGTTTTGCAAATCTGATTTTTTGCGGGACTGTTCTGAAAATGCGGGACACTTTGCGGGACAATCGATGATGCGGGACAACCCTATCAAATGCGGGACGTTTGGCCAATATAAGTATATAGAGAATATATATTATAAAAAAACCTTCTTATAAACAACAAGTTATAGATTTTAGTTAATATACTTTTTATTAATTCACATACTTCTTAGCTTTGCAATACGAATACTCCAATGGGCTTTGAATTCTGGAAAATTAATTTATTTAGCCATTGGTTTAAATTGATTTTATCTGCAAAATCGTAATAAACAAGTAAAATATCTTAAAGAAGGCCGTTTTCGAAAACGTCATCTGCGTCAAAACTGCATTTGCAGAATTTTCTTAAACGCAAACTGCAAAAGTTTTCTGCTCGAAAACGCAAATACAAATTTTACTGCATTAGCATTGTGCTCGATAATGCAGCTTGCCAAAGTCACATGTTCGAAAATATCATCTGCGGTGCAGCTGTAGAGTAAAAAAATCGGGTTGACGAACAAAATAAAAAAGCCAGAGAGCGTGTTTGTAAACGTCAAATGCGTTTGCAAGTTAATAGATTGACGTTGATCAAACTGATTTTGTGCAAGCAGGACGATTGAATATTTGACGATCGCAGTACCTGCGTCCAAAAATGACATCATTTGATGATCAAATTGACTTTGATTTGACGTTTTCGAAAACGGCCGAAATTTTGAGAGAATTTACAACTAAAATGTAACTGGGCTATTTTCACTGTGATATGAAAATGATCATTTTACTTTTTTATTTTCTGTTATAGGTACCTACGTTCTTTTTCTCAATGTTTTGTTTTAGATGTTCATATTTTTAAATCAAAACTACCATTTTCACTGTGGGCCACTATAATCTATCAAATTGGTGATTTAATGTTGAACATTATTTATTATATTGTTATATTATATTATATTAATTCTATTTCATTTTTCTAAAAAAAAAAACAAACAAAGAGTAAATTTTAAAGAAGCGTATTTTCTGTTCTTTCTTTCAACATTCACTCAAAAAATGAAGTGAATTTCGAGGATAGGAAAGTTGGGATGAAGGTTGGAAACATAAAAGAATCTAGTCAAAAATTCAAAAACTTAGAACTTATTTTTTTTAGATAAATGGAATATTGAAATATAAAATTGAGTTTCTTTTTGCAACAATAATTTTTCATTATTATATTGTTTAACATTTTTTTAAGAGGAGGGAGGAACGTATACGTTGACAAAGACTTTTTTGTTTAAATTGCCACATGGAATACAGACATGGATAAATGAATATTTCTATAATTATTATTATGTACTCGAAAACACATTGATTTTTTTCAAAGAGAAATATTAAGTGACGGGAGAGGAAGGATCTCAAAAATTATCTTCGAAAATTACGAAATCATCTTCGTCTTATGCTATCCAATTGGCTAATTGCATTTTTCTTCGGTTTTGAGGTTGAAATGAGGTATAAATATTTGTGTGTGCTGATGATGTATTATTTGGGGTTGATGTTGTTGCTGGGAATGTTGTTTGAATTGTTGTTGCACCTCTCCAGCAGGCCCTATTGAATAACTTACACTTAAGCGTGCACGTTTGGACGAATTATAATCGTTGTCGATTGAGGATGTCGGTGATGAAGTCATTTCAATGATATAATTCGAAATTATTTGCAGGCAAACAGCTTTTTTGTCGTCTTCCATGTCGATGGCATCATAAAAATCTTCCACCTCGATATCGAAATGCATATGTTGTTGTGGACCATCACTGTCATCGTCCTCTTCTATATACATTTCGTGTGTTTCGACAATCGTTTCGTCTAGTTGCTGGTCTAATTCTTCCGAATTACCGGTTTCCTCCACCTCTGACTGACTATCAAGCTCTGCATCACTAATATCGCCGCCGGTGCTGCCATGTTTCATTGCACCCCGCTCGAGGGCTTCCAAATATTCTGGGCAGACCATAGCATTTCGTATTGCCATAGGATCCTTACGTGACTATTTTTGGACTTCTTCCTCCATCTTTAAAATCTGTTGAGGATTCATTGCCCATATAAATCATTTACGTTGCCACCACCGTTGGTAGCACTATTAACACTATTCTTCCAACCGCTACGTGCGGTCTTGAAATACGGGAAATGCTCGCACATGAAGCTATAGATTTCAGAGACGGGCAGGGATCCACTTCGTGAATTCCTTAGCGCCATTGCTATGAGGCAGGAATATGAGTAAGCTGGCTTGGGAAACTCAGACTCGACTTTGACATTGATCTTACTCGGTTTTACACTCATGAGAGTTGGTGTCAAACTGGCCAAAGATGGTGCCACTGTTGATGTTGCTGTGGTATTGTTGGAATGCAAATGTGTGGCTGGCGAAATATTATTTGCGTGAATGATATTCCGAAAAAAGGAGTACCTCGTGCTCGTGGCATGATGGTTAGTGCGTAGGACTGTCATGCCGAAGGTGTGGGTTCGATTCCCAGCCGTGTCACCTAAGAACAGAAATGTTTTATCCGAGGTACTGCCTCTTGCGAGGAACTGACAAACCTTCCAAGAGTATACTTGTCATGAAAAAGTGCTTCTCATTAAGCCGTTCGGACTCGGCAAAAAACTGTAGGTCCCCTCCATTCCTGCCAACAACACGCACACAGGAATGGTTGAGAGTTATAAGTCACTAGGCCCTGGTTCTCCACGAGCTGTTGCGCAACCCAATTTATTTATTTATTTATTCCGAGCAAACATTTTCCCAGACATTTGATTGCCCAAAAATGAGGTGCTGCCATTTAATGTAGCCATTCTGTGCAGCGGACTAGAATCACGATCTCTTTTGAGAACGATTGTATTGCCATTTGCAGTTAGTGTTCCCGATGACGTCTTAGTGGTGGTGGATTGTTGCTTTAGCTTGTTATAAGTTATGCTATTAGTGAAAGTAAGCCCTCCAATTCCTAGACCGGTGGACAAAATTCAATTAGAATTGATTATCCCAGATAAGGACGTCGGCAGTGGCGTCGTAGATATTAATGTCGACGTTGAAGTCGAAGTTGCATTGGATGTTGGCCTTGTTTGTTGTTGTAGATACCGTTGTGCAGATACCGAAGACGATGAGGTAATAGTGGACGATGAACTTACAACATTATTCATCAGACTTGTTGGTGATTTTCTCAGCTCAGAGAATAAATCCGTTTTAATTGAATCAATTGAAAGGTTTTTACGTTGTGCTACAACATTTGAAGGAATATGTTGTTGTTGTTGTTTTGGTTCTATTTTGATTTCCTGTTCCGGTCGGAGGTAGGATATTCTCATTGCTGTGGAGAAAAATGCAAGTGACTTTTATTCTCCGCCATTTGTATTAAGTATTGTCTCTGGTGATCTATACAACATCGATGAGATGATGGGTATAACAGTTATTGGGTTTACACAAGCCCCAACCCCAACATCTGAATAGTAATCTGATGATGATGAGCAAGTTGGTTCTCCCAACCAGGAGGGTTCATTTTTTATTCTGTGAATTGGCTGTTTCGAACGATGATGAGGGCACGTCATTACCAATGATCCGAATCCACTTCTGCCACCTACGGGAGTTGCAACTTCACTGCGAATATCAACGCATAGCATATCTTGCAGTGAGTCGGGGTTGGGACCCGATGAGTCCGCATATTTGTTCAGGAATCCTTCATGAAATCCACTCAAACATTTTTTTTTTAAATTAGTTTTAACTTTTTATCACCCACAAAATCTAAGAGTTATGTACTTGTCGTTTATGTAAATCAGTCAATAAACTTGTTTTGTTTTTTGTATTTTACCTTCTATTAACACTTTTGTGGAACACAACAAGACAATTATTGGTTTATTTCTTTTTCTATTCCCTTCCTTTTGTTTTAAATGGGCTATTTTCGTTTTTGTTACTTCTATGCGCTGTTAAGCGCAGCAGAGAAGAGCGAAAGAACAACACTATCAACACGCACCACATACAACTCAAGGTATTTCATCCTCAGCATAGGGTAGCATTACTTCCTGCATGATCTTAACAAAGATTTGCTAATCCACCTTTAATTTGGTGTATTAGAAAAACACCATAGAAGGAAAACCATGTCCAAGCCATTATGCTGGGTCCTACGTGTTTAATTGTGTTTGCTTTAAAACGTGGGTAATATTCTGTATTTAATGGCCTTCTTACATATTGATAAGGTCAATTTCCAACATACAAAAAGCCTAGGATTCGTCTGACCGCAGAATATTTTTCCAATTTGATTCAGGCCAGTCAAAGTGGTTCCTTTGCAAATTTCAATCTTTTTGTAATATTGTTTTTTGTCAACAATGGTACCTCTCAGGGCTGTGGGTGGCTTAAATATGTTCTCGTGAACTCCTACGAACCGTATTATTGATGCCATCAATATAAAATATGCCTTTAATTTCAGAAGCTGGCGTAAAGGGATTTATCTTTTAATGACTGATGACTCACTTTTTCAAGTTTGGTGGCAATAGCGGCTTCCGCCCGTCATTTTCTGACCTCGGCAGTTAAATAATGGCTTTTCCTACCATTCTTGGTGAGCATTCAACTAGGCATTGAACCAGCGCATAAGTTCTGCCTTCCGATATCAGTCTTCTAACTAGGACACGCTATTCCGGAGTTCAGGGTTTGCCTCTGCCCATTGCTGGCAAAATTATGCCCAAATTTTAGAAATAAAAGAAAAAAATAATATATTACTTCACATAAACCGGTGCACTACTATTATTTTGACCGGAAAAATTCGTAGCTTTGATTAATAACAACAAAAAATGTATTTGTACCCGATCATTAAGAAAATGTTATTTAGTCATAATGTATCATTTTTACTATCAACGCAATAATAAAACTTACAAAACCAAGGTTATGCAATTCTTATACTTGTAGGTACTACTATTATTTTGACCGCAACTGTACCTACCTACTCGTAAGGTTATCGAAAATTGATATAGGTAGGCATATGTACATATCAACACCTACCTAGGTAGGTAGGTACCTACTTTATTTTACAAACAAATATCAAATTGGATATAAAAACTACTACTTTTTCTATCAGCGTGCCTACTTACCAATACAATGAAGATACCTACATTTAGAAAATAGATTTTAAACCTCTGCGCAAAGTAATTATTAATTAACCCTACAATAAAATTAATAGAAAGTTTTTGGTTCCAAATACCTAAATAGAAACAAAGTAAAAATATCATTTTAAAGTTTTTTCTAACTATGTATGTATGTGTATTTAGGTATGTATGTATACATTTCCATGCCTTTAAAATTTTTTATTGACTTGACCTTCACCGATCGAGACCCAAACGCACACATTACACACATAAAAAACGCTTTGAAATGGGTTTATAATATACCTACCTATAGATGTACCCATGCATATGAACAAGCGCCTGCATACGAAAAACTGAAAAGGGATATTGTATAAGAATCCGTACACACAAGCCACAAAATAACAAACAAAAAACATTCATCTATCGTACATCTCTTCTCTCTGTCCCTACACTCCCTGGTCAAAGGTTAGCTGCTATTTGTTTCACTTGATTTTTTTTTGCATTGCGTTCAACAAAATTTTAAAATCTCAATTTAGTGTACAAATGTTATGAATGACGTAAGATTTCGTGATTCCTCTATGTATATAAACTCAATTGCTAGTTTATAGATTGTTAAATTTTTTGGAAGCCAATGCGGGACATTTTTTTAAGAAAAAAAAAAAACATTTTAAAGTAAGTAGTATACAAACTGATTTTTATTGTAAATTTTTGGCTTACACCACTTTCATTTTAAAATTATAAAGGAAGGAACATACATTTTGTGGGTAGGTACCTTTGGTAATTTGGGTTAAGTATAAATAATAAGATTTATAAATATTTTGTATCTCCCTTCCCTCAGTGAAGTTCATCATCGTGTCCTGTAACCCCGGCTGGGGCATAGGGCGTCAACAAAACGTCTCCATCCTTCACGGTCTGCTGCAAGGTACTTAAGCTGTGGCCACGTCTTTCTCTGGGATTCTGCTTCCGCTAAGACAGTTGATTTCCATGTTGTTTTTGGTCTTCCAACCCGCCGTGCACCCTGAGGATTCCATTCAAAGGACTGCTTTGCAATTTCATCGTTTGGTTTCCTCAGTGTGTGACCAATCCAACGCCATTTACGCTTTCTTATGTCGACGTCCAGCCGCTCTTGACTTGTCCTGCGCCACAATTCCTCATTTGATATTATTTGTGGCCAGCGAATCTTTAGGATGTGGCGAAGACAGCGATTCACAAAAGCCTGCAATTTCTTTGAAATGGTAGACGTGACTTTCCAGGTTTCACAAGCATATAACAGCACGGATTTGACATTGGATTCGAAGAATCTCAACTTAGTGCGTAAGGAGATTTGACTGGATTTCCAAATTGGGGAGAGAGTACCGAAGGCAGCACGAGCTTTATTTATTCTACTTTTAACGTCCAGATCCGTACCACCGTTTGCAGAAACAATACTGCCAAGGTAGTTAAATTGTTCCACTACTTCAACTGGCGTCTCCTGTAAGATAATACGCTGCTGTGTGGAGCGGCCTGTGAGCATTATTTTTGTCTTTTTGCTGTTAATTCTTAGACCACTCGACTCTCCCTTCACTTGCAGTGTTTGGCACATCCCGTTCAGCCCACTGATGTTATTTGCCAGTAGACATATGTCATCGGCATAGTCTAAATGACTGAGCCTTTCGAACGGTCTCCATTGAATGCCCTGTCGCTCAGCTGTACCAACACTGGCCGTCAATACGTCGTCCATCGCCAGCAGGAAGAGAATTGGCGATAGAACATCCCCTTGTCTCATACCCTGTTGCACTACGAAGGAGTCGGATAGCTGCCAATTGTGCAAAACAAAACACCTCGCGTTGTTGTAGGACTCTTTAATAATGGCAACAATTTTTGGTGGAATTCCTCTACCAAGCCAAGTTAGTGAAGTTAGCAACAAAAATCAATTTTTTTTGTCCACGAGCCAGAGCAAAAGAAGTAGGTTCATAAGGCGATTTATTACTGAACTGATTTTCTGGATGGAATATATTCAGGGGGTGCTAGCGTTACCCTCCATCTTGGAAAACGCGTTTTATCAATAATTTGGTGAACCGCGCATTATACGACAGAAAAAGTAAATTTTTTTGGAAGCCAATACCTACTCTATTCTCTTATTTGTTGTTTTTAAGGAAAATGCTTGAGAAATTTAATATGTAGGTATTAGCTTTCAAAATAAATTACTATTATTTTCTTACGGTGAGTAGGTATAGGTTCACGAAATATTTAATAAAACTCTCTGTCCCACCTACTTGGATTTACATTCGGGGGACACCCCTGAACATATTCCATCAAGAAAATCAGTTCAATAATAAATTGTAGAAAAAAAGTACCCGTGTCTTGGCCTATTTATCAGAAATCAATTTTGCAGATCCGAATTTTTACAAATAACATTACAGAATAGTTAAAAGAAAATCAGTTTGACAAGTCCGCTAAAGGTTCACAGACACAATTTATTCGCCAATAAAGAAAAGTCAATTCCAATCTCAATTCGTATACTATTCGTGACGAACAAAATTAAAGTAAATTCGATATCTGAATTAACCTAAGGAAAACCCTATAAATTTAGTTTTGCCTAGAATGAAGAACGTCAAAACAAAATGGTCAAATAGTTCTTAACACATATATTAACATGGACTTAATTTGAGCAGCATTTTTGTATAATTACAGAAAGTTCATGTGATTATAGCTGCTTCAACAAAGTTGCTTCAAAAGTTTTGCAAATCTGATTTTTTGCGGGACTGTTCTGAAAATGCGGGACACTTTGCGGGACAATCGATGATGCGGGACAACCCTATCAAATGCGGGACGTTTGGCCAATATAAGTATATAGAGAATATATATTATAAAAAAACCTTCTTATAAACAACAAGTTATAGATTTTAGTTAATATACTTTTTATTAATTCACATACTTCTTAGCTTTGCAATACGAATACTCCAATGGGCTTTGAATTCTGGAAAATTAATTTATTTAGCCATTGGTTTAAATTGATTTTATCTGCAAAATCGTAATAAACAAGTAAAATATCTTAAAGAAGGCCGTTTTCGAAAACGTCATCTGCGTCAAAACTGCATTTGCAGAATTTTCTTAAACGCAAACTGCAAAAGTTTTCTGCTCGAAAACGCAAATACAAATTTTACTGCATTAGCATTGTGCTCGATAATGCAGCTTGCCAAAGTCACATGTTCGAAAATATCATCTGCGGTGCAGCTGTGCAGTAAAAAAATCGGGTTGACGAACAAAATAAAAAAGCCAGAGAACGTCAAATGCGTTTGCAAGTTAATAGATTGACGTTGATCAAACTGATTTTGTGCAAGCAGGACGATTGAATATTTGACGATCGCAGTACCTGCGTCCAAAAATGACATCATTTGATGATCAAATTGACTTTGATTTGACGTTTTCGAAAACGGCCGAAATTTTGAGAGAATTTACAACTAAAATGTAACTGGGCTATTTTCACTGTGATATGAAAATGATCATTTTACTTTTTTATTTTCTGTTATAGGTACCTACGTTCTTTTTCTCAATGTTTTGTTTTAGATGTTCATATTTTTAAATCAAAAATACCATTTTCACTGTGGGCCACTATAATCTATCAAATTGGTGATTTAATGTTGAACATTATTTATTATATTGTTATATTATATTATATTAATTCTATTTCATTTTTCTACAAAAAAAAACAAACAAAGAGTAAATTTTAAAGAAGCGTATTTTCTGTTCTTTCTTTCAACATTCACTCAAAAAATTAAGTGAATTTCGAGGATAGGAAAGTTGGGATGAAGGTTGGAAACATAAAAGAATCTAGTCAAAAATTCAAAAACTTAGAACTTATTTTTTTTAGATAAATGGAATATTGAAATATAAAATTGAGTTTCTTTTTGCAACAATAATTTTTCATTATTATATTGTTTAACATTTTTTTAAGAGGAGGGAGGAACGTATACGTTGACAAAGACTTTTTTGTTTAAATTGCCACATGGAATACAGACATGGATAAATGAATATTTCTATAATTATTATTATGTACTCGAAAACACATTGATTTTTTTCAAAGAGAAATATTAAGTGACGGGAGAGGAAGGATCTCAAAAATTATCTTCGAAAATTACGAAATCATCTTCGTCTTATGCTATCCGATTGGCTAATTGCATTTTTCTTCGGTTTTGAGGTTGAAATGAGGTATAAATATTTGTGTGTGCTGATGATGTATTATTTGGGGTTGATGTTGTTGCTGGGAATGTTGTTTGAATTGTTGTTGCACCTCTCCAGCAGGCCCTATTGAATAACTTACACTTAAGCGTGCACGTTTGGACGAATTATAATCGTTGTCGATTGAGGATGTCGGTGATGAAGTCATTTCAATGATATAATTCGAAATTATTTGCAGGCAAACAGCTTTTTTGTCGTCTTCCATGTCGATGGCATCATAAAAATCTTCCACCTCGATATCGAAATGCATATGTTGTTGTGGACCATCACTGTCATCGTCCTCTTCTATATACATTTCGTGTGTTTCGACAATCGTTTCGTCTAGTTGCTGGTCTAATTCTTCCGAATTACCGGTTTCCTCCACCTCTGACTGACTATCAAGCTCTGCATCACTAATATCGCCGCCGGTGCTGCCATGTTTCATTGCACCCCGCTCGAGGGCTTCCAAATATTCTGGGCAGACCATAGCATTTCGTATTGCCATAGGATCCTTACGTGACTATTTTTGGACTTCTTTCTCCATCTTTAAAATCTGTTGAGGATTCATTGCCCATATAAATCATTTACGTTGCCACCACCGTTGGTAGCACTATTAACACTATTCTTCCAACCGCTACGTGCGGTCTTGAAATACGGGAAATGCTCGCACATGAAGCTATAGAATTCAGAGACGGGCAGGGATCCACTTCGTGAATTCCTTAGCGCCATTGCTATGAGGCAGGAATATGAGTAAGCTGGCTTGGGAAACTCAGACTCGACTTTGACATTGATCTTACTCGGTTTTACACTCATGAGAGTTGGTGTCAAACTGGCCAAAGATGGTGCCACTGTTGATGTTGCTGTGGTATTGTTGGAATGCAAATGTGTGGCTGGCGAAATATTATTTGCGTGAATGATATTCCGAAAAAAGGAGTACCTCGTGCTCGTGGCATGATGGTTAGTGCGTAGGACTGTCATGCCGAAGGTGTGGGTTCGATTCCCAGCCGTGTCACCTAAGAACAGAAATGTTTTATCCGAGGTACTGCCTCTTGCGAGGAACTGACAAACCTTCCAAGAGTATACTTGTCATGAAAAAGTGCTTCTCATTAAGCCGTTCGGACTCGGCAAAAAACTGTAGGTCCCCTCCATTCCTGCCCACAACACGCACACAGGAATGGTTGAGAGTTATAAGTCACTAGGCCCTGGTTCTCCACGAGCTGTTGCGCAACCCAATTTATTTATTTATTTATTCCGAGCAAACATTTTCCCAGACATTTGATTGCCCAAAAATGAGGTGCTGCCATTTAATGTAGCCATTCTGTGCAGCGGACTAGAATCACGATCTCTTTTGAGAACGATTGTATTGCCATTTGCAGTTAGTGTTCCCGATGACGTCTTAGTGGTGGTGGATTGTTGCTTTAGCTTGTTATAAGTTATGCTATTAGTGAAAGTAAGCCATCCAATTCCTAGACCGGTGGATAAAATTCAATTAGAATTGATTATCATAGATAAGGACGTCGGCAGTGGCGTCGTAGATATTAATGTCGACGTTGAAGTCGAAGTTGCATTGGATGTTGGCCTTGTTTGTTGTTGTAGATACCGTTGTGCAGATACCGAAGACGATGAGGTAATAGTGGACGATGAACTTACAACATTATTCATCAGACTTGTTGGTGATTTTCTCAGCTCAGAGAATAAATCCGTTTTAATTGAATCAATTGAAAGGTTTTTACGTTGTGCTACAACATTTGAAGGAATATGGTGTTGTTGTTGTTTTGGTTCTATTTTGATTTCCTGTTCCGGTCGGAGGTAGGATATTCTCATTGCTGTGGAGAAAAATGCAAGTGACTTTTATTCTCCGCCATTTGTATTAAGTATTGTCTCTGGTGATCTATACAACATCGATGAGATGATGGGTATAACAGTTATTGGGTTTACACAAGCCCCAACCCCAACATCTGAATAGTAATCTGATGATGATGAGCAAGTTGGTTCTCCCAACCAGGAGGGTTCATTTTTTATTCTGTGAATTGGCTGTTTCGAACGATGATGAGGGCACGTCATTACCAATGATCCGAATCCACTTCTGCCACCTACGGGAGTTGCAACTTCACTGCGAATATCAACGCATAGCATATCTTGCAGTGAGTCGGGGTTGGGACCCGATGAGTCCGCATATTTGTTCAGGAATCCTTCATGAAATCCACTCAAACATTTTTTTTTTAAATTAGTTTTAACTTTTTATCACCCACAAAATCTAAGAGTTATGTACTTGTCGTTTATGTAAATCAGTCAATAAACTTGTTTTGTTTTTTGTATTTTACCTTCTATTAACACTTTTGTGGAACACAACAAGACAATTATTGGTTTATTTCTTTTTCTATTCCCTTCCTTTTGTTTTAAATGGGCTATTTTCGTTTTTGTTACTTCTATGCGCTGTTAAGCGCAGCAGAGAAGAGCGAAAGAACAACACTATCAACACGCACCACATACAACTCAAGGTATTTCATCCTCAGCATAGGGTAGCATTACTTCCTGCATGATCTTAACAAAGATTTGCTAATCCACCTTTAATTTGGTGTATTAGAAAAACACCATAGAAGGAAAACCATGTCCAAGCCATTATGCTGGGTCCTACGTGTTTATGTTACGTGGGCACTTAGGCAGCTTACCTGGAAGGTAGTGGGACCGTACATAAAAATGTACTGTCCGGAAACCAATTCCCAAAACACTGGCATTTTGAGGCGAGGCAAATGAATCGCCCTTTGTGGCATAAACAAAAAAAAAAAAATCCAAAGGGCATCTCTTGGGTACAGATTTGTATCCCATGGTGGCTTGGCCGCAGCAGACAATCCAGTCTTCTCCATCTCTGCCAACAAACACGCTCAGGAATGGTTGAAAGTTGTACCTGGCCCGTCACCAAATTTATTTTTTTTGTATTTTTAGATGGTAGCAATAAGTCCATGGTTTTGAATCCTGAAAGAAAGAAATAGAAAAAAAAAACAAATAGAAAGTTTATCTTGTTACAAGATACAAATTGTACATACATGTATGTATGTGGATGGCGCTGTGAAAATCCAAATGCTTATACATTGAATTTTCACATCGCAAATTACATGCATTAGGACTATGCTACTTACCCTTACAGTATTCCTAAATGTCCACAGCCATCTGAAAATGAAATAGGAAAAATAAAAATATTATTAACACCATTAATAATAATAAAATTTGAATAAAAAAAGAACTTACCATTGAAGAGGAACATTTCGGCCATCATTGTTGTTTTGATTTGACAATTGAGTTATTTGTTGTATTTTTGTGACAGGTTCACTATACCTGCTGTTCTCTTCTGCGCATGCAATAGTGGTTTGGTCTCTTTTCACCAAAGGGAAAAGGGGGCAGAAAAACTATTGCTAGAGCATGCGCAGAAAACTTTCGTTAAGATTAGTTCATCCATCGGATGAACTTTAATGAATTTTTTTGGTTGGGATCTATGATAAGTGTTAATACATGTAAGGGAAATTTAAATAAAAGGACATTTTTAATAGTTCAGATAGTTTATTGGGATTGTTTGATAGATAGTAAGATTAGATTAATTAGCTAGGATAAATAATAGGAATTACTTGATAGTGTATTATTAGAAGAGAATAAAGACTGAGATAGTTATATAAGGATGTATTAATAGTGTTTATGTGTGTGTACTATTTCTTGGTCGTGGATGAGGGGGTGTTATTTATCTGTGATAGGGATGGAAAATGATTAGGGGTGAAAAATAGTTATCTCACTCAGATGTAGTGGTAACTATTTACTTAGGTAATAGGAGAATGACTAGGAACTAGCCGATGGGATTTTAATGGTCACTGTTTCGTTTGATAACTTGATAGTAGAAGAAGTGTTCGATACGTTTTAACGGCCATTTTTTTTAAGTGAAAATTTAAAAGTTAAATTTCTTATTAAAAATCTATCAAGTTTTACCTTACTTAAGTAAGAAGTTCTTTTAACATTAAAAGAAGAAAATAATAATTAAAGGAAGAAATCAGGTAAAATGAAATTACATTAAAAAGAAAAAAATTAGATTTCTTTTATATGAACCTATTCATATATATATATATATACCAATAGATTTGATGCTATTCCTCTGAGTAGGAAAAATCTGGAACGTTAATTTCAAGGAACTTTTCGATATACGTATCAATTCTACAGCAGAGGTATGTGACCAGTATGGAAATTAAAAATTCTGTTTGTCTGACGTGTGGGTTTTTTTTTTTTTATTTAACCAGGTTTAGGCCAGACTTTTCAGAAGATCTTGAAAGGTTTCGACGCAGAAGCCTAAGCCTCTGCCATTTTTATTTCTTGTGATCTCGGTATCTTCAATCCTGACCTTAGGACGTCCTTTGAAGGTTAAAAGTATTCCTTTGTACAAAGAAACAAAGGGTATAACTTTTTTGGAGGCACAAAGACCAGTGTTTAAGAGGGTACTATACATATAGTACATATATATATATAGCTATCCCATTATAACATAGAAGGGATTTGTGGAGGAAAAGGGTGTTCCGTCAAGCAGAACAAAAACAATTGAAGATCAGGAAAAAAAAAAGTGCGAAGGAAGAAAAACTGAAGCAGAAAGTGAAGATCATAGATAGAAGTGAAAATCGGAAGGAAGAGGAAGTGAAGAAGGGGAGAATCTATTGAAAGAAGAACATTTAAAGCACATATAAAGAACAATAGAATAATTTGTATCAATTGAAGTAAAGACAATTTTTTTTTTATTAATTTAACGTAGTTTATAAAATAGTGTAAAAGTTTTGTTCTCCAAGTGGTTATTTTTTTTAGAGTTTTTTTTTTAGTTTATTTTTGAAAATTTTTGAATCAAGAAGAAAAAGATAAAGAGTGAAGTGATCTTAATCGTCGATATAAATTTAAATTCGACAAGACAAAAATTACTCCAAAAAGAGTTAAAGTGCCAGTTCTTCACCGTGCTGCCGGCAGAACGACGAGGGACCAGAGCAACCGTGAGTACATTTTATTTTTATATATGTGAACGAGATAAAAAGATCTCTAGAGGAGATTAAGTTCAAATCTTCTTTGTCCTCGATTCAAAAACATAATTTTTTTGAATTTTGTTTTTAGAAATTTTCTTTTAAATTTAAGTAGCATAAGAAAAGTAAGGAAACGAGTTGGAGAACTCAATTTCTTTGTTTGATTTCTTTTAAATGAATAGAATAAATAAAATTGTAATTTGAAATCTAAGAAGATATAAAAATGGTGTGCTAATTTCGTAGCTAGTAGTGTGTGAAGGTTTGGTAAAGCCGTTCAGATGTAAATTTGGTTTGAGGACGTGACAGACGGACTTTCTCAACGGACTAACCCGTGACTGGATGGGTCGTTTCAGGGGCTATTTCCACGAACAGAGGCCATGGAAATAGCAAAGGAAGTATCTTTAAGATACTTGGGTGGGTGGCCAGACCTTCGTCATCAACACCAGACGAACGTTTGAGATTCGGTGCGACGATGTCTAGGAGGAATAGGAAAGAGGTGCTTTAGGGAAAAGTTTTACCTTTTTTTTTGGTTATGGTATTAGTTTTAGATTAGGGTTTTATTTTACTATATTTTTTTTACATATTTTTTTTTATTCTTTTTTTTACTTATTTTTTTTAGGTGAAGGGTTTCTAGGGTATTTTCTTAGGTTAGTTAGGTTAGTTTTTTTTTATAATATATTTTTTTTTTTTTTTAAACTTAATTCGAAGCACCAACTTTCTGTTTTCTCTTGGATATCGTCAGAGTTCTCAGATTTGTGTCATTTGTCATCGAATAGTACCTTTAGGCACGATATAAATAATGTTTAGTCGAGCAGGAGGTGTACTGAGAGGTGGCAAGAACCACTCCACGCGACGAGCTAAGCCGTGCAACCACAAGCGTGCCGCAGCCTCTTCCAGTACACCGAAGAAATCCCCCGTGGAAACCTGGCTCCTAACAATGGCGCCCAACGAGACCTAACGGTTTTTATATTTTTTGTATAAAGCCATAGACATGTCCAGGGAGATGGTTTTTTTTTAAAGATCATCGCCTTGGACTTGTTTTGTTTTTGAATTTAAATAAAATTTTTTTTTTTACTATTACACAAATCTGGGGACTGGTAACTTTTGGTCTTGTCACAGATTGAGAATAGCTGTCCATAGAATCAGGCACAGTCAGATTCTTTGTGAGGTAGTTGGAGATCTGTGACAACATCAAAAGTTTGAACAGGGTCGTACAATTTCGGATCTCAGCTGTCCATAGAATTCGGCACAGCTAGATTCTTTGTGAGGTAGAGATTCGGAATTCGAAAACCTTGTTCGTGTGGAAGTTCATCTTGAACCCACAGCCAGCCATTGACTAGGCTATACGCCCGGAACTATGAAGTGGTTGTGGGAGAGAGATGAACTGAAGCAACCACTGAATTTCAAACGCACCAGTCACAAGACATAAGTACGATAGAACGCTACTAACGACTACCAGTTTGCAGATGGAAAGGAAACTTTGCCAATCTTCACACACCTAGCGTTTACTTATAAAACATATACATACAAACAAAACTTTTTTTTTTTACAATTTACATAATTTTTCTTTTTTATTTACATTTCTTAAGATTTTTTTTTGTATACATTTAAATTTTTGATTTTGTTTTTTTATTGCATTTCTTAATTTTTTTTTACATTGAAGTTTAAATTTGTTTTAATATTTAGTTTTCTTTAAATTTTTTACTTTTAGTTTACTTTTTTTACTAAACAGAAAGTTTATTTTTTTTACTTATTCTCCCTTTTTATCATTTTTCTTACATTGAATTTTTTTTATTTAGTTTTAACAAAATAGGGTACAGGATTTTTTTTTTTTCTCTCATAATCAGTACATAATTTTTTTTTACAATTTCTTAATTACTATTTTTCAATTTAATTTTTTTTTGGTTCAGTTAATTTTTTTACATAGGTCATTTTTTTTATTAGGTAATTTTTTTTTTGTTTTCAAAAGTTTTAATAGCTTAAGATTTAGAAGATTTGAAGATTATTGGAATAGAAAGGTAATTTGTAAATATGCCTGAGGCAAAGAAAAAGGCAACGGGAACTGTTTCCAAGGGATCTGGAAAAAGAAGGGTCACGCGTCAGGCAGGGACAGGAGAAGAGGGAATTGAAGAAACTGAAAAGACGGTACTTCCTTTTGTACCACCGACAGTGACAGAAGGTGACGACTTGGACAAGACATATCGTGAAATTACAAGGATAATTCGCAGTATGGAAATAGTTGGGACGAACGAGGACGACAACAACTTACAAAATACTAATAGACAAGAGGAAGCCGCAGGAGGTTTTGACGAAGATGAAGACATTGAAGAGAACGAACGTCTACGAATAGAACAAGAACAATTGATACAACAAAATTTAGAACTCGAACGATTGCGACTAGAACAAGAACGACTAACGCAACGAAATTTAGAATTTGAACAAGAACGACTGCGAATAGAACAAGAACAAAATCGTTTACGTTTAGAACAAGAACGAATTACGCAACAAAACCTAGAACTCGAAAAAGAACGTGAAAGACTTACTAAACAAAACCATGAACTTGAGCATGAACGATTACGAACAGAACGGAGTAGACAGGACAAAGAACGCACTCGTACGAATACAACTACGAACACACCAGCTGTTAACGTACTGACAGAACTGGACTTACTAGAACGAATGCAAAAAGTTGCCTCTCTGACTGTCAAGGAAAGCCAGACTAAAACTCTGAGTATGCTTGCAGATGGCTTGTCAGAAATGTACAAGTTGTTTGACAAGAATATGAAAGAGGTCAATTCAAAGTTGAATAGTATGGAACAGTCTTTGACAGTTCAGAGGGATACGACACGTGAACAAGACTCTGAACAAAATACCATGAGTACTAGACGAACCAACAGACAGACAATCCACTCGGCAAATAGTCAATCGACATCGCATCCGTCAGATGGAAACTCTTCGTTTAGGGATATTAATCGAAGGATTGATGTTCATAAATGGGGAGTAAAATTTGATGGTTCGTCAAAAGGCATGTCGGTTGAAAGTTTTATTTTCCGAGTGGAGACTTTACAGAAGAAGAGTGGACTTACTGACAATCAGCTCTTCGCTAATTTCCACCATCTGGTCACAGGCCCTGCTGAGCGTTGGTATTGGGATATCTGTGAGGAAAACCAGGATGATGATCTTTTCAATTATTTTGATTTGAAGACAGAACTACTTAGGCAGTTCAAACACAACAAGCGTGACCATGAAATCCTAAGGGCAATCATGGATCGAAAACAGCAACCTCAAGAAACATTCGACGAATTTTATGCGGATATCAGAGGACTAACTTTACAAATGCAAGTCAGACCTACAGAAAGCGATTTGGTTTCTATGGTTAGAAAAAATTTGAAGGAACGAATCAGCACATTAGTTTTTGGTTGCGCTATTAGTAATATTCGCCAATTGAGAGAGGAGTGCAAAAGAGCAGAAGAACATTTAGCCTTAAGAGATTTAAAGATGAAACGTTTTACTCACGAAATAGATGTTAGTGATTGTTCAAGAAATAGAGATAGAGTAAGCGATTTAGAAGAAGAGGAATTTGACGTAGCGGCATTTCAAGCTAAGAAACCGGAAAGAAGAGGTTTTGGTGAGAAAGAAAAATTAAATAGGTATAAGGAACAGGAAAGGAAAAGAGATGAAGTGAAGGATGAGCAAAAGTCTTCGGGTGATTGCCCGTCTTCATTTCATACCTTGACGTGTTTCTGTTGTGGACAGGGTAGTGTGTCCTTCCGATGTGCTGCGTGTCAGGGAAACCCGAAGGTCGGCAGTGCATCCGGGAGTCAACCGCCGACGCCGAAACCACTCCCGGAGAACCTTCCGAAGAACCTAAAATAATGAAAATTTTAAAGAGAAAAACAGAACAAAATAATATTGAAGATACTCACCAGATTGTAGTACGAAGTCATCAGAAAAGTCTTCACCAGAGAATGTTGGAGTATGACGATGCTAGGAAGAGAATTTTTGGTGAAGAACTAGACTTTAAAAAAATGAATAGTAGAAACTATTTAAAAATTTTGAGGCTAAGGGAGAAAAGTGCAATAAAAAGACAGACTAGAAATAGGATCGAAGCGACAATACTGACATTGACAAATGACAATAGGCCATACGCGAGAGTGCAATTAGGAGGAGAGGATTTTGAAGGACTGTTAGATAGTGGAGCGTCTGTTACGTGTTTAGGGAAAGGTGCAATAGATTTTATAAGTAGGAAAAACATAAAAATTACAAAAATGAATAACGACATCAGAACAGCTGATGGAAATCACCAGAGGATAGAAGGATGTTTTAGAGCGAATGTTTCTTGGGGTGGTAAAACACATGAGTTGGAGATCCTGGTTGTTCCTGGACTTTCTCAACCGCTATATCTGGGTGTTGATTTTTGGAGTACTTTTAAAGTAGCTCCAAATATTATAAGTGAGCTGAACGCTCCGGTTATGACGAAAGAGCAGCCTAGCTATAGAGATCTCTCACCGGATCAAGCCAAGCAGCTGGAGGGCATCAAGTTACGGTTTCCCTCCTTTGCCGTACTCGGGTTGGGTAAAACCAATCTTGAGGAGCACGTAATTGAAGTGGATGACGAACAAATTCCCATTAAGCAAAGGCACTACCCCATTTCTCCGGTAGTCCAAAAGCTCATGTACGCTGAGCTGGACAGAATGCTGGAAATGGGGGTGATAGAGGAGAGTAACAGTGCTTGGAGTTCTCCAGTTGTTTTGGTGAGAAAAAATGGGAAAAATAGGCTGTGTCTGGATTCGAGAAAAGTAAACTCAAGGACGAAGAAGTTTGCTTACCCTCTACCACACATAGAGGGGATAATAAGCAGACTTCAAGATACAAAATTCATCTCCAGTATCGATCTAAAAGATGCCTTTTGGCAAATTCCTCTGGAGAGCAAATCAAGGGAGAAGACAGCTTTTACAGTCCCTGGGCGACCGTTATATCAATTCACGGTTATGCCATTTGGGTTGTGTAACGCCGCCCAGAGAATGTCTAAGCTAATGGACAAAGTCATTCCTGGTCGGTTACGCCAGAATGTCTTTGTCTATCTCGATGACCTCTTGATTTGTTCTCCAGACTTTGAAACGCACATTAGGGTACTGGATGAAGTAGCAACTGCGTTACGGACAGCAGGTCTGACAATAAACGTTGAAAAAAGTAAATTTTGTTTCAAAGAGATAAAGTATCTGGGATACATAGTTGGGGACGGTGGTTTACGGACGGACAAGGACAAAGTATCGGCGGTCGAAGACTTCCCGATTCCTAAGACCCCCAAGCAACTTCGCAGGTTCCTAGGCATGACTGGGTGGTATAGACGGTTCATACCGAACTATGCTTCTATAGCAGCCCCAATGACTGACTGCCTAAAGAAAGGACAGACTTTTACAATGACTGACGAAGCAACGACTGCATTTCAACAACTCAAAATGAGTTTAGTTAAAGCACCCATACTGACAAATCCAGACTTTTCTAAACATTTTTACATACAGTGCGACGCTTCAACTTCTGGTGTAGGGAGTGTGATCTTTCAGATGGATGAAGAGAAAAGGGAACGACCGATAGCATTCATGTCCCAGAAACTTAATTCCGCTCAAAGGAATTATAGCGTTACGGAACTTGAATGCTATGCGGCCGTTTTATCGGTAAAGAAGTTCAGGGCTTATGTGGAGGGGTTACCCTTTACTATCATTACCGATCACGCAAGTCTGAAATGGCTAATGACACAAAAAGATCTAGCTGGACGTTTGGCTAGATGGAGCTTGGAGCTCCAGGGTTTCGACTTCGTGATCGAACATGGGAAGGGTGTCCAAAACGTAGTCCCTGATACTCTCTCACGAGTCCATATGGAAGAGATCACGACCGAAGACTTAACGCCCGAAGTTGACTTTAGTTCACCATATTTTTCTTCGGAAGAATATGTTGAGCTAAAGAAAATAATAGAACAAGACCAAGACAAACTACCCGATATTTGTATATCTGACGGATTTGTATATAAACGAACGGACATAAGAACAGGTGACGCCATACAGGAAGACCGGGCATGGAAGCTTTGGGTGCCTGCGGGGTTGCGTGAGGGCCTTTTGATAGCGGCACATGACTCTCCAGCGTCAGGACACGGTGGAATTAACAAAACTTTGTCAAAATTGAGACAAAAATATTTTTGGCCTGGGATGGCCACCGATGTACAGCGTTGGGTGAGTTCATGTGACACATGTAAGTGTAGTAAGTCTGTAAACACTACGACTCGACCGCCGATGGGACAACAAAGACTGACAGAACGACCGTTCCAAAGACTATTTATTGATTTTCTTGGACCCTATCCACGCACAAGGAATGGTAACACACACATATTTATTGTCCTTGACCATTTTAGTAAATATGTGTTTCTTAAAGCAATTAGAAAAGCAACATCATCTGAGGTAGTGAAGTTTTTAGAAGAAAATGTTTTTCATGTGTTTGGTGTTCCCGAATATATTCATTCCGATAACGGAAAACAATTCATTTCGGAGTTGTTCACAAGTTTCTTGACTCGCTATGGCGTCAAACAGGTAAGAACTGCGATTTATTCTCCTCAAGCGAATGCTTCAGAGAGAGTAAATCAGTCAGTTCTAGCAAAGATTCGATCTTATCTAGGAAGCGATCAAAAACATTGGGATCAACACGTAAGTAATGTGGCGTTTTCATTGCGTAGTGTTGTGCAGGATGCAATCGCAGTTGAACCTTATTACGCGATTTTCGGCACTCCAATGATTCAAAACGGCAAAACTTATGAACTACTTCGTAAACTAGGCGTGGTGAAAGAATCTAAAATTGAAATTTTAAATAAAGATGATAAGCTTGCTCTTATTAGAGCCAAAATCTTCGAAAATTTGAAACTCGCTCACCAAAAAGGTGAAAAGGTTTATAATACCAGAAGTAGAGATATTCAGTATAAGCCGGGTCAAATAGTTTTTCGAAGAAATTTTAAACAAAGCAACAAAATTGAAAATTATAATGCAAAACTAGGTGCTAAATTTATAAAATCAATTATTTTAAAAGCGGTAGGAAACTCCCTTTACGAAGTGGGAAACCTTAAAGGTGAAAAAGTTGGAGTATATCACGCGAAAGATATCCATGTTTAAAAAAAAGAGCTATAACAAAATGACGCACTCAGATGATGTTGCTTAGTCTGTGATATTAGGCTAAGGTACTTCAGTTAAATTTTTTTTTGTTAAATTTTCATATAGTTATTTATTATTTTGTTAGTTTTTTTTATTATAAAGCTTATTTATTTAGTTTTTTTTTAATCTGTGATATTTTTTTTATATAGTCAAAGTACCTGATTTTCTTTGAAAGATAGTTTATTTTAAGTTCTACTGTGATATTAGATATTAAGTTTAAGTACCTGAGCTCATCTGTGATTTTTTTGTTAGTCAAAGTACCTTATTTTCTTCAAAAGTTAGTTTAGTTTAGCATTTATCTGTGATATTAGTAATTTAGTAAAACCACCTGAGCAAGACTGTGATAGTTAGCTAGTAAGTTGAAGTACCTGATTTTTAGTTTTGTTAATAGTTTATTTATAGCTGTGATAATTAGTTTTAAGTAAAGTACCTGATATTTTTTCTAGCCTGTAAGATAAAGACTGATTTTTACCAGTGATAATAGTAGATAGTTTTTTTTTATTAGCTTACAAAGCATTCATGACAAATCTTTTAGTTAGT
This sequence comes from Dasysyrphus tricinctus, assembly GCA_963921185.1. NCBI lineage: Eukaryota > Metazoa > Arthropoda > Insecta > Diptera > Syrphidae > Dasysyrphus > Dasysyrphus tricinctus. Next base: position 30,574,753 of record OY992534.1, read on the forward strand.
AGATACCTAGGATAATACTTGTCATAGAGACTTGCAACATCAAAATATAGTCTACAAAAAGTAATACATCCTACGAAGAAAAAGTGTGATTAGAATTGTTAAAAATGCTCGACATTTGATTTAATGTAGCATGAGATCTCAGGCATGGGCTCAGCCACACTACGAGACCGTTCAAATTGAAAAAGCTGGATGCAAAACCTATGTGACCACTTTTTTTTTACGATGTAAGTGACCTCACGACCACTCGGCCACTTCCATCGAGCCTGTTACGTGGGCACTTAGGCAGCTTACCTGGAAGGTAGTGGGACCGTACATAAAAATGTACTGTCCGGAAACCAATTCCCAAAACACTGGCATTTTGAGGCGAGGCAAATGAATCGCCCTTTGTGGCATAAACAAAAAAAAAAAATCCAAAGGGCATCTCTTGGGTACAGATTTGTATCCCATGGTGGCTTGGCCGCAGCAGACAATCCAGTCTTCTCCATCTCTGCCAACAAACACGCTCAGGAATGGTTGAAAGTTGTACCTGGCCCGTCACCAAATTTATTTTTTTTGTATTTTTAGATGGTGGCAATAAGTCCATGGTTTTGAATCCTGAAAGAAAGAAATAGAAAAAAAAAACAAATAGAAAGTTTATCTTGTTACAAGATACAAATTGTACATACATGTATGTGGATGGCGCTGTGAAAATCCAAATGCTTATACATTGAATTTTCACATCGCAAATTACATGCATTAGGACTATGCTACTTACCCTTACAGTATTCCTAAATGTCCACAGCCATCTGAAAATGAAATAGGAAAAATAAAAATATTATTAACACCATTAATAATAATAAAATTTGAATAAAAAAAGAACTTACCATTGAAGAGGAACATTTCGGCCATCATTGTTGTTTTGATTTGACAATTGAGTTATTTGTTGTATTTTTGTGACATGTTCACTATACCTGCTGTTCTCTTCTGCGCATGCAATAGTGGTTTGGTCTCTTTTCACCAAAGGGAAAAGGGGGCAGAAAAACTATTGCTAGAGCATGCGCAGAAAACTTTCGTTAAGATTAGTTCATCCATCGGATGAACTTTAATGAATTTTTTTGGTTGAGATCTATGATAAGTGTTAATACATGTAAGGGAAATTTAAATAAAAGGACATTTTTAATAGTTTAGATAGTTTATTGGGATTGTTTGATAGATAGTAAGATTAGATTAATTAGCTAGGATAAATAATAGGAATTACTTGATAGTGTATTATTAGAAGAGAATAAAGACTGAGATAGTTATATAAGGATGTATTAATAGTGTTTATGTGTGTGTACTATTTCTTGGTCGTGGATGAGGGGGTGTTATTTATCTGTGATAGGGATGGAAAATGATTAGGGGTGAAAAATAGTTATCTCACTCAGATGTAGTGGTAACTATTTACTTAGGTAATAGGAGAATGACTAGGAACTAGCCGATGGGATTTTAATGGTCACTGTTTCGTTTGATAACTTGATAGTAGAAGAAGTGTTCGATACGTTTTAACGGCCATTTTTTTTAAGTGAAAATTTAAAAGTTAAATTTCTTATTAAAAATCTATCAAGTTTTACCTTACTTAAGTAAGAAGTTCTTTTAACATTAAAAGAAGAAAATAATAATTAAAGGAAGAAATCAGGTAAAATGAAATTACATTAAAAAGAAAAAAATTAGATTTCTTTTATATGAACCTATTCATATATATATATATATACCAATAGATTTGATGCTATTCCTCTGAGTAGGAAAAATCTGGAACGTTAATTTCAAGGAACTTTTCGATATACGTATCAATTCTACAGCAGAGGTATGTGACCAGTATGGAAATTAAAAATTCTGTTTGTCTGACGTGTGGGTTTTTTTTTTTTTATTTAACCAGGTTTAGGCCAGACTTTTCAGAAGATCTTGAAAGGTTTCGACGCAGAAGCCTAAGCCTCTGCCATTTTTATTTCTTGTGATCTCGGTATCTTCAATCCTGACCTTAGGACGTCCTTTGAAGGTTAAAAGTATTCCTTTGTACAAAGAAACAAAGGGTATAACTTTTTTGGAGGCACAAAGACCAGTGTTTAAGAGGGTACTATACATATAGTACATATATATATATAGCTATCCCATTATAACATAGAAGGGATTTGTGGAGGAAAAGGGTGTTCCGTCAAGCAGAACAAAAACAATTGAAGATCAGGAAAAAAAAAAGTGCGAAGGAAGAAAAACTGAAGCAGAAAGTGAAGATCATAGATAGAAGTGAAAATCGGAAGGAAGAGGAAGTGAAGAAGGGGAGAATCTATTGAAAGAAGAACATTTAAAGCACATATAAAGAACAATAGAATAATTTGTATCAATTGAAGTAAAGACAATTTTTTTTTTATTAATTTAACGTAGTTTATAAAATAGTGTAAAAGTTTTGTTCTCCAAGTGGTTATTTTTTTTAGAGTTTTTTTTTTAGTTTATTTTTGAAAATTTTTGAATCAAGAAGAAAAAGATAAAGAGTGAAGTGATCTTAATCGTCGATATAAATTTAAATTCGACAAGACAAAAATTACTCCAAAAAGAGTTAAAGTGCCAGTTCTTCACCGTGCTGCCGGCAGAACGACGAGGGACCAGAGCAACCGTGAGTACATTTTATTTTTATATATGTGAACGAGATAAAAAGATCTCTAGAGGAGATTAAGTTCAAATCTTCTTTGTCCTCGATTCAAAAACATAATTTTTTTGAATTTTGTTTTTAGAAATTTTCTTTTAAATTTAAGTAGCATAAGAAAAGTAAGGAAACGAGTTGGAGAACTCAATTTCTTTGTTTGATTTCTTTTAAATGAATAGAATAAATAAAATTGTAATTTGAAATCTAAGAAGATATAAAAATGGTGTGCTAATTTCGTAGCTAGTAGTGTGTGAAGGTTTGGTAAAGCCGTTCAGATGTAAATTTGGTTTGAGGACGTGACAGACGGACTTTCTCAACGGACTAACCCGTGACTGGATGGGTCGTTTCAGGGGCTATTTCCACGAACAGAGGCCATGGAAATAGCAAAGGAAGTATCTTTAAGATACTTGGGTGGGTGGCCAGACCTTCGTCATCAACACCAGACGAACGTTTGAGATTCGGTGCGACGATGTCTAGGAGGAATAGGAAAGAGTTGCTTTAGGGAAAAGTTTTACCTTTTTTTTTGGTTATGGTATTAGTTTTAGATTAGGGTTTTATTTTACTATATTTTTTTTACATATTTTTTTTTATTCTTTTTTTTACTTATTTTTTTTAGGTGAAGGGTTTCTAGGGTATTTTCTTAGGTTAGTTAGGTTAGTTTTTTTTATAATATATTTTTTTTTTTTTTTTAAACTTAATTCGAAGCACCAACTTTCTGTTTTCTCTTGGATATCGTCAGAGTTCTCAGATTTGTGTCATTTGTCATCGAATAGTACCTTTAGGCACGATATAAATAATGTTTAGTCGAGCAGGAGGTGTACTGAGAGGTGGCAAGAACCACTCCACGCGACGAGCTAAGCCGTGCAACCACAAGCGTGCCGCAGCCTCTTCCAGTACACCGAAGAAATCCCCCGTGGAAACCTGGCTCCTAACATTTAATTGTGTTTGCTTTAAAACGTGGGTAATATTCTGTATTTAATGGCCTTCTTACATATTGATAAGGTCAATTTCCAACATACAAAAAGCCTAGGATTCGTCTGACCGCAGAATATTTTTCCAATTTGATTCAGGCCAGTCAAAGTGGTTCCTTTGCAAATTTCAATCTTTTTGTAATATTGTTTTTTGTCAACAATGGTACCTCTCAGGGCTGTGGGCGGCTTGAACATGTTCTCGTGAACTCCTACGAACCGTATTATTGATGCCATCAATATAAAATATGCCTTTAATTTCAGAAGCTGGCGTAAAGGGATTTATCTTTTAATGACTGATGACTCACTTTTTCAAGTTTGGTGGCAATAGCGGCATCCGCCCGTCATTTTCTGACCTCGGCAGTTAAATAATGGCTTTTCCTACCATTCTTGGTGAGCATTCAACTAGGCATTGAACCAGCGCATAAGTTCTGCCTTCCGATATCAGTCTTCTAACTAGGACACGCTATTCCGGAGTTCAGGGTTTGCCTCTGCCCATTGCTGGCAAAATGATGCCCAAATTTTAGAAATAAAAGAAAAAAATAATATATTACTTCACATAAACCGGTGCACTACTATTATTTTGACCGGAAAAATTCGTAGCTTTGATTAATAACAACAAAAAATGTATTTGTACCTGATCATTAAGAAAATGTTATTTAGTCATAAAGTATCATTTTTACTATCAACGCAATAATAAAACTTACAAAACCAAGGTTATGCAATTCTTATACTTGTAGGTACTACTATTATTTTGACCGCAACTGTACCTACCTACTCTTAAGGTTATCGAAAATTGATATAGGTAGGCATATGTACATATCAACACCTACCTAGGTAGGTAGGTACCTACTTTATTTTACAAACAAATATCAAATTGGATATAAAAACTACTACTTTTTCTATCAGCGTGCCTAATTACCAATACAATGAAGATACCTACATTTAGAAAATAGATTTTAAACCTCTGCGCAAAGTAATTATTAATTAACCCTACAATAAAATTAATAGAAAGTTTTTGGTTCCAAATACCTAAATAGAAACAAAGTAAAAATATCATTTTAAAGTTTTTTCTAACTATGTATGTATGTGTATTTAGGTATGTATGTATACATTTCCATGCCTTTAAAATTTTTTATTGACTTGACCTTCACCGATCGAGACCCAAACGCACACATTACACACATAAAAAACGCTTTGAAATGGGTTTATAATATACCTACCTATAGATGTACCCATGCATATGAACAAGCGCCTGCATACGAAAAACTGAAAAGGGATATTGTATAAGAATCCGTACACACAAGCCACAAAATAACAAACAAAAAACATTCATCTATCGTACATCTCTTCTCTCTGTCCCTACACTCCCTGGTCAAAGGTTAGCTGCTATTTGTTTCACTTGATTTTTTTTTGCATTGCGTTCAACAAAATTTTAAAATCTCAATTTAGTGTACAAATGTTATGAATGACGTAAGATTTCGTGATTCCTCTATGTATATAAACTCAATTGCTAGTTTATAGATTGTTAAATTTTTTGGAAGCCAATGCGGGACATTTTTTTAAGAAAAAAAAAACATTTTAAAGTAAGTAGTATACAAACTGATTTTTATTGTAAATTTTTGGCTTACACCACTTTCATTTTAAAATTATAAAGGAAGGAACATACATTTTGTGGGTAGGTACCTTTGGTAATTTGGGTTAAGTAAGTTAAGTTGCCCTCCAAAAGTACTTGAGAGTGCTAGGACGCCATATGGCCCTAGGCTCAATTATAGGAAAATCCCTATGCACACCTCCGCGTGGTGGAGGGTGGGTAACGCTAACGTGCAGGGGGACCGAATGGATGCCGGGATAAGCAGACAACCCAGCTTTGCTGGTCAGGGCACAAACTTGTCCTTGGGATGGTTAAAAGCCCCCTTAAGACGGATGAACTGCAGGTGGCGGTCAACGGCATGATAGTCTGGTGGCGGAGGAGCGTTTTTGTTTTTTAAAAGGCCAACGGCAGCAGCAGGTAGCGTCTGTAACCCATATTGGGCGGCTACAAAAGGCGTCTGTTTTCCCATAGTGGGCGGCCTCGAGCAGTTATGTGTTTGACCATACAAAAGGCGGGTGTGCCTGTCAAATCTGAGCTTATGTATGTTATTAATCGTATCTCGGAAAACACCATGGTGGAAGGATATATGCTATTACATGAAATATGACAACAATTGGAAATGAGTCCCCAAGAGGTAACCATTTTATGGAGAATCCTTCTGCAGCTTCGGCTGCTGTAAACCGCACATCGGATTTGGGGGTGCGGCATCTTTCGTGTACCAGCGTCAATCAAGACGCCATAACAATAAATGAATCGTTAACAAATAGAAGAAGTCTTTTAAGAAGAGCAAATGATACTTTTGGCTACCGCATACGTACGAAAATCGGAGCATGGAACGTTCGATCCTTGTACGGCGAAGGTAGATACGAGCAGGTTGAGCGTGAAATGCTTCACCTTAAGATTAGTATCCTGGGCATCAGTGAAACTAGGTGGAGAGGAAGAGCCGAATACAGAGCTGACTCTGGGCAAACGAGAATGCTGTATTCCGGGGAGGATGAAAGAGAGGGTGGCCAAAGGCTGCATGGTGTCGGAATTATGTTGAACGAAGAAGCAAGGCGTAGTCTTATATCCTGGGCGCCCATTTCTGCAAGAATAATGACAGCAAGGTTCCGTTCAAAAATTCGCAACGTCACAATAATTCAGTGCTACGCCCCCACAAATGAAGCGACCGAGGAAGACAAAACCGCTTTCTACACTCATCTTAACTCAGTTTACAGTGGTGTTCCAAGAGCCGACATCATAATTGTCATGGGAGATCTCAATGCCCAAGTCGGATCAGACAACTACGGTCTGGAACGCGTCATGGGGAAAAATGGCTTGGGGTCACGAAATGAAAATGGCGATTTGCTGGTCGATTTTTGTAACGCTAATCGTCTTGTACTGGGTGGAACTGTGTTTAAACATAAGACTTGCAACAAAATCACCTGGGTACATCCGGATGGTCAAACTGAAAACCAAATTGACCACATCATGATTCAGCAGCGATGGAGGAAGTCAATGTGCGATGTTCGGAGCATAAGAAATGCCGACATTGGAAGCGACCATCATTTGGTTCTCATGAGTCTCAAGCTACGAACGGCAGCTATACAACGTCAATCACAGGGTGCAGCAAGGAATTCGAAGTTCAATACAAATGCTTTAAGTGATCCCAACATATGTCGTAACTATGTCACCAACCTTAACGACAGAGCTTCGTCATTAAACGGAATACAACATTCAACAATTGATGAGATGTGGGGTGATATAAAAAGTGTTTTTATGGATGCTGGATCCGAAACTGTACCCAAGCAGTCGAGAGTTAGAGACTCTTGGATATCCCAAGACACCTGGGATAAAATCGAGCTTCGCAAATCGTTGAAGATGCAAATAAATGCCGAAGCAGATGCTCAACGAAAGGCTGAATTGCGAAGAGAGTATCGCTTAGCACATAAGATGGTCTATCGCTGTGTGAGACGTGACAAGAGGGTGAGGTTAGACGGTCTCGCAGAAAATGCGGAAAACGCTGCAAGAAGAGGAGACATGAGGGAATTGTACCAAATATCCAAGGAAGTTGTCGGGAAGAAAACCAACACCAATCATCCTGTAATGGATGTGGATGGTACACTTTTGGTATCAATCGAGGATCAGCTGCGCAGGTGGAAGGAGCACTTTTGTGCCTTGCTTAATGAGGATTCTGTCGAGCAGAGTGCTGAAGTGCCCCAGCTTAACGAGATGCGTAGATCATATAGGGGTATTGACATCGAGCCCCCTACAGTACTGGAAATTCAATCTTCGATAAATCTTCTCAAAAACAACAAAGCAGCTGGACTTGATGGTATACCAGCCGAGTTCCTGAAAGCTGACCCTGTCAGAACGGCTAGTATTTTACACCCGTTGATACAAGCTGTGTGGGAAAATGAAATCTATCCCAGCGACTGGAAGGATGGTGTAATTGTTAAGTTGCCAAAGAAAGGTGATCTTAAGAATTGCAACAATTGGCGAGGTATTACAGTTTTGTCCGTTTTTCCAAAATTAATGGCAACCATCATTCTGGAGCGGATAAAGGTTAAAATCGAGTCTACACTCAAGAGGCATCAAGCTGGTTTCCGCAGTGGGCGGTCTTGTGTCGACCATATCAACACTCTGCGTATCGTTTTTGAGCAGTCTGCGGAGTTTCAATCACCGCTTTACCTCATGTTTGTGGATTTTGAGAAGGCCTTTGACCGAGTCAACCGTGAATGTATATGGAGATCACTTCTTGGTAGAGGAATTCCCCCAAAAATTGTTGCCATTATAAGAGAGTCCTATAACAACGCAAGATGCTTTGTTTTACACAATGGGCAGCTATCCGACTCTTTCGAAGTGCGGCAGGGTGTGAGACAGGGAGATGTTCTATCGCCAATTCTCTTTCTACTGGCGATTGACGATGTCTTGACGGCCAGCGTTGGAACATCAGAGAGGCAGGGCATTCAATGGAGACCGTTTGAAAGGCTTAGCCACTTAGACTATGCCGATGATATATGTCTCTTGGCAAATAACATCAGCGGGCTGAACGGGATGTGTCAAGCTCTGAAGGTAAAAGGAGAGGCGTGTGGTCTGAAAATAAATAGCAAAAAGACAAAAATAATGCTCACAGGCCGCTCCACACATCAGCGTATTTTAATACAGGAGACGCCAGTTGAAGAGGTGGAACAATTTAACTACCTTGGAAGTATTGTTTCAGCAAATGGTGGTACTGATCTGGACGTTCAAAGTAGAATAAATAAAGCTCGCGCAGCCTTCGGTTCTCTCTCCCAAATTTGGAAATCATGTCAAATCTCCTTACGCACAAAGCTGAGATTCTTCGAATCCAATGTCAAATCCGTGCTGTTATATGCATGCGAAACCTGGAAAGTCACGACTACCATCTCAAAGAAATTGCAGGCTTTTGTGAACCGTTGTCTACGCCATATTCTAAAAATTCGCTGGCCACAAATTATATCAAACGAGATATTGTGGCGCAGGACAAGCCAGGAGCGGCTGGACGTTGACATAAGAAAGCGTAAATGGCAATGGATTGGTCACACACTGAGGAAACCAAACGATGAAATTGCAAAGCAGTCATTTGAATGGAATCCTCAGGGTGCACGGCGGGTTGGAAGACCAAGAACAACATGGAAATCAACAGTTCTAGCAGAAGCAGACTCCCAGAGAAAGACGTGGCCACAGTTAAAATATCTATCTGCAGACCGAGAAGGATGGAAACGATTTGTTGGCGCCCTATGCCCCAACCGGGGTTACAGGACTTGATGATGATAAATAATAAGATTTATAAATATTTTGTATCTCCCTTCCCTCAGTGAAGTTCATCATCGTGTCCTGTAACCCCGGCTGGGGCATAGGGCGTCAACAAAACGTCTCCATCCTTCACGGTCTGCTGCAAGGTACTTAAGCTGTGGCCACGTCTTTCTCTGGGATTCTGCTTCCGCTAAGACAGTTGATTTCCATGTTGTTCTTGGTCTTCCAACCCGCCGTGCACCCTGAGGATTCCATTCAAAGGACTGCTTTGCAATTTCATCGTTTGGTTTCCTCAGTGTGTGACCAATCCAACGCCATTTACGCTTTCTTATGTCGACGTCCAGCCGCTCTTGACTTGTCCTGCGCCACAATTCCTCATTTGATATTATTTGTGGCCAGCGAATCTTTAGGATGTGGCGAAGACAGCGATTCACAAAAGCCTGCAATTTCTTTGAAATGGTAGACGTGACTTTCCAGGTTTCACAAGCATATAACAGCACGGATTTGACATTGGATTCGAAGAATCTCAACTTAGTGCGTAAGGAGATTTGACTGGATTTCCAAATTGGGGACAGAGTACCGAAGGCAGCACGAGCTTTATTTATTCTACTTTTAACGTCCAGATCCGTACCACCGTTTGCAGAAACAATACTGCCAAGGTAGTTAAATTGTTCCACTACTGGAGCGGCCTGTGAGCATTATTTTTGTCTTTTTGCTGTTAATTCTTAGACCACTCGACTCTCCCTTCACTTGCAGTGTTTGGCACATCCCGTTCAGCCCACTGATGTTATTTGCCAGTAGACATATGTCATCGGCATAGTCTAAATGACTGAGCCTTTCGAACGGTCTCCATTGAATGCCCTGTCGCTCAGCTGTACCAACACTGGCCGTCAATACGTCGTCCATCGCCAGCAGGAAGAGAATTGGCGATAGAACATCCCCTTGTCTCATACCCTGTTGCACTACGAAGGAGTCGGATAGCTGCCCATTGTGCAAAACAAAACACCTCGCGTTGTTGTAGGACTATTTAATAATGGCAACAATTTTTGGTGGAATTCCTCTACCAAGCCAAGTTAGTGAAGTTAGCAACAAAAATCAATTTTTTTTTGTCCACGAGCCAGAGCAAAAGAAGTAGGTTCATAAGGCGATTTATTACTGAACTGATTTTCTGGATGGAATATATTCAGGGGGTGCTAGCGTTACCCTCCATCTTGGAAAACGCGTTTTATCAATAATTAGGTGAACCGCGCATTATACGACAGAAAAAGTAAATTTTTTTGGAAGCCAATACCTACTCTATTCTCTTATTTGTTGTTTTTAAGGAAAATGCTTGAGAAATTTAATATGTAGGTATTAGCTTTCAAAATAAATTACTATTATTTTCTTACGGTGAGTAGGTATAGGTTCACGAAATATTTAATAAAACTCTCTGTCCCACCTACTTGGATTTACATTCGGGGGACACCCCTGAACATATTCCATCAAGAAAATCAGTTCAATAATAAATTGTAGAAAAAAAGTACCCGTGTCTTGGCCTATTTATCAGAAATCAATTTTGCAGATCCGAATTTTTACAAATAACATTACAGAATAGTTAAAAGAAAATCAGTTTGACAAGTCCGCTAAAGGTTCACAGACACAATTTATTCGCCAATAAAGAAAAGTCAATTCCAATCTCAATTCGTATACTATTCGTGACGAACAAAATTAAACTAAATTTGATATCTGAATTAACCTAAGGAAAACCCTATAAATTTAGTTTTGCCTAGAATGAAGAACGTCAAAACAAAATGGTCAAATAGTTCTTAACACATATATTAACATGGACTTAATTTGAGCAGCATTTTTGTATAATTACAGAAAGTTCATGTGATTATAGCTGCTTCAACAAAGTTGCTTCAAAAGTTTTGCAAATCTGATTTTTTGCGGGACTGTTCTGAAAATGCGGGACACTTTGCGGGACAATCGATGATGCGGGACAACCCTATCAAATGCGGGACGTTTGGCCAATATAAGTATATAGAGAATATATATTATAAAAAAACCTTCTTATAAACAACAAGTTATAGATTTTAGTTAATATACTTTTTATTAATTCACATACTTCTTAGCTTTGCAATACGAATACTCCAATGGGCTTTGAATTCTGGAAAATTAATTTATTTAGCCATTGGTTTAAATTGATTTTATCTGCAAAATCGTAATAAACAAGTAAAATATCTTAAAGAAGGCGGTTTTCGAAAACGTCATCTGCGTCAAAACTGCATTTGCAGAATTTTCTTAAACGCAAACTGCAAAAGTTTTCTGCTCGAAAACGCAAATACAAATTTTACTGCATTAGCATTGTGCTCGATAATGCAGCTTGCCAAAGTCACATGTTCGAAAATATCATCTGCGGTGCAGCTGTGCAGTAAAAAAATCGGGTTGACGAACAAAATAAAAAAGCCAGAGTTAATAGATTGACGTTGATCAAACTGATTTTGTGCAAGCAGGACGATTGAATATTTGACGATCGCAGTACCTGCGTCCAAAAATGACATCATTTGATGATCAAATTGACTTTGATTTGACGTTTTCGAAAACGGCCGAAATTTTGAGAGAATTTACAACTAAAATGTAACTGGGCTATTTTCACTGTGATATGAAAATGATCATTTTACTTTTTTATTTTCTGTTATAGGTACCTACGTTCTTTTTCTCAATGTTTTGTTTTAGATGTTCATATTTTTAAATCAAAAATACCATTTTCACTGTGGGCCACTATAATCTATCAAATTGGTGATTTAATGTTGAACATTATTTATTATATTGTTATATTATATTATATTAATTCTATTTCATTTTTCTAAAAAAAAAAACAAACAAAGAGTAAATTTTAAAGAAGCGTATTTTCTGTTCTTTCTTTCAACATTCACTCAAAAAATTAAGTGAATTTCGAGGATAGGAAGGTTGGAAACATAAAAGAATCTAGTCAAAAATTCAAAAACTTAGAACTTATTTTTTTTAGATAAATGGAATATTGAAATATAAAATTGAGTTTCTTTTTGCAACAATAATTTTTCATTATTATATTGTTTAACATTTTTTTAAGAAAAGGGAGGAACGTATACGTTGACAAAGACTTTTTTGTTTAAATTGCCACATGGAATACAGACATGGATAAATGAATATTTCTATAATTATTATTATGTACTCGAAAACACATTGATTTTTTTCAAAGAGAAATATTAAGTGACGGGAGAGGAAGGATCTCAAAAATTATCTTCGAAAATTACGAAATCATCTTCGTCTTATGCTATCCGATTGGCTAATTGTATTTTTCTTCGGTTTTGAGGTTGAAATGAGGTATAAATATTTGTGTGTGCTGATGATGTATTATTTGGGGTTGATGTTGTTGCTGGGAATGTTGTTTGAATTGTTGTTGCACCTCTCCAGCAGGCCCTATTGAATAACTTACACTTAAGCGTGCACGTTTGGACGAATTATAATCGTTGTCGATTGAGGATGTCGGTGATGAAGTCATTTCAATGATATAATTCGAAATTATTTGCAGGCAAACAGCTTTTTTGTCGTCTTCCATGTCGATGGCATCATAAAAATCTTCCACCTCGATATCGAAATGCATATGTTGTTGTGGACCATCACTGTCATCGTCCTCTTCTATATACATTTCGTGTGTTTCGACAATCGTTTCGTCTAGTTGCTGGTCTAATTCTTCCGAATTACCGGTTTCCTCCACCTCTGACTGACTATCAAGCTCTGCATCACTAATATCGCCGCCGGTGCTGCCATGTTTCATTGCACCCCGCTCGAGGGCTTCCAAATATTCTGGGCAGACCATAGCATTTCGTATTGCCATAGGATCCTTACGTGACCATTTTTGGACTTCTTCCTCCATCTTTAAAATCTGTTGAGGATTCATTGCCCATATAAATCATTTACGTTGCCACCACCGTTGGTAGCACTATTAACACTCTATTCTTCCAACCGCTACGTGCGGTCTTGAAATACGGGAAATGCTCGCACATCAAGCTATAGATTTCAGAGACGGGCAGGGACAGGGATCCACTTCGTGAATTCCTTAGCGCCATTGCTATGAGGCAGGAATATGAGTAAGCTGGCTTGGGAAGCTCAGACTCGACTTTGACATTGATCTTACTCGGTTTTACACTCATGAGAGTTGGTGTCAAACTGGCCAAAGATGGTGCCACTGTTGATGTTGCTGTGGTATTGTTGGAATGCAAATGTGTGGCTGGCGAAATATTATTTGCGTGAATGATATTCCGAAAAAAGGAGTACCTCGTGCTCGTGGCATGATGGTTAGTGCGTAGGACTGTCATGCCGAAGGTGTGGGTTCGATTCCCAGCCGTGTCACCTAAGAACAGAAATGTTTTATCCGAGGTACTGCCTGTTGCGAGGAACTGACAAACCTTCCAAGAGTATACTTGTCATGAAAAAGTGCTTCTCATTAAGCCGTTCGGACTCGGCAAAAAACTGTAGGTCCCCTCCATTCCTGCCAACAACACGCACACAGGAATGGTTGAGAGTTATAAGTCACTAGGCCCTGGTTCTCCACGAGCTGTTGCACAACCCAATTTATTTATTTATTTATTCCGAGCAAACATTTTCCCAGACATTTGATTGCCCAAAAATGAGGTGCTGCCATTTAATGTAGCCATTCTGTGCAGCGGACTAGAATCACGATCTCTTTTGAGAACGATTGTATTGCCATTTGCAGTTAGTGTTCCCGATGACGTCTTAGTGGTGGTGGATTGTTGCTTTAGCTTGTTATAAGTTATGCTATTAGTGAAAGTAAGCCCTCCAATTCCGAGACCGGTGGATAAAATTCAATTAGAATTGATTATCCCAGATAAGGACGTCGGCAGTGGCGTCGTAGATATTAATGTCGACGTTGAAGTCGAAGTTGCATTGGATGTTGGCCTTGTTTGTCGTTGTAGATACCGTTGTGCAGATACCGAAGACGATGAGGTAATAGTGGACGATGAACTTACAACATTATTCATCAGACTTGTTGGTGATTTTCTCAGCTCAGAGAATAAATCCGTTTTAATTGAATCAATTGAAAGGTTTTTACGTTGTGCTACAACATTTGAAGGAATATGTTGTTGTTGTTGTTTTGGTTCTATTTTGATTTCCTGTTCCGGTCGGAGGTAGGATATTCTCATTGCTGTGGAGAAAAATGCAAGTGACTTTTATTCTCCGCCATTTGTATTAAGTATTGTCTCTGGTGATCTATACAACATCGATGAGATGATGGGTATAACAGTTATTGGGTTTACACAAGCCCCAACCCCAACATCTGAATAGTAATCTGATGATGATGAGCAAGTTGGTTCTCCCAACCAGGAGGGTTCATTTTTTATTCTGTGAATTGGCTGTTTCGAACGATGATGAGGGCACGTCGTGTCATTACCAATGATCCGAATCCACTTCTGCCACCTACGGGAGTTGCAACTTCACTGCGAATATCAACGCATAGCATATCTTGCAGTGAGTCGGGGTTGGGACCCGATGAGTCCGCATATTTGTTCAGGAATCCTTCATGAAATCCACTTGAGTAATCTTCCAGCTCAAACATTTTTTTTTTAAATTAGTTTTAACTTTTTATCACCCACAAAATCTAAGAGTTATGTACTTGTCGTTTATGTAAATCAGTCAATAAACTTGTTTTGTTTTTTGTATTTTACCTTCTATTAACACTTTTGTGGAACACAACAAGACAATTATTGGTTTATTTCTTTTTCTATTCCCTTCCTTTTGTTTTAAATGGGCTATTTTCGTTTTTGTTACTTCTATGCGCTGTTAAGCGCAGCAGAGAAGAGCGAAAGAACAACACTATCAACACGCACCACATACAACTCAAGGTATTTCATCCTCAGCATAGAGTAGCATTACTTCCTGCATGATCTTAACAAAGATTTGCTAATCCACCTTTAATTTGGTGTATTAGAAAAACACCATAGAAGGAAAATCATGTCCAAGCCATTATGCTGGGTCCTACGTGTTTAATTGTGTTTGCTTTAAAACGTGGGTAATATTCTGTATTTAATGGCCTTCTTACATATTGATAAGGTCAATTTCCAACATACAAAAAGCCTAGGATTCGTCTGACCGCAGAATATTTTTCCAATTTGATTCAGGCCAGTCAAAGTGGTTCCCTTGCAAATATCAATCTTTTTGTAATATTGTTTTTTGTCAACAATGGTACCTCTCAGGGCTGTGGGCGGCTTGAACATGTTCTCGTGAACTCCTACGAACCGTATTATTGATGCCATCAATATAAAATATGCCTTTAATTTCAGAAGCTGGCGTAAAGGGATTTATCTTTTAATGACTGATGACTCACTTTTTCAAGTTTGGTGGCAATAGCGGCTTCCGCCCGTCATTTTCTGACCTCGGCAGTTAAATAATGGCTTTTCCTACCATTCTTGGTGAGCATTCAACTAGGCATTGAACCAGCGCATAAGTTCTGCCTTCCGATATCAGTCTTCTAACTAGGACACGCTATTCCGGAGTTCAGGGTTTGCCTCTGCCCATTGCTGGCAAAATTATGCCCAAATTTTAGAAATAAAAGAAAAAAATAATATATTACTTCACATAAACCGGTACACTACTATTATTTTGACCGGAAAAATTCGTAGCTTTGATTAATAACAACAAAAAATGTATTTGTACCCGATCATTAAGAAAATGTTATTTAGTCATAATGTATCATTTTTACTATCAACGCAATAATAAAACTTACAAAACCAAGGTTATGCAATTCTTATACTTGTAGGTACTACTATTATTTTGACCGCAACTGTACCTACCTACTCGTAAGGTTATCGAAAATTGATATAGGTAGGCATATGTACATATCAACACCTACCTAGGTAGGTAGGTACCTACTTTATTTTACAAACAAATATCAAATTGGATATAAAAACTACTACTTTTTCTATCAGCGTGCCTACTTACCAATACAATGAAGATACCTACATTTAGAAAATAGATTTTAAACCTCTGCGCAAAGTAATTATTAATTAACCCTACAATAAAATTAATAGAAAGTTTTTGGTTCCAAATACCTAAATAGAAACAAAGTAAAAATATCATTTTAAAGTTTTTTCTAACTATGTATGTATGTGTATTTAGGTATGTATGTATACATTTCCATGCCTTTAAAATTTTTTATTGACTTGACCTTCACCGATCGAGACCCAAACGCACACATTACACACATAAAAAACGCTTTGAAATGGGTTTATAATATACCTACCTATAGATGTACCCATGCATATGAACAAGCGCCTGCATACGAAAAACTGAAAAGGGATATTGTATAAGAATCCGTACACACAAGCCACAAAATAACAAACAAAAAACATTCATCTATCGTACATCTCTTCTCTCTGTCCCTACACTCCCTGGTCAAAGGTTAGCTGCTATTTGTTTCACTTGATTTTTTTTTGCATTGCGTTCAACAAAATTTTAAAATCTCAATTTAGTGTACAAATGTTATGAATGACGTAAGATTTCGTGATTCCTCTATGTATATAAACTCAATTGCTAGTTTATAGATTGTTAAATTTTTTGGAAGCCAATGCGGGACATTTTTTTAAGAAAAAAAAAACATTTTAAAGTAAGTAGTATACAAACTGATTTTTATTGTAAATTTTTGGCTTACACCACTTTCATTTTAAAATTATAAAGGAAGGAACATACATTTTGTGGGTAGGTACCTTTGGTAATTTGGGTTAAGTATAAATAATAAGATTTATAAATATTTTGTATCTCCCTTCCCTCAGTGAAGTTCATCATCGTGTCCTGTAACCCCGGCTGGGGCATAGGGCGTCAACAAAACGTCTCCATCCTTCACGGTCTGCTGCAAGGTACTTAAGCTGTGGCCACGTCTTTCTCTGGGATTCTGCTTCCGCTAAGACAGTTGATTTCCATGTTGTTTTTGGTCTTCCAACCCGCCGTGCACCCTGAGGATTCCATTCAAAGGACTGCTTTGCAATTTCATCGTTTGGTTTCCTCAGTGTGTGACCAATCCAACGCCATTTACGCTTTCTTATGTCGACGTCCAGCCGCTCTTGACTTGTCCTGCGCAATTCCTCATTTGATATTATTTGTGGCCAGCGAATCTTTAGGATGTGGCGAAGACAGCGATTCACAAAAGCCTGCAATTTCTTCGAAATGGTAGACGTGACTTTCCAGGTTTCACAAGCATATAACAGCACGGATTTGACATTGGATTCGAAGAATCTCAACTTAGTGCGTAAGGAGATTTGACTGGATTTCCAAATTGGGGACAGAGTACCGAAGGCAGCACGAGCTTTATTTATTCTACTTTTAACGTCCAGATCCGTACCACCGTTTGCAGAAACAATACTGCCAAGGTAGTTAAATTGTTCCACTACTTCAACTGGCGTCTCCTGTAAGATAATACGCTGCTGTGTGGAGCGGCCTGTGAGCATTATTTTTGTCTTTTTGCTGTTAATTCTTAGACCACTCGACTCTCCCTTCACTTGCAGTGTTTAGCACATCCCGTTCAGCCCACTGATGTTATTTGCCAGTAGACATATGTCATCGGCATAGTCTAAATGACTGAGCCTTTCGAACGGTCTCCATTGAATGCCCTGTCGCTCAGCTGTACCAACACTGGCCGTCAATACGTCGTCCATCGCCAGCAGGAAGAGAATTGGCGATAGAACATCCCCTTGTCTCACACCCTGTTGCACTACGAAGGAGTCGGATAGCTGCCCATTGTGCAAAACAAAACACCTCGCGTTGTTGTAGGACTCTTTAATAATGGCAACAATTTTTGGTGGAATTCCTCTACCAAGCCAAGTTAGTGAAGTTAGCAACAAAAATAAATTTTTTTTTGTCCACGAGCCAGAGCAAAAGAAGTAGGTTCATAAGGCGATTTATTACTGAACTGATTTTCTGGATGGAATATATTCAGGGGGTGCTAGCGTTACCCTCCATCTTGGAAAACGCGTTTTATCAATAATTTGGTGAACCGCGCATTATACGACAGAAAAAGTAAAATTTTTTGGAAGCCAATACCTACTCTATTCTCTTATTTGTTGTTTTTAAGGAAAATGCTTGAGAAATTTAATATGTAGGTATTAGCTTTCAAAATAAATTACTATTATTTTCTTACGGTGAGTAGGTATAGGTTCACGAAATATTTAATAAAACTCTCTGTCCCACCTACTTGGATTTACATTCGGGGGACACCCCTGAACATATTCCATCAAGAAAATCAGTTCAATAATAAATTGTAGAAAAAAAGTACCCGTGTCTTCGCCTATTTATCAGAAATCAATTTTGCAGATCCGAATTTTTACAAATAACATTACAGAATAGTTAAAAGAAAATCAGTTTGACAAGTCCGCTAAAGGTTCACAGACACAATTTATTCGCCAATAAAGAAAAGTCAATTCCAATCTCAATTCGTATACTA
The DNA here is from genome assembly GCA_963921185.1 of Dasysyrphus tricinctus. NCBI lineage: Eukaryota > Metazoa > Arthropoda > Insecta > Diptera > Syrphidae > Dasysyrphus > Dasysyrphus tricinctus. The sequence goes on from OY992534.1 coordinate 30,593,202, forward strand.
TTCGTGACGAACAAAATTAAACTAAATTCGATATCTGAATTAACCTAAAGAAAACCCTATAAATTAAGTTTTGCCTAGAATGAAGAACGTCAAAACAAAATGGTCAAATAGTTCTTAACACATATATTAACATGGACTTAATTTGAGCAGCATTTTTGTATAATTACAGAAAGTTCATGTGATTATAGCTGCTTCAACAAAGTTGCTTCAAAAGTTTTGCAAATCTGATTTTTTGCGGGACTGTTCTGAAAATTCGGGACACTTTGCGGGACAATCGATGATGCGGGACAGCCCTATCAAATGCGGGACGTTTGGCCAATATAAGTATATAGAGAATATATATTATAAAAAAACCTTCTTATAAACAACAAGTTATAGATTTTAGTTAATATACTTTTTATTAATTCACATACTTCTTAGCTTTGCAATACGAATACTCCAATGGGCTTTGAATTCTGGAAAATTAATTTATTTAGCCATTGGTTTAAATTGATTTTATCTGCAAAATCGTAATAAACAAGTAAAATATCTTAAAGAAGGCCGTTTTCGAAAACGTCATCTGCGTCAAAACTGCATTTGCAGAATTTTCTTAAACGCAAACTGCAAAAGTTTTCTGCTCGAAAACGCAAATACAAATTTTACTGCATTAGCATTGTGCTCGATAATGCAGCTTGCCAAAGTCACATGTTCGAAAATATCATCTGCGGTGCAGCTGTGCAGTAAAAAAATCGGGTTGACGAACAAAATAAAAAAGCCAGAGAACGTCAAATGCGTTTGCAAGTTAATAGATTGACGTTGATCAAACTGATTTTGTGCAAGCAGGACGATTGAATATTTGACGATCGCAGTACCTGCGTCCAAAAATGACATCATTTGATGATCAAATTGACTTTGATTTGACGTTTTCGAAAACGGCCGAAATTTTGAGAGAATTTACAACTAAAATGTAATTGGGCTATTTTCACTGTGATATGAAAATGATCATTTTACTTTTTTATTTTCTGTTATAGGTACCTACGTTCTTTTTCTCAATGTTTTGTTTTAGATGTTCATATTTTTAAATCAAAAATACCATTTTCACTGTGGGCCACTATAATCTATCAAATTGGTGATTTAATGTTGAACATTATTTATTATATTGTTTTATTATATTATATTAATTCTATTTCATTTTTCTAAAAAAAAAAAACAAACAAAGAGTAAATTTTAAAGAAGCGTATTTTCTGTTCTTTCTTTCAACATTCACTCAAAAAATTAAGTGAATTTCGAGGATAGGAAAGTTGGGATGAAGGTTGGAAACATAAAAGAATCTAGTCAAAAATTCAAAAACTTAGAACTTATTTTTTTTAGATAAATGGAATATTGAAAATAAAATTGAGTTTCTCTTTGCAACAATAATTTTTCATTATTATATTGTTTAACATTTTTTTAAGAGGAGGGAGGAACGTATACGTTGACAAAGACTTTTTTGTTTAAATTGCCACATGGAAAACAGACATGGATAAATGAATATTTCTATAATTATTATTATGTACTCGAAAACACATTGATTTTTTTCAAAGAGAAATATTAAGCGACGGGAGAGGAAGGATCTCAAAAATTATCTTCGAAAATTACGAAATCATCTTCGTCTTATGCTATCCGATTGGCTAATTGCATTTTTCTTCGGTTTTGAGGTTGAAATGAGGTATAAATATTTGTGTGTGCTGATGATGTATTATTTGGGGTTGATGTTGTTGCTGGGAATGTTGTTTGAATTGTTGTTGCACCTCTCCAGCAGGCCCTATTGAATAACTTACACTGAAGCGTGCACGTTTGGACGAATTATAATCGTTGTCGATTGAGGATGTCGGTGATGAAGTCATTTCAATGATATAATTCGAAATTATTTTCAGGCGAACAGCTTCTTTGTCGTCTTCCATGTCGATGGCATCATAAAAATCTTCAACCTCGATATCGAAATGCATATGTTTTTGTAGACCATCACTGTCATCGTCCTCTTCTAACTATATACATTTCGTGTGTTTCGACAATCGTTTCGTCTAGTTGCTGGTCTAATTCTTCCGAATTACCGGTTTCCGCCGGTGCTGCCATGTTTCATTGCACCCCGCTCGAGGGCTTCCAAATATTCTGGGCAGACCATAGCATTTCGTATTGCCATAGGATCCTTACGTGACCATTTTTGGACTTCTTCCTCCATCTTTAAAATCTGTTGAGGATTCATTGCCCATATAAATCATTTACGTTGCCACCACTGTTGGTAGCACTATTAACACTATTCTTCCAACCGCTACGTGCGGTCTTGAAATACGGGAAATGCTCGCACATCAAGCTATAGATTTCAGAGACGGGCAGGGACAGGGATCCACTTCGTGAATTCCTTAGCGCCATTGCTATGAGGCAGGAATATGAGTAAGCTGGCTTGGGAAGCTCAGACTCGACTTTGACATTGATCTTACTCGGTTTTACACTCATGAGAGTTGGTGTCAAACTGGCCAAAGATGGTGCCACTGTTGATGTTGCTGTGGTATTGTTGGAATGCAAATGTGTGGCTGGCGAAATATTATTTGCGTGAATGATATTCCGAAAAAAGGAGTACCTCGTGCTCGTGGCATGATGGTTAGTGCGTAGGACTGTCATGCCGAAGGTGTGGGTTCGATTCCCAGCCGTGTCACCTAAGAACAGAAATGTTTTATCCGATGTACTGCCTGTTGCGAGGAACTGACAAACCTTCCAAGAGTATACTTGTCATGAAAAAGTGCTTCTCATTAAGCCGTTCGGACTCGGCAAAAAACTGTAGGTCCCCTCCATTCCTGTGTAACGGTTTAGCTGTCCCTATCCTACGATACGATCGGATATACTTCCCACTAACACAAAAAGGAACAGGAACCTCTTTAGGTTCAATAGGACATAGGATAGGTCGTCCTGGTAGGGGAGTGCGGCAGGCATGCTTGCAAACGCGCGACACTAGCTCGACGGAGTCGTGGGATCTTGCACTGCTACCGGACCCGTTAAATTTTTCATGCCTGAATTTTGTTTATTAATTATACATATCTCACTTCAAACCAAATGATAACCACTTAAAAGATCGTTTCATTATTCTGAATAAGGATTGGAAACGATAAGATGTTAGTTGTTTCCTTGGCGCTACCCACCCTCAGTCGAGTTACCTGAACTCCGACCATCCTTGGCTAATGTCTCGCAAAAGTTATATAACATTAGCCCCAAATTTAAAGTCGAATAAGTTAATTAAATTTACTCACTATCCGTCGAATATACCCTCTCATTGTACGCCCCCTTCTAGCACAAAAAGTTAACTCAAATAATCATTACGATTATAGTACTCATCCATAGAAAAATTAAAAACAGTCGGACACCGAAAATGTAAATTTCATATTTGGATATCTTCTTTATTCATGCATCTTTGAATTCTTCGCGTATCGATTTAACTCTTAAAACTAACAAATTCAAAAACCTATACTCTCTGTGATCATCTGTGATATCTATTTACTTTAATAGCTTTTTACTTTTTAGCCAAGTTATATTCAACGTATAAACTTAGTCAACTCTGTGATATTTACTTTATATTTTAATGATCTGTGATATTATTTTAAGTTTTAATTCTTTTAATTAATTTTTTTAAGTTACTCGTTGTTTCATTTGTTGTATTCTTTATAATAATCTAGAACAAATTCTTTTGTGAGGATTTAAATTTGGGCTCTCTTTATTCGCCTTTTCTCATTTCGCTTTTGTTCCACTACCAAAGCTTTAAAATAATTTAATATGTAGGTAATTTCCTATTTATTTGTATGTAGGTCATAAATTCCCTTTAATTAAGAGTTTTGTAATTCAATTTTTTTTTGCTCTCAAAGCGTCAAATTAATACATTTAACTAATCTCTATCTATCATTCTCTTTTAAATGTGCGGAAAAAACTACTCTTTACTTTCATTCAATAAGCCATATATGAACTCTCTCTTTATCTTGATAATAAATTTGCTCAATATTTCAACCCTTAAAAATTCCTTTCGTTCAATAGATTTAAGATAATATGCAATAAAAAAAATAAAAAGATAAATGGACTCACCAGGATGCTTCATTTGTTAAGCTTACATATGTATATTTATATTTTACTTGAACTCAAGTTGGCCCGTAACTCCGACGATGTTGTGCACAGCATACGTAGAAGAACTGCTCCGACTTGTTGGCTAAATGCTGTCAAAAAAAAATTGCAAAATCTTAAAGCTGTATTGAACGTTCAGATCATAATGTAATACTCATCTTGACTTTGTTTGTTTTGATCTTATTTTCGTTTTGATCTTCCTATTCTTCCGCAATGCTAAATCTACCACTGATCACAGAAGAGCTTACAATTCAATTAGACAGCCTATACCTAAATCGATACGTATGTAGGACGTGATCATAGGTGATGATCCCAATGGTGAATTTGCGAGACGTGTCTTCGACTTGCCTCTCCTTTGTCTTATCAGCTCTGATAAGATTTTTGGCGCTTTTATCGATAATGAATCGATACTCTAACACAAGAGCTGGATATATATGGTAGAGCTCGAGTGCGAGCTCTTCGGCTAGCGGGCGCGGGTAGGTTGGCGAAGTTGTTGTTGGTTGGGTCGATGATGCTGCGTGGATAGGGATCTGAGAAATTGGTAAATTCTGTGCCGTCAGTTTGTGTTCGTGCTTGTCAGAAGATGTCGTACTGATAGGGCACTGGCAAACAAAATTGTGTGGTGCACGTGTATCGTATAGGTCGTAGCTTCTTGCTCACTAATACGATGCTCGTGGGTGACGTCGTCGGTTGGATGATCGTGGCGATTAGGATGTTGTTGCAGAATCCAATCAATTGAAATGGAATATGCAATGGCACACTGGTTTGGCTGAATCACCATAACCTTTGCAAGTATGTTGCTATTTTTGGAGTCTTTCGAGCCAGTCGGACTCGAATCTCTAAAGTGTAGGGTTTTTTTTTTGTCGTTCCTACTGTTTTCGATCGTGGCTGTTTAGTTGGTTACGTGGCCAAGTGTCACGTCAGAGAAGAAAAGTTCTGGCACTGCACGTGCCGGTTTTTGAAGGCCAATCCCTTTTCTTCTGGCGATCACTGCACAAATTTATATACATGTATATTTATTTTACTTTACGCTTAGAATTAAGCTTTAAATTTACCTTCACTTGCTAGCAAAATATTAATTAGCACTCAATCAAGTTTAATCGCTATTATTAATTGGGAATGAGCTCTGGATTCTGTATGCGGCGGCGATATATGGCGAACTTTCTTCTCCCTACGAATTATTTAATGAAGTTAGGTGTTTTGTCACTTTATTCAAAATTAATTAAAATTTGAATATTACCCCTTTTGTGCCAAAATAGATTATGTACTCACGTTGACTTTTGGTAGGTATAAGTACATATAATTTGTAGGCTAAATTATCGCACCGTGTTTGCGTTACTACACTTGGCCAGTATCGAAAAAGAAAAGACATATCGATTGCTCTTATCAATACTCGAAGGCTACGATTGAAGATGTCACCTATTTCCTTTTGGGTACTTAACGAAGCGAAACAGATGGTATATCTTCGAATAAAATTCTTCTGAGTACAGGGTGATTCTTTTCTGATTTTTGTTGTCTGTGTGGAATTCCATATGCTCAGACGTGTCATATAAAATTTGTGAATGGGGTCCCTACAAAACTTTTCAATTTTGTAAATTCATTGTCATAAAATTGAAATGAAAATGGACCTATTTTTTGTTTTTTTTTTTCTTTTGTTGTTTATATTTCCTGTAAGTATCTTAAGTTTACACCCTAATATCTTTAGCGTGGAATACTCCAAGTTGATTGCCTTTGGAATCAGTTAATTCATACAGATTGTCACTGGGTATACTTTTGACAAAAGCTGGAGTAAATTTGGGGCATAATTTCGCATTTCGTTTCTTTGCTTTGTCACTCAGTATGAAATTTCTTTTAAAAACTTTTTGACCAACTATAAATTTTTTGTCTTTACTTCGTAAATTATATGTATTTTCGTAGGTTCTATGAGAATTTTCTATTGAGTCCTTTAGATGCTTATGAATTAAGTTCATTTTGCAACTTTTTGGTAGAAGCTCGATTTCGGAATTGTTTAATCCTTTTAGTTTTTTAAGAAGTGCGTAGTCGTGTCCGTGTTCCATTTTCGATTGCCCAAAAAGGGCTTCATGAGGGGACATGCCTATAGCTGCGTGGGTGGTTGTTCGCAAGGCACTAGCTATTGAGGAAATATGCTTATCCCAGTTGGTTTGGTTAGGTTCTTTGGCGATGTATGAACGTATGGCGGTTAGAATTGAGCGATTTACTCTTTCGCTGGCGTTCGCCTGTGGCGAATACGAAGCTGTTCTTACATGCCTAATGCCATAGGTTAGCAAAAGCTTTGAAAAATCTTTGCTAATGAATTGCTTCCCATTGTCGGAGAGAAGTGATTCGGGTACACCAAAAATTGAAAATACCTGCTCTTCGAGAAATTTCATGGCCGACTCACTGGTTGCTTTACGTAGAGGTTGGATCACGACAAATTTGGTAAGCTGATCGAGACATATAATCATGAACGCATTACCTTGTTTGGATCTAGGGTAGGGGCCTAAAAAGTCGACGAAGACGTGCTGAAAAGGTCTCTCTACCACAAACGATTGTCCCATTGGCGGTCTTAGGGTTGAATTAGGAGCTTTCGACGACTTACAAACGCTGCAGTCCGCGATGAACGTTTTAACTTGTACCGCCATATTAGGCCAGTAAAAACGCTCACGTAGGCGATACAGCGTTTTTGCAACTCCACCATGTGAAGCCTTAGGTGGATCATGTGCCAAATGAATCAAGTGAGACGTCATTGCCGAAGGTATCCATAATTTCCATGTTTGGTCATCCTCAATCGGATTACCTGTACTGAATTTGACCTTCTTATAAACAAAATTTTCTGTCACTTGAAGATCTGGCAGTTGATTTTTATTTTTATCCACCGTTTCTATCAACCTAACATACTCATCAGACTTAAAAGATGGATCTGAAAGATCGACATGTAGGACATCGAAAGAGCTGACTTCATTTGTGTTGCCAAAAACAATCTCATCAGCACAATGGACTCGAGAGAGTGCATCAGGTACCACATGCTGGGAACCCTTTCGGTGTTCTATTTCAAATGAGAAACGTTGGAGTTTTAGGCTCCATCTAGCAAGACGTCCACTTAAATCCTTCTGACTCATGAGCCACTTTAGACTCGCATGGTCAGTCACTATCTTGAACTCTTGCATCTCAACATAAGACCTAAACTTTTCAACGCCTAAGACGGCCGCCAGGCACTCTAACTCGGTAACACTATAATTGCGTTGCGCCGAGTTGAGTTTATGCGAGTAGTAGTAGATCGGCCTTTCCATCCCGTCTTCGTCTACTTGGCATAAAACGCAACCTATACCAAACGTCGAAGCGTCGCATAAAATGATAAAGGGTTTAGAAAAATTTGGATTGATCAAAACAGGATCAGAAGTAAGAGCGCGCTTAAGTTCCTCAAAGGCTTCCATGGCTTCTGGTCCAAAGACGAAAGTTTTTCCTTTTTTGAGGGTATCTGAAATCGGAGTAGCGATGGCAGAGAAATTCTTAATGAATCTCCTATACCAGCCGGATAATCCTAAAAAGCGTCGAACTTGTCGAGCTGTTTTTGGTATAGGGAATTCTCGGATTGCAGCAACTTTCTCGGGATCAGTTCTAAGACACCCGCCTCCCACTATATAACCCAGATATTTAAGATATTTAAAACAAAACTTGGACTTTTCTAAGTTTATAGTTAGTCCAGCTTTTCGTAAACATTCAGCTAATTCTTTAAGGATGCACATATGTTCTCCAAATGAACTTGAAATGACTAAAAGATCATCCAGATACACAAACACTTTTTGTCTCAACTCGTGTGGGACCACTTTGTCCATTAGCCGACACAACCTTTGGGCTGCGCCGTGAAGACCAAATGGCATAACCACAAATTGGTACAGGGGCCTGCCAGGCACAGAAAACGCAGTCTTTTCCCGCGATGACTTCTCCAGCGGTATCTGCCAGAAGGCGTGCTTCAGATCCACACTGGAAATAAAGTGTGTATCTGAAGCTCGACTTAGCAGTGCTTCCATATGATGAAGTGGATAAGCGTCGGTTTTGGAGCATTTATTGACTCTCCGAGAATCGAGGCACAAACGATTTTTTCCCGGTTTTTGTACCAGGACAATCGGTGAGCTCCAAGAGCTATTGCTCTCTTCAATAATGCCCATCTCCAACATTTTATCCAACTCATCATACATAAGCTTTTGCACCGCTGGAGACACGGGATAGTGTCTTTGCTTTATGGGCTCGGCATTACCTGTATCTATATAGTGCTCCTCGAGATGTGTCCGTCCAAGGCCACATTTAGCAAAGGACGGAAACATTTGGATCACATTTTCTAGGACATTGGCTTGATCTTTCGACAATTCATGAGCATTTGGGTCACATTTGTTTACAGATGTACTTGATGCAATCTCCGAAAGTAATTTGGGAGCGATCTCAAACAACGTCCAAAAATTGACTCCCAAGTACAACTGTTGCTCCAAAGAAGGCACAAGATAGAAAGTTACATTCTTAGTTTCACCCTTGTAGGTAACATCAGTGGATATTTCACCAACAATGGCTTGCCGCTGACCACTGGCAGTCCGAACATTCGAAGCAAACATTTTAAAAGAAACTCCAACGTCCCTTAACAACTCTAAACAACCAGCTCCGAGACAGCTTATACTGGCACCACTGTCCAGTAACCCAAGCATGTTTCTGCCAAAAACGGATATATTTGCGTATGGACGCGGATCATCACTGCCACTAAGACAGGTTGCAGAGATTGCTTTAAAGACATTCGTTTTTTCTTTAAACCGCTCTCGTAGTTTTAAAATTCGTTTGGACGGTTTTGTATTGAAAATACGATCCCTCACTTCGTAATAATTTTGAAGTCTTTCATGAATGGATTTCGATTTTTCTTTTGGTACAGATTCATTAGGGATTTCTTGTGATCGCTTCAATATGGTTATCTGTTGAGGTTTATCTATAAGTAATTCATTTTCTTTTTCCAAATCCGAGTTAGGTATTTTAGGTAAGTCCGGTAGGTAGGTTTCATCAGGTAAGTTATTTTTATTTTGTACATAATTAGTATTTGTGTTATGGTTTTCTTCAATTAGTTTTCCGGGTTCTTTGTTTGAGGGCAACTCTCCCCGGAAGTTGGATCGCCCCGCTTCCGGTTTCCCGTACATCTCGGGCAATTAGGAGATGTCGTGTTTTGGAAGCCACACTTGTAGCAGAACAATGTTGCTTGCGTGCTTGGACATTCTCTATAGGAATGACCCTTTTGCCTGCAGTTCCAACATAAATAAGAAGACGTATCAAACTTTTTCTGAGTAATAGACATTGCTTCAAGTTGTGGATCAAAAGGATCTGAATCCATGTCTAACTCAGAGACTTGTTTTCGAAAATTTATGGGTGGATTTGCTTTCATCCGGGCAGCATCTTGTTTGTTTATATACCTCTCAATGGTTCGGCACACATGGACCATTTCAGGTAGGCTATTTGTGTAAAAGGTTATAAGAAGTTCTCCTATGCGTCTCTTCACGTTTTGTTTTAAAAGGTCAATAAGTTCCCTTGGAGTCTTTGGCCTATAGAGACGACTATTAAGCTTTTGGATCTCGTTGAAAAAATCATCAAAATTTTCGTTGGCCCCTTGACGTCGGTCAAACATAATCCGAGACAATTCGGAGTCAGTCTCCAAGCTCCTGAATTGTTCGAATAAAGCTACTCGAAAAGTAGACCAGTCAGTGTTGGGATGTGCATGCAGATACAACCAGTACCAGGTTTCTGCGTCACCCGTAACAAATTGATGGAAATTCAAAAACACTTCTTGCCATGTTGTGTTGTAACATTCCCTAAGCCTACTCAATCTAAAAATGAAGTCATCTACAGTCATTTTCTTCGAATCAAATTTTAGACCCCATTTATGGTAATCTGTTCGTTTAGACGTAGATGCGGATGTGGCACTTCCGTTGGCGGTGGGTGGTACGACATTAGGCGTTTCTGTGCCTAGGTTTAGATTTTCCATTCTATGGAGGAAATCCTGTACATTCTGGCTATATTCTTGTTCAGCTCGGGAAGTCTGGGTCGAGGCAGCAGCTTGATGTGTAGCTCGTATTTCTCTAGGGTTATGCTGTCTAACAACATCATAATCCTCAGGTGTGTTCCGTGTAGGAATCGGTGCATTCAAATATTTTTGAACAGTAGCTTCAAACATTTGTTGCATTTCCTCTTTTTCTTTTGCGAACTCTTCTTGCCTTCTGCGAAGGTCGTCAGCTTTACTAAGACCAATAGCTGCGTTTACTACGGTCTGAATATGCTCTGTGAGACTTTCATTGTTTAGTTCACGAAGGTTGTCGTTGGTACCAACGGCATTTGATCCAGATTGAAAATCATCATTCTGACCTAGGTTCACCACTTCTTCTCCAATGGGCTTGGGAGCTATACCTGGGGTGTTCCCTATTTTATTGCTTTGAAAATTACTTTTTTTCGGAGGCATATTTAAATTTAAAAAAAAATTAAACCAAATCGATGGACTCAAGCAAAATCTTCAAAGGCCTAAACCAATACTTTCAATATGGATTTATGGGCAAAATGGACAATATATATTCAGACAATTTTTGTTCGCTTTGAAAAATTTAATTTTCTTCAATGAATTCGCAAAACGACGGCCAAAAACAACTTGAAAATTTAAATATCGCTGTATGGGTATGATAATTATAGTCGTATGTTTCTGGTAGATTTGTGTTCAAAAAAAAATGAATTGGTTTATCGGTAAGTATGTATTGGTAAAAGAGATGTTTACGTAATTTTGTGAGAAAATTCTTATATTGACATTCATAAAAAGATTCGGTAATTTGTTTGTATTTAATTCATAAAAGTGCTAGGGCTTGTACAGTGAGTATATAATTCGACGGTTTATTCAGATTAAGAAAAAGTTAAGATGATAAGTTTCCATCTACAGATTCCAAAATATAAAAATTTTTGCGCAGTGTCAACTGAAGATTAATCACTCCCCAATTGAAGTCGAAAATGATTTTTATATCGAAACCTGTGTACGATGTGTATGATGTCTCTAATTCAAACAGTTCGAGATAGTAATGTATGTATTGTAAGGCAACGATGTAGATTGCTAGATATTTTTATGTCAAAAATCACTGAAACAGAACCGAGGCGCGTTGCGAAGAGTGGTAACTAGAACCAACATTTCGAGTCGTCTCAAGAACTCCTTCAGGATAAAAAAAATTGGTTTTTCAACAATCGATATTGAATGCAGCGCAGCTGACGAATAGTGGTCTCTGGAACCGATAATTCCGGTCGCCACAATTCAAAACGAAGTTGTGTTTCAACTTCTAAATACAAACAAAATTGCAACTCACTAAGAATAACAATAAAACTCTTCAGTAAGGTCAACCCAATTTGAATTTAGCAAATTCAACGAAGTAAAAAAAAATTTTAGAAATTTTAAACAAATTAATGGTTTGACATAATATCAAAATATGCGGAAATTTGGTTCTTAAACAAAAAAAATATTGTGTTTCGTTGCCCCACGATTGGGCGCCACCTGTGTAACGGTTTAGCTGTCCCTATCCTACGATACGATCGGATATACTTCCCACTAACACAAAAAGGAACAGGAACCTCTTTAGGTTCAATAGGACATAGGATAGGTCGTCCTGGTAGGGGAGTGCGGCAGGCATGCTTGCAAACGCGCGACACTAGCTCGACGGAGTCGTGGGATCTTGCACTGCTACCGGACCCGTTAAATTTTTCATGCCTGAATTTTGTTTATTAATTATACATATCTCACTTCAAACCAAATGATAACCACTTAAAAGATCGTTTCATTATTCTGAATAAGGATTGGAAACGATAAGATGTTAGTTGTTTCCTTGGCGCTACCCACCCTCAGTCGAGTTACCTGAACTCCGACCATCCTTGGCTAATGTCTCGCAAAAGTTATATAACATTAGCCCCAAATTTAAAGTCGAATAAGTTAATTAAATTTACTCACTATCCGTCGAATATACCCTCTCATTGTACGCCCCCTTCTAGCACAAAAAGTTAACTCAAATAATCATTACGATTATAGTACTCATCCATAGAAAAATTAAAAACAGTCGGACACCGAAAATGTAAATTTCATATTTGGATATCTTCTTTATTCATGCATCTTTGAATTCTTCGCGTATCGATTTAACTCTTAAAACTAACAAATTCAAAAACCTATACTCTCTGTGATCATCTGTGATATCTATTTACTTTAATAGCTTTTTACTTTTTAGCCAAGTTATATTCAACGTATAAACTTAGTCAACTCTGTGATATTTACTTTATATTTTAATGATCTGTGATATTATTTTAAGTTTTAATTCTTTTAATTAATTTTTTTAAGTTACTCGTTGTTTCATTTGTTGTATTCTTTATAATAATCTAGAACAAATTCTTTTGTGAGGATTTAAATTTGGGCTCTCTTTATTCGCCTTTTCTCATTTCGCTTTTGTTCCACTACCAAAGCTTTAAAATAATTTAATATGTAGGTAATTTCCTATTTATTTGTATGTAGGTCATAAATTCCCTTTAATTAAGAGTTTTGTAATTCAATTTTTTTTTTGCTCTCAAAGCGTCAAATTAATACATTTAACTAATCTCTATCTATCATTCTCTTTTAAATGTGCGGAAAAAACTACTCTTTACTTTCATTCAATAAGCCATATATGAACTCTCTCTTTATCTTGATAATAAATTTGCTCAATATTTCAACCCTTAAAAATTCCTTTCGTTCAATAGATTTAAGATAATATGCAATAAAAAAAATAAAAAGATAAATGGACTCACCAGGATGCTTCATTTGTTAAGCTTACATATGTATATTTATATTTTACTTGAACTCAAGTTGGCCCGTAACTCCGACGATGTTGTGCACAGCATACGTAGAAGAACTGCTCCGACTTGTTGGCTAAATGCTGTCAAAAAAAAATTGCAAAATCTTAAAGCTGTATTGAACGTTCAGATCATAATGTAATACTCATCTTGACTTTGTTTGTTTTGATCTTATTTTCGTTTTGATCTTCCTATTCTTCCGCAATGCTAAATCTACCACTGATCACAGAAGAGCTTACAATTCAATTAGACAGCCTATACCTAAATCGATACGTATGTAGGACGTGATCATAGGTGATGATCCCAATGGTGAATTTGCGAGACGTGTCTTCGACTTGCCTCTCCTTTGTCTTATCAGCTCTGATAAGATTTTTGGCGCTTTTATCGATAATGAATCGATACTCTAACACAAGAGCTGGATATATATGGTAGAGCTCGAGTGCGAGCTCTTCGGCTAGCGGGCGCGGGTAGGTTGGCGAAGTTGTTGTTGGTTGGGTCGATGATGCTGCGTGGATAGGGATCTGAGAAATTGGTAAATTCTGTGCCGTCAGTTTGTGTTCGTGCTTGTCAGAAGATGTCGTACTGATAGGGCACTGGCAAACAAAATTGTGTGGTGCACGTGTATCGTATAGGTCGTAGCTTCTTGCTCACTAATACGATGCTCGTGGGTGACGTCGTCGGTTGGATGATCGTGGCGATTAGGATGTTGTTGCAGAATCCAATCAATTGAAATGGAATATGCAATGGCACACTGGTTTGGCTGAATCACCATAACCTTTGCAAGTATGTTGCTATTTTTGGAGTCTTTCGAGCCAGTCGGACTCGAATCTCTAAAGTGTAGGGTTTTTTTTTTGTCGTTCCTACTGTTTTCGATCGTGGCTGTTTAGTTGGTTACGTGGCCAAGTGTCACGTCAGAGAAGAAAAGTTCTGGCACTGCACGTGCCGGTTTTTGAAGGCCAATCCCTTTTCTTCTGGCGATCACTGCACAAATTTATATACATGTATATTTATTTTACTTTACGCTTAGAATTAAGCTTTAAATTTACCTTCACTTGCTAGCAAAATATTAATTAGCACTCAATCAAGTTTAATCGCTATTATTAATTGGGAATGAGCTCTGGATTCTGTATGCGGCGGCGATATATGGCGAACTTTCTTCTCCCTACGAATTATTTAATGAAGTTAGGTGTTTTGTCACTTTATTCAAAATTAATTAAAATTTGAATATTACCCCTTTTGTGCCAAAATAGATTATGTACTCACGTTGACTTTTGGTAGGTATAAGTACATATAATTTGTAGGCTAAATTATCGCACCGTGTTTGCGTTACTACACTTGGCCAGTATCGAAAAAGAAAAGACATATCGATTGCTCTTATCAATACTCGAAGGCTACGATTGAAGATGTCACCTATTTCCTTTTGGGTACTTAACGAAGCGAAACAGATGGTATATCTTCGAATAAAATTCTTCTGAGTACAGGGTGATTCTTTTCTGATTTTTGTTGTCTGTGTGGAATTCCATATGCTCAGACGTGTCATATAAAATTTGTGAATGGGGTCCCTACACCTGCCAACAACACGCACACAGGAATGGTTGAGAGTTATAAGTCACTAGGCCCTGGTTCTCCACGAGCTGTTGCGCAACCCAATTTATTTATTTATTTATTCCGAGCAAACATTTTCCCAGACATTTGATTGCCCAAAAATGAGGTGCTGCCATTTAATGTAGCCATTCTGTGCAGCGGACTAGAATCACGATCTCTTTTGAGAACGATTGTATTGCCATTTGCAGTTAGTGTTCCCGATGACGTCTTAGTGGTGGTGGATTGTTGCTTTAGCTTGTTATAAGTTATGCTATTAGTGAAAGTAAGCCCTCCAATTCCGAGACCGGTGGATAAAATTCAATTAGAATTGATTATCCCAGATAAGGACGTCGGCAGTGGCGTCGTAGATATTAATGTCGACGTTGAAGTCGAAGTTGCATTGGATGTTGGCCTTGTTTGTCGTTGTATACCGTTGTGCAGATACCGAAGACGATGAGGTAATAGTGGACGATGAACTTACAACATTATTCATCAGACTTGTTGGTGATTTTCTCAGCTCAGAGAATAAATCCGTTTTAATTGAATCAATTGAAAGGTTTTTACGTTGTGCTACAACATTTGAAGGAATATGTTGTTGTTGTTGTTTTGGTTCTATTTTGATTTCCTGTTCCGGTCGGAGGTAGGATATTCTCATTGCTGTGGAGAAAAATGCAAGTGACTTTTATTCTCCGCCATTTGTATTAAGTATTGTCTCTGGTGATCTATACAACATCGATGAGATGATGGGTATAACAGTTATTGGGTTTACACAAGTCCCAACCCCAACATCTGAATAGTAATCTGATGATGATGAGCAAGTTGGTTCTCCCAACCAGGAGGGTTCATTTTTTATTCTGTGAATTGGCTGTTTCGAACGATGATGAGGGCACGTCATGTCATTACCAATGATCCGAATCCACTTCTGCCACCTACGGGAGTTGCAACTTCACTGCGAATATCAACGCATAGCATATCTTGCAGTGAGTCGGGGTTGGGACCCGATGAGTCCGCATATT
Source organism: Dasysyrphus tricinctus (assembly GCA_963921185.1). Classification (NCBI taxonomy): domain Eukaryota; kingdom Metazoa; phylum Arthropoda; class Insecta; order Diptera; family Syrphidae; genus Dasysyrphus; species Dasysyrphus tricinctus. The sequence goes on from OY992534.1 coordinate 30,608,792, forward strand.
TGTTCAGGAATCCTTCATGAAATCCACTTGAGTAATCTTCCAGCTCAAACATTTTTTTTTTAAATTAGTTTTAACTTTTTATCACCCACAAAATCTAAGAGTTATGTACTTGTCGTTTATGTAAATCAGTCAATAAACTTGTTTTGTTTTTTGTATTTTACCTTCTATTAACACTTTTGTGGAACACAACAAGACAATTATTGGTTTATTTCTTTTTCTATTCCCTTCCTTTTGTTTTAAATGGGCTATTTTCGTTTTTGTTACTTCTATGCGCTGTTAAGCGCAGCAGAGAAGAGCGAAAGAACAACACTATCAACACGCACCACATACAACTCAAGGTATTTCATCCTCAGCATAGGGTAGCATTACTTCCTGCATGATCTTAACAAAGATTTGCTAATCCACCTTTAATTTGGTGTATTAGAAAAACACCATAGAAGGAAAACCATGTCCAAGCCATTATGCTGGGTCCTACGTGTTTAATTGTGTTTGCTTTAAAACGTGGGTAATATTCTGTATTTAATGGCCTTCTTACATATTGATAAGGTCAATTTCCAACATACAAAAAGCCTAGGATTCGTCTGACCGCAGAATATTTTTCCAATTTGATTCAGGCCAGTCAAAGTGGTTCCTTTGCAAATATCAATCTTTTTGTAATATTGTTTTTTGTCAACAATGGTACCTCTCAGGGCTGTGGGCGGCTTGAACATGTTCTCGTGAACTCCTACGAACCGTATTATTGATGCCATCAATATAAAATATGCCTTTAATTTCAGAAGCTGGCGTAAAGGGATTTATCTTTTAATGACTGATGACTCACTTTTTCAAGTTTGGTGGCAATAGCGGCTTCCGCCCGTCATTTTCTGACCTCGGCAGTTAAATAATGGCTTTTCCTACCATTCTTGGTGAGCATTCAACTAGGCATTGAACCAGCGCATAAGTTCTGCCTTCCGATATCAGTCTTCTAACTAGGACACGCTATTCCTTAGTTCAGGGTTTGCCTCTGCCCATTGCTTGCAAAATTATGCCCAAATTTTAGAAATAAAAGAAAAAAATAATATATTACTTCACATAAACCGGTGCACTACTATTATTTTGACCGGAAAAATTCGTAGCTTTGATTAATAACAACAAAAAATGTATTTGTACCCGATCATTAAGAAAATGTTATTTAGTCATAATGTATCATTTTTACTATCAACGCAATAATAAAACTTACAAAACCAAGGTTATGCAATTCTTATACTTGTACTACTATTATTTTGACCGCAACTGTACCTACCTACTCGTAAGGTTATCGAAAATTGATATAGGTAGGCATATGTACATATCAACACCTACCTAGGTAGGTAGGTACCTACTTTATTTTACAAACAAATATCAAATTGGATATAAAAACTACTACTTTTTCTATCAGCGTGCCTACTTACCAATACAATGGAGATACCTACATTTAGAAAATAGATTTTAAACCTCTGCGCAAAGTAATTATTAATTAACCCTACAATAAAATTAATAGAAAGTTTTTGGTTCCAAATACCTAAATAGAAACAAAGTAAAAATATCATTTTAAAGTTTTTTCTAACTATGTATGTATGTGTATTTAGGTATGTATGTATACATTTCCATGCCTTTAAAATTTTTTATTGACTTGACCTTCACCGATCGAGACCCAAACGCACACATTACACACATAAAAAACGCTTTGAAATGGGTTTATAATATACCTACCTATAGATGTACCCATGCATATGAACAAGCGCCTGCATACGAAAAACTGAAAAGGGATATTGTATAAGAATCCGTACACACAAGCCACAAAATAACAAACAAAAAACATTCATCTATCGTACATCTCTTCTCTCTGTCCCTACACTCCCTGGTCAAAGGTTAGCTGCTATTTGTTTCACTTGATTTTTTTTTGCATTGCGTTCAACAAAATTTTAAAATCTCAATTTAGTGTACAAATGTTATGAATGACGTAAGATTTCGTGATTCCTCTATGTATATAAACTCAATTGCTAGTTTATAGATTGTTAAATTTTTTGGAAGCCAATGCGGGACATTTTTTTAAGAAAAAAAAAACATTTTAAAGTAAGTAGTATACAAACTGATTTTTATTGTAAATTTTTGGCTTACACCACTTTCATTTTAAAATTATAAAGGAAGGAACATACATTTTGTGGGTAGGTACCTTTGGTAATTTGGGTTAAGTATAAATAATAAGATTTATAAATATTTTGTATCTCCCTTCCCTCAGTGAAGTTCATCATCGTGTCCTGTAACCCCGGCTGGGGCATAGGGCGTCAACAAAACGTCTCCATCCTTCACGGTCTGCTGCAAGGTACTTAAGCTGTGGCCACGTCTTTCTCTGGGATTCTGCTTCCGCTAAGACAGTTGATTTCCATGTTGTTTTTGGTCTTCCAACCCGCCGTGCACCCTAAGGATTCCATTCAAAGGACTGCTTTGCAATTTCATCGTTTGGTTTCCTCAGTGTGTGACCAATCCAACGCCATTTACGCTTTCTTATGTCGACGTCCAGCCGCTCTTGACTTGTCCTGCGCCACAATTCCTCATTTGATATTATTTGTGGCCAGCGAATCTTTAGGATGTGGCGAAGACAGGGATTCACAAAAGCCTGCAATTTCTTCGAAATGGTAGACGTGACTTTCCAGGTTTCACAAGCATATAACAGCACGGATTTGACATTGGATTCGAAGAATCTCAACTTAGTGCGTAAGGAGATTTGACTGGATTTCCAAATTGGGGACAGAGTACCGAAGGCAGCACGAGCTTTATTTATTCTACTTTTAACGTCCAGATCCGTACCACCGTTTGCAGAAACAATACTGCCAAGGTAGTTAAATTGTTCCACTACTTCAACTGGCGTCTCCTGTAAGATAATACGCTGCTGTGTGGAGCGGCCTGTGAGCATTATTTTTGTCTTTTTGCTGTTAATTCTTAGACCACTCGACTCTCCCTTCACTTGCAGTGTTTGGCACATCCCGTTCAGCCCACTGATGTTATTTGCCAGTAGACATATGTCATCGGCATAGTCTAAATGACTGAGCCTTTCGAACGGTCTCCATTGAATGCCCTGTCGCTCAGCTGTACCAACACTGGCCGTCAATACGTCGTCCATCGCCAGCAGGAAGAGAATTGGCGATAGAACATCCCCTTGTCTCACACCCTGTTGCACTACGAAGGAGTCGGATAGCTGCCCATTGTGCAAAACAAAACACCTCGCGTTGTTGTAGGACTCTTTAATAATGGCAACAATTTTTGGTGGAATTCCTCTACCAAGCCAAGTTACTGAAGTTAGCAACAAAAATAAATTTTTTTTTGTCCACGAGCCAGAGCAAAAGAAGTAGGTTCATAAGGCGATTTATTACTGAACTGATTTTCTGGATGGAATATATTCAGGGGGTGCTAGCGTTACCCTCCATCTTGGAAAACGCGTTTTATCAATAATTTGGTGAACCGCGCATTATACGACAGAAAAAGTAAAATTTTTTGGAAGCCAATACCTACTCTATTCTCTTATTTGTTGTTTTTAAGGAAAATGCTTGAGAAATTTAATATGTAGGTATTAGCTTTCAAAATAAATTACTATTATTTTCTTACGGTGAGTAGGTATAGGTTCACGAAATATTTAATAAAACTCTCTGTCCCACCTACTTGGATTTACATTCGGGGGACACCCCTGAACATATTCCATCAAGAAAATCAGTTCAATAATAAATTGTAGAAAAAAAGTACCCGTGTCTTGGCAACTTATACTTTTTCGAAAAAATATTTCACCATTTAAGCTAAGTAAACGGTTCTTTTGAGTAAAGAAAAGAAAACACTTGGTGGTGAAAAAAATGTATTCAAAGAAAAAATATCTGTGGTGTAAACGTTTTTTTTTTTTTAAATAGTAAAGCAAAATACAAAGCCTAGCTTACAGTTCCTGTTCGAAAATCTATGCAAATATTTTCGCATGCCAAAAATGATTGAGGTAAAGTACAAAATTACTCTTTTGTTTGATTGGTTAACAGTTTCATGCTAAAAGGAACCATTGGCGTCATAGAACTGCAAAACAATTGGGAAATTGTTTCGCGTGGAATAAAGTGGTGAATATCAAATATTTACGCTCCCGAAAAAAATATATTCACCTCACAGCATTATTTGCATGCAAATTGTTTTTGCATCCAAAATTTATTTTTTTCCATTTTTAAGCCTATAATTTATTAATAGAGGTTAATTAATGACTCAATGGGTAGCTTACGCAAAGGCAAACATTTGGTGCCTAAAATATTATATAATATTAAGCACAGAATAGGTGCAAAATTGTTTTGAATAATTATATTTTTCTTTTGAATGGGGACTGTAAACTATGCTTTATCGTCAAACATTTAATTGTTTGCGCAAGACTCACTCCTATGACAAATAGATTCCTCTCATATGATAACTGCCTCAGTGTTAGTCTCAATTTGTCGATGAACTGACATTTACTCTAACCCTAAAAGTTCATCTTCATCGGTAGAATCTCTTAGGTCAATTTTTAGACGTTTCACTGTCGAAAAAGTTCTTTCCGGTGTGCATGTTAAAACCGTTAGAGTCGTGAAAATTTTAATAAGCTTGTGTATGTGAATCATGTTATATGGCATTTTGTCTACCATATCATGCATTCAGTCTTTAAACTTTAAAATGTCACGATCCAACATTTTTTAAAAATTGAAGTTTTCTTCTTTAAATTTTTGTTCGTTTTTGCCAAGACTTAAGGGAATCAGAATACACGAATCTCATTTTAAGCTGACTTAAGAAATCATCAAGGTAGGTGGGTACCTTTACAATATTCATTAAAAATTATGTAGAACGTGAGTTAGGCCGTGTGCCAATTGCGTCAAAATCCTGGTTAAATTTGATCCCATGGCTTAATTTTGACATTACTGAGGTGAATATAGACGCCAAGATTTAACCTGCTCAGGAGCTCGGTAAAATTTTTGCCAGTGGTTAATTTTTGACATGTCTATGCTCATGAAAGAGTGAGGGAGATGAATGTAGATAAATATTTTATATTGTTGTCATGAAGTCATGAATCATTTCGGGAAAGATTAAAAAAAAAACTAAGATCAAATGAGAAGATTAAGAAATATAAACAAAGGCCTAGAATAATGAACTCAAGAAATCAAAACAAAGAAATATTCAATATTTTCATTTGTATAGGGTCTCATGGTTCTATTCAAAATATAAATTTTCAAGCGTAGGTAAATGTTTGTGGCACTTCAAATGATCTCCTTTTAAAAATTCGAAATTCTCTTCCCCGTCTGTTTGAATTACCTATGATAAATCCTTCAAAATGCAAAAGAATCAATAAAATTTATTGAAAATACTTTTTCAGATGATCATTTATTTTGCAAACTGAATTATTTGTTCAGCGAACTGTCATTACAAAAAAAAAAACAACAACAAAACTAATGGGATATGTTTGTTTTAATAAAGTCCGCTTTAATTCAATTGACACAGCAAAAACCTTAAATTTTATTCACCCCTATAAAAACGAATAGAATTTAACTGGGACCAAATTTAACCAGAACTTTAACGCAATTGGTACACGGCCTTAAATCAAATTAAATTAATTAATAACCATCGCACAAATTTGAGTACAAAATTCATACTAAAATGGAAAGTATGATTTCCAAATGCCTTTCTCAAAAATTTCGGGGGGGATCAAACCCCTTGACTCCAATGGGCTTTGAATTCTGGAAAATTTATTTATTTAGCCATTGGTTTAAATTGATTTTATCTGCAAAATCGTAATAAACAAGTAAAATATCTTAAAGAAGACCGTTTTCGAAAACGTCATCTGCGTCAAAACTGCATTTGCAGAATTTTCTTAAACGCAAACTGCAAAAGTTTTCTGTTCGAAAACGCAAATACAAATTTTACTGCATTAGCATTGTGCTCGATAATGCAGCTTGCCAAAGTCACATGTTCGAAAATATCATCTGCGGTGCAGCTGTGCAGTAAAAAAATCGGGTTGACGAACAAAATAAAAATCCAGAGAGCGTGTTTTTAAACGCGTTTGCAAGTTAATAGATTGACGTTGATCAAACTGATTTTGTGCAAGCAGGACGATTGAATATTTGACGATCGCAGTACCTGCGTCCAAAAATGACGATCATTTGATGATCAAATTGACTTTGATTTGACGTTTTCGAAAACGGCCGAAATTTTGAGAGAATTTACAACTAAAATGTAATTGGGCTATGAAAAATGAAAATAAAATCAATGCAGATAAAATCAATTTAAAAATGAAAATGATCATTTTACTTTTTTATTTTCTGTTATATGTACCTACGTTCTTTTTCTCAATGTTTTGTTTTAGATGTTCATATTTTTAAATCAAAAATACAATACTCTTTTGAAAATCAATTTTTCCTTTTTTAGTTTACTCGATTTCCTACAGTTTTCCAAAGAAAAATAATTTGGTGGACCATTTTCACTGTGGGCCACTATAATCTATCAAATTGGTGATTTAATGTTGAATATTATTTATTATATTGTTATATTATATTATATTAATTCTATTTCATTTTTCTAAAAAAAAAAAAAAAAACAAAGAGTAAATTTTAAAGAAGCGTATTTTCTGTTCTTTCTTTCAACATTCACTCAAAAAATGAAATGAATTTCCAGGATAGGAAAGTTGGGATGAAGGTTGGAAACATAAAAGAATCTTGTCAAAAATTCAAAAACTTAGAACTTATTTTTTTAGATAAATGGAATATTGAAATATAAAATTGAGTTTCTTTTTGCAACAATAATTTTTCATTATTATATTGTTTAACATTTTTTTAAGAGGAGGGAGGAACGTATACGTTGACAAAGACTTTTTTGTTTAAATTGCCACATGGAATACAGACATGGATAAATGAATATTTCTATAATTATTATTATGTACTCGAAAACACATTGATTTTTTTCAAAGAGAAACATTAAGCGACGGGAGAGGAAGGATCTCAAAAATTACGAAATCATCTTCGTCTTATGCTATCCGATTGGCTAATTGCCTTTTTCTTCGGTTTTGAGGTTGAAATGAGGTATAAATATTTGTGTGTGCTGGTGATGTATTATTTGGGGTTGATGTTGTTGCTGGGAATGTTGTTTGAATTGTTGGTGCACCTCTCCAGCAGGCCCTATTGAATAACTTACACTTAAGCGTGCACGTTTGGACGAATTATAATCGTTTTCGATTGAGGATGTCGGTGATAAAGTCATTTCAATGATATAATTCGAAATTATTTGCAGGCGAACAGCTTCTTTGTCGTCTTCCATGTCGATGGCATCATAAAAATCTTCCACCTCGATATCGAAATGCATATGTTGTTGTGGACCATCACTGTCATCGTCCTCTTCTATATACATTTCGTGTGTTTCGACAATCGTTTCGTCTAGTTGCTGGTCTAATTCTTCCGAATTACCGGTTTCCTCCACCTCTGACTGACTATCAAGCTCTGCATCACTATATCGCCGCCGGTGCTGCCATGTTTCATTGCACCCCGCTCGAGGGCTTCCAAATATTCTGGGCAAACCATAGCATTTCGTATTGCCATAGGATCCTTACGTGACCATTTTTGGACTTCTTCCTCCATCTTTAAAATCTGTTGAGGATTCATTGCCCATATAAATCATTTACGTTGCCACCACCGTTGGTAGCACTATCAATTCTTCCAACCGCTACGTGCGGTCTTGAAATACGGGAAATGCTCGCACATGAAGCTATAGATTTCAGAGACGGGCAGGGACAGGGATCCACTTCGTGAATTCCTTAGCGCCATTGCTATGAGGCAGGAATATGAGTAAGCTGGCTTGGGAAACTCAGACTCGACTTTGACATTGATCTTACTCGGTTTTACACTCATGAGAGTTGGTGTCAAACTGGCCAAAGATGGTGCCACTGTTGATGTTGCTGTGGTATTGTTGGAATGCAAATGTGTGGCTGGCGAAATATTATTTGCGTGAATAATATTCCGAAAAAAGGAGTGCCTCGTGCTCGTGGCATGATGGTTAGTGCGTAGGACTGTCATGCCGAAGGTGTGGGTTCGATTCCCAGCCGTGTCACCTAAGAACAGAAATGTTTTATCCGAGGTACTGCCTCTTGCGAGGAACTGACAAACCTTCCAAGAGTATACTTGTCATGAAAAAGTGTTTCTCATTAAGCAAGCCGTTCGGACTCGGCAAAAAACTGTCCATTCCTGCCAACAACACGCACACAGGAATGGTTGAGAGTTGTAAGTCACTAGGCCCTGGTTCTCCACGAGCTGTTGCGCAACCCAATTTATTTGTTTATTTATTCCGAGCAAACATTTTCCTAGAAATTTGATTGCCCAAAAATGAGGTGCTGCCATTTAATGTAGCCATTCTGTGCAGCGGACTAGAATCACGATCTCTTTTGAGAACGATTGTATTGCCATTTGCAGTTAGTGTTCCCGATGACGTCTTAGTGGTGGTGGATTGTTGCTTTAGCTTGTTATAAGTTATGCTATTGGTGAAAGTAAGCCCTCCAATTCCGAGACCGGTGGATAAAATTCAATAAGAATTGATTATCCGAGATAAGGACGTCGGCAGTGGCGTCGTAGATATTAATGTCGACGTTGAAGTCGAAGTTGCATTGGATGTTGGCCTTGTTTGTTGTTGTAGATACCGTTGTGCAGATACCGAAGACGATGAGGTAATAGTGGACGATGAACTTACAACATTATTCATCAGACTTGTTGGTGATTTTCTCAGCTCAGAGGATAAATCCGTTTTAATTGAATCAATTGAAAGGTTTTTACGTTGTGCTACAACATTTGAAGGAATATGTTGTTGTTGTTGTTTTGGTTCTATTTTGATTTCCTGTTCCGGTCGGAGGTAGGATATTCTCATTGCTGTGGAGAAAAATGCAAGTGACTTTTATTCTCCGCCATTTGTATTAAGTATTGTCTCTGGTGATCTATACAACATCGATGAGATGATGGGTATAACAGTTATTGGGTTTACACAAGCCCCAACCCCAACATCTGAATAGTAATCTGATGATGATGACCAAGTTGGTTCTCCCAACCAGGAGGGTTCATTTTTTATTCTGTGAATTGGCTGTTTCGAACGATGATGAGGGCATGTCATTACCAATGATCCGAATTCACTTCTGCCACCTAAGGGAGTTGCAACTTCACTGCGAATATCAACGCATAGCATATCTTGCAGTGAGTCGGATATATAAAAATCTTGATTGGGTTGGGACCCGATGAGTCCGCATATTTGTTCAGGAATCCTTCATGAAATCCACTTGAGTAATCTTCCAGCTCAAACATTTTTTTTTTTAAATTAGTTTTAACTTTTTATCACCCACAAAATCTAAGAGTTATGTACTTGTCGTTTATGTAAATCAGTCAATAAACTTGTTTTTTTTTTTTTTGTATTTTACCTTCTATTAACACTTTTGTGGAACACAATAAGACAATTATTGGTTTATTTCTTTTTCTATTCCCTTCCTTTTGTTTTAAATGGGCTATTTTCGTTTTTGTTACTTCTATGCGCTGTTAAGCGCAGCAGAGAAGAGCGAAAGAACAACACTATCAACACGCACCACACACAACTCAAGGTATTTCATCCTCAGCATAGAGTAGCATTACTTCCTGCATGATCTTAACAAAGATTTGCTAATCCACCTTTAATTTGGTGTATTAGAAAAACACCATAGAAGGAAAACCATGTCCAAGCCATTATGCTGGGTCCTACGTGTTTAATTGTGTTTGCTTTAAAACGTGGGTAATATTCTGTATTTGGTGGCCTTCTTACATATTGATAAGGTCAATTTCCAACATACAAAAAGCCTAGGATTCGTCTGACCGCAGAATATTTTTCCAATTTGATTCAGGCCAGTCAAAGTGGTTCCTTTGCGAATTTCAATCTTTTTGTAATATTGTTTTTGTCAACAATGGTACCTCTCAGGGCTGTGGGCGGCTTGAACATGTTCTCGTGAACTCCTACGAACCGTATTATTGATGCCATCAATATAAAATATGCCTTTAATTTCAGAAGCTGGCGTAAAGGGATTTATCTTTTAATGACTGATGACTCACTTTTTCAAGTTTGGTGGCAATAGCTGCTTCCGCCCGTAATTTTCTGACCTCGGCAGTTAAATAATGGCTTTTCCTACCATTCTTGGTGAGCATTCAACTAGGCATTGAACCAGCGCATAAGTTCTGCCTTCCGATATCAGTCTTCTAACTAGGACACGCTATTCCGGAGTTCAGGGTTTGCCTCTGCCCATTGCTGGCAAAACTATGCCCAAATTTTAGAAATAAAAGAAAAAAAATAATATATTACGGCTTGAACATGTTCTCGTGAACTCCTACGAACCGTATTATTGATGCCATCAATATAAAATATGCCTTTGATTTCAGAAGCTGGCGTAAAGGGATTTATCTTTTAATGACTGATGACTCACTTTTTCAAGTTTGGTGGCAGTAGCGGCATCCGCCCGTCATTTTCTGACCTCGGCAGTTAAATAATGGCTTTTCCTACCATTCTTGGTGAGCATTCAACTAAGCATTGAACCAGCGCATAAGTTCTGCCTTCCGATATCAGTCTTCTAACTAGGACACGCTATTCCGGAGTTCAGGGTTTGCCTCTGCCTATTGCTGGCAAAACTATGCCCAAATTTTAGAAATAAAAGAAAAAAATAATATATTACTTCACATAAACCGGTGCACTACTATTATTTTGACCGGAAAAATTCGTAGCTTTATAACAACAAAAAATGTATTTGTACCCGATCATTAAGAAAATGTTATTTAGTCATAATGTATCATTTTTACGATCAACGCAATAATAAAACTTACAAAACCAAGGTTATGCAATTCTTATACTTGTACTACTATTATTTTGACCGCAACTGTACCTACCTACTCGTAAGGTTATCGAAAATTGATATAGGTAGGCATATGTACATATCAACACCTACCTAGGTAGGTAGGTACCTACTTTATTTTACAAACAAATATCAAATTGGATATAAAAACTACTACTTTTTCTATCAGCGTGCCTACTTACCAATACAATGAAGATACCTACATTTAGAAAATAGATTTTAAACCTCTTTGCGCAAAGTAATTATTAATTAACCCTACAATATGTATGTACCTACATTTCCATGCCTTTAAAATTTTTTATTGACTTGACCTTCACCGATCGAGACCCAAACGCACACATTAAAAACGCTTTGAAATGGGTTTATAATATACCTACCTATAGATGTACCCATGCATATGAACAAGCGCCTGCATACGAAAAACTGAAAAGGGATATTGTATAAGAATCCGTACACACAAGCCACAAAATAACAAACAAAAAACATTCATCTATCGTACATCTCTTCTCTTTGTCCCTACACTCCCTGGTCAAAGGTTAGCTGCTATTTGTTTCACTTGATTTTTTTTTGCATTGCGTTCAACAAAATTTTAAAATCTCAATTTAGTGTACAAATGTTATGAATGACGTAAGATTTCGTGATTCCTCTATGTATATAAACTCAATTGCTAGTTTATAGATTGTTAAATTTTTTGGAAGCCAATGCGGGACGTTTTTTTAAGAAAAAAAACATTTTAAAGTAAGTAGTATACAAACTGATTTTTATTGTAAATTTTTGGCTTACACCACTTTCATTTTAAAATTATAAAGGAAGGAACATACATTTTGTGGGTAGGTACCTTTGGTAATTTGGGTTAAGTATAAATAATAAGATTTTTAAATATTTTGTATCTCCCTTCCCTCAGTGAAGTTAGCAACAAAAATCAATTTTTTTTTTGTCCACGAGCCAGAGCAAAAGAAGTAGGTTCATAAGGCGATTTATTACTGAACTGATTTTCTGGATGGAATTATTCAGGGGGTGCTAGCGTTACCCTCCATCTTGGAAAACGCGTTTTATCAAAAATTTGGTGAACCGCGCATTATACGACAGAAAAAGTAAATTTTTTTGGAAGCCAATACCTACTCTATTCTCTTATTTGTTGTTTTTAAGGAAAATGCTTGAGAAATTTAATATGTAGGTATTAGCTTTCAAAATAAATTACTATTATTTTCTTACGGTGAGTAGGTATAGGTTCACGAAATATTTAATAAAACTCTCTGTCCCACCTACTTGGATTTACATTCGGGGGACACCCCTGAACATATTCCATCAAGAAAATCAGTTCAATAATAAATTGTAGAAAAAAAGTACCCGTGTCTTGGCCTATTTATCAGAAATCAATTTTGCAGATCCGAATTTTTACAAATAACATTACAGAATAGTTAAAAGAAAATCAGTTTGACAAGTCCGCTAAAGGTTCACAGACACAATTTATTCGCCAATAAAGAAAAGTCAATTCCAATCTCAATTCGTACCTATACCATTCGTGACGAACAAAATTAAATTAAATTCGATATCTGAATTTACCTAAAGAAAACCCTATAAATTTAGTTTTGCCTAGAATGAAGAACGTCAAAACAAAATGGTGAAATAGTTTTTAACACATATATTAACATGGACTTAATTTGAGCAGCATTTTTGTATAATTACAGAAAGTTCATATGATTATAGCTGCTTCAACAAAGTTGCTTCAAAAGTTTTGCAAATCTGATTTTTTGCGGGACTGTTCTGAAAATGCCGCACACTTTGCGGGACAATCGATGATGCGGGACAACCCTATCAAATGCGGGGCGTTTGGCCACTATAAGTATATAGAGAATATATATTATAAAAAACCTTCTTATAAACAACAAGTTATAGATTTTAGTTAATATACTTTTTATTAATTCACATACTTCTTAGCTTTGCAATACGAATACTCCAATCAAGGCCGTAGCCAGACAATTATTTCGGGGGGGGGGGGGGGGGAATATTTCACCATTTAAGCTAAGTAAACGGTTCTTTTGAGTAAAGAAAAGAAAACGCTTGGTGGTGAAAAAAATGTATTCAAAGAAAAAATGTCTGTGCTGTAAACGTATTTTTTTAAATAGTAAAGCAAAATACATTTCATGCTAAAAGGAACCATTGGCGTCATAGAACTGCAAAACAATTGGGAAATTGTTTCGCGTGGAATAAAGTGGTGAATATCAAATATTTACGCTCCCGAAAAAAATATATTCACCTCACAGCATTATTTGCATGCAAATTGTTTTTGCATCCAAAATTTATTTTTTTCCATTTTTAAGCCTATAATTTATTAATAGAGGTTAATTAATGACTCAATGGGTAGCTTACGCAAAGGCAAACATTTGGTGCCTAAAATATTATATAATATTAAGCACAGAATAGGTGCAAAATTGTTTTGAATAATTATATTTTTCTTTTGAATGGGGACTGTAAACTATGCTTTATCGTCAAACATTTAATTGTTTGCGCAAGACTCACTCCTATGACAAATAGATTCCTCTCATATGATAACTGCCTCAGTGTTAGTCTCAATTTGTCGATGAACTGACATTTACTCTAACCCTAAAAGTTCATCTTCATCGGTAGAATCTCTTAGGTCAATTTTTAGACGTTTCACTGTCGAAAAAGTTCTTTCCGGTGTGCATGTTAAAACCGTTAGAGTCGTGAAAATTTTAATAAGCTTGTGTATGTGAATCATGTTATATGGCATTTTGTCTACCATATCATGCATTCAGTCTTTAAACTTTAAAATGTCACGATCCAACATTTTTTAAAAATTGAAGTTTTCTTCTTTAAATTTTTGTTCGTTTTTGCCAAGACTTAAGGGAATCAGAATACACGAATCTCATTTTAAGCTGACTTAAGAAATCATCAAGGTAGGTGGGTACCTTTACAATATTCATTAAAAATTATGTAGAACGTGAGTTAGGCCGTGTGCCAATTGCGTCAAAATCCTGGTTAAATTTGATCCCATGGCTTAATTTTGACATTACTGAGGTGAATATAGACGCCAAGATTTAACCTGCTCAGGAGCTCGGTAAAATTTTTGCCAGTGGTTAATTTTTGACATGTCTATGCTCATGAAAGAGTGAGGGAGATGAATGTAGATAAATATTTTATATTGTTGTCATGAAGTCATGAATCATTTCGGGAAAGATTAAAAAAAAAACTAAGATCAAATGAGAAGATTAAGAAATATAAACAAAGGCCTAGAATAATGAACTCAAGAAATCAAAACAAAGAAATATTCAATATTTTCATTTGTATAGGGTCTCATGGTTCTATTCAAAATATAAATTTTCAAGCGTAGGTAAATGTTTGTGGCACTTCAAATGATCTCCTTTTAAAAATTCGAAATTCTCTTCCCCGTCTGTTTGAATTACCTATGATAAATCCTTCAAAATGCAAAAGAATCAATAAAATTTATTGAAAATACTTTTTCAGATGATCATTTATTTTGCAAACTGAATTATTTGTTCAGCGAACTGTCATTACAAAAAAAAAAATTTGTTTGTTTTAATAAAGTCCGCTTTAATTCAATTGACACAGCAAAAACCTTAAATTTTATTCACCCCTATAAAAACGAATAAAATTTAACTGGGACCAAATTTAACCAGAACTTTAACGCAATTGGTACACGGCCTTAAATCAAATTAAATTAATTAATAACCATCGCACAAATTTGAGTACAAAATTCATACTAAAATGGAAAGTATGATTTACAAATGCCTTTCTCAAAAATTTCGGGGGGGGGTCAAACCCCTTGACTCCAATGGGCTTTGAATTCTGGAAAATTTATTTATTTAGCCATTGGTTTAAATTGATTTTATCTGCAAAATCGTAATAAACAAGTAAAATATCTTAAAGAAGACCGTTTTCGAAAACGTCATCTGCGTCAAAACTGCATTTGCAGAATTTTCTTAAACGCAAACTGCAAAAGTTTTCTGTTCGAAAACGCAAATACAAATTTTACTGCATTTGCATTGTGCTCGATAATGCAGCTTGCCAAAGTCACATGTTCGAAAATATCATCTGCGGTGCAGCTGTGCAGTAAAAAAATCGGGTTGACGAACAAAATAAAAAGCCAGAGAGCGTGTTTTTAAACGCGTTTGCAAGTTAATAGATTGACGTTGATCAAACTGATTTTGTGCAAGCAGGACGATTGAATATTTGACGATCGCAGTACCTGCGTCCAAAAATGACGATCATTTGATGATCAAATTGACTTTGATTTGACGTTTTCGAAAACGGCCGAAATTTTGAGAGAATTTACAACTAAAATGTAATTGGGCTATGAAAAATGAAAATAAAATCAATGCAGATAAAATCAATTTAAAAATGAAAATGATCATTTTACTTTTTTATTTTCTGTTATATGTACCTACGTTCTTTTTCTCAATGTTTTGTTTTAGATGTTCATATTTTTAAATCAAAAATACAATACTCTTTTGAAAATCAATTTTTCCTTTTTTAGTTTACTCGATTTCCTACAGTTTTCCAAAGAAAAATAATTTGGTGGACCATTTTCACTGTGGGCCACTATAATGTATCAAATTGGTGATTTAATGTTGAACATTATTTATTATATTGTTATATTATATTATATTAATTCTATTTCATTTTTCTAAAAAAAAAAAAACAAACAAAGAGTAAATTTTAAAGAAACGTATTTTCTGTTCTTTCTTTCAACATTCACTCAAAAAATGAAGTGAATTTCCAGGATAGGAAAGTTGGGATGAAGGTTGGAAACATAAAAGAATCTAGTCAAAAATTCAAAAACTTAGAACTTATTTTTTTAGATAAATGGAATATTGAAATATAAAATTGAGTTTCTTTTTGCAACAATAATTTTTCATTATTATATTGTTTAACATTTTTTTAAGAGGAGGGAGGAACGTATACGTTGACAAAGACTTTTTTGTTTAAATTGCCACATGGAATACAGACATGGATAAATGAATATTTCTATAATTATTATTATGTACTAGAAAACACATTGATTTTTTTCAAAGAGAAACATTAAGCGACGGGAGAGGAAGGATCTCAAAAATTACGAAATCATCTTCGTCTTATGCTATCCGATTGTCTAATTGCCTTTTTCTTCGGTTTTGAGGTTGAAATGAGGTATAAATATTTGTGTGTGCTGATGATGTATTATTTGGGGTAGTATACAAACTGATTTTTATTGTAAATTTTTGGCTTACACCACTTTCATTTTAAAATTATAAAGGAAGGAACATACATTTTGTGGGTAGGTACCTTTGGTAATTTGGGTTAAGTATAAATAATAAGATTTATAAATATTTTGTATCTCCCTTCCCTCAGTGAAGTTCATCATCGTGTCCTGTAACCCCGGCTGGGGCATAGGGCGTCAACAAAACGTCTCCATCCTTCACGGTCTGCTGCAAGGTACTTAAGCTGTGGCCACGTCTTTCTCTGGGATTCTGCTTCCGCTAAGACAGTTGATTTCCATGTTGTTTTTGGTCTTCCAACCCGCCGTGCACCCTGAGGATTCCATTCAAAGGACTGCTTTGCAATTTCATCGTTTGGTTTCCTCAGTGTGTGACCAATCCAACGCCATTTACGCTTTCTTATGTCGACGTCCAGCCGCTCTTGACTTGTCCTGCGCCACAATTCCTCATTTGATATTATTTGTGGCCAGCGAATCTTTAGGATGTGGCGAAGACAGCGATTCACAAAAGCCTGCAATTTCTTTGAAATGGTAGACGTGACTTTCCAGGTTTCACAAGCATATAACAGCACGGATTTGACATTGGATTCGAAGAATCTCAACTTAGTGCGTAAGGAGATTTGACTGGATTTCCAAATTGGGGAGAGAGTACCGAAGGCAGCACGAGCTTTATTTATTCTACTTTTAACGTCCAGATCCGTACCACCGTTTGCAGAAACAATACTGCCAAGGTAGTTAAATTGTTCCACTACTTCAACTCTTGTCTCCTGTAAGATAATACGCTGCTGTGTGGAGCGGCCTGTGAGCATTATTTTTGTCTTTTTGCTGTTAATTCTTAGACCACTCGACTCTCCCTTCACTTGCAGTGTTTGGCACATCCCGTTCAGCCCACTGATGTTATTTGCCAGTAGACATATATGTCATCGGCATAGTCTAAATGACTGAGCCTTTCGAACGGTCTCCATTGAATGCCCTGTCGCTCAGCTGTACCAACACTGGCCGTCAATACGTCGTCCATCGCCAGCAGGAAGAGAATTGGCGATAGAACATCCCCTTGTCTCACACCCTGTTGCACTACGAAGGAGTCGGATAGCTGCCAATTGTGCAAAACAAAACACCTCGCGTTGTTGTAGGACTCTTTAATAATGGCAACAATTTTTGGTGGAATTCCTCTACCAAGCCAAGTTAGTGAAGTTAGCAACAAAAATCAATTTTTTTTTGTCCACGAGCCAGAGCAAAAGAAGTAGGTTCATAAGGCGATTTATTACTGAACTGATTTTCTGGATGGAATATATTCAGGGGGTGCTAGCGTTACCCTCCATCTTGGAAAACGCGTTTTATCAATAATTTGGTGAACCGCGCATTATACGACAGAAAAAGTAAATTTTTTTGGAAGCCAATACCTACTCTATTCTCTTATTTGTTGTTTTTAAGGAAAATGCTTGAGAAATTTAATATGTAGGTATTAGCTTTCAAAATAAATTACTATTATTTTCTTACGGTGAGTAGGTAGATATAGGTTCACGAAATATTTAATAAAACTCTCTGTCCCACCTACTTGGATTTACATTCGGGGGACACCCCTGAACATATTCCATCAAGAAAATCAGTTCAATAATAAATTGTAGAAAAAAAGTACCCGTGTCTTGGCCTATTTATCAGAAATCAATTTTGCAGATCCGAATTTTTACAAATAACTACAGAATAGTTAAAAGAAAATCAGTTTGACAAGTCCGCTAAAGGTTCACAGACACAATTTATTCGCCAATAAAGAAAAGTCAATTCCAATCTCAATTCGTATACTATTCGTGACGAACAAAATTAAACTAAATTCGATATCTGAATTAACCTAAGGAAAACCCTATAAATTTAGTTTTGCCTAGAATGAAGAACGTCAAAACAAAATGGTCAAATAGTTCTTAACACATATATTAACATGGACTTAATTTGAGCAGCATTTTTGTATAATTACAGAAAGTTCATGTGATTATAGCTGCTTCAACAAAGTTGCTTCAAAAGTTTTGCAAATCTGATTTTTTGCGGGACTGTTCTGAAAATGCGGGACACTTTGCGGGACAATCGATGATGCGGGACAACCCTATCAAATGCGGGACGTTTGGCCAATATAAGTATATAGAGAATATATATTATAAAAAAACCTTCTTATAAACAACAAGTTATAGATTTTAGTTAATATACTTTTTATTAATTCACATACTTCTTAGCTTTGCAATACGAATACTCCAATGAGCTTTGAATTCTGGAAAATTAATTTATTTAGCCATTGGTTTAAATTGATTTTATCTGCAAAATCGTAATAAACAAGTAAAATATCTTAAAGAAGGCCGTTTTCGAAAACGTCATCTGCGTCAAAACTGCATTTGCAGAATTTTCTTAAACGCAAACTGCAAAAGTTTTCTGCTCGAAAACGCAAATACAAATTTTACTGCATTAGCATTGTGCTCGATAATGCAGCTTGCCAAAGTCACATGTTCGAAAATATCATCTGCGGTGCAGCTGTAGAGTAAAAAAATCGGGTTGACGAACAAAATAAAAAAGCCAGAGAGCGTGTTTGTAAACGTCAAATGCGTTTGCAAGTTAATAGATTGACGTTGATCAAACTGATTTTGTGCAAGCAGGACGATTGAATATTTGACGATCGCAGTACCTGCGTCCAAAAATGACATCATTTGATGATCAAATTGACTTTGATTTGACGTTTTCGAAAACGGCCGAAATTTTGAGAGAATTTACAACTAAAATGTAACTGGGCTATTTTCACTGTGATATGAAAATGATCATTTTACTTTTTTATTTTCTGTTATAGGTACCTACGTTCTTTTTCTCAATGTTTTGTTTTAGATGTTCATATTTTTAAATCAAAACTACCATTTTCACTGTGGGCCACTATAATCTATCAAATTGGTGATTTAATGTTGAACATTATTTATTATATTGTTATATTATATTATATTAATTCTATTTCATTTTTCTAAAAAAAAAAACAAACAAAGAGTAAATTTTAAAGAAGCGTATTTTCTGTTCTTTCTTTCAACATTCACTCAAAAAATGAAGTGAATTTCGAGGATAGGAAAGTTGGGATGAAGGTTGGAAACATAAAAGAATCTAGTCAAAAATTCAAAAACTTAGAACTTATTTTTTTTAGATAAATGGAATATTGAAATATAAAATTGAGTTTCTTTTTGCAACAATAATTTTTCATTATTATATTGTTTAACATTTTTTTAAGAGGAGAGAGGAACGTATACGTTGACAAAGACTTTTTTGTTTAAATTGCCACATGGAATACAGACATGGATAAATGAATATTTCTATAATTATTATTATGTACTCGAAAACACATTGATTTTTTTCAAAGAGAAATATTAAGTGACGGGAGAGGAAGGATCTCAAAAATTATCTTCGAAAATTACGAAATCATCTTCGTCTTATGCTATCCAATTGGCTAATTGCATTTTTCTTCGGTTTTGAGGTTGAAATGAGGTATAAATATTTGTGTGTGCTGATGATGTATTATTTGGGGTTGATGTTGTTGCTGGGAATGTTGTTTGAATTGTTGTTGCACCTCTCCAGCAGGCCCTATTGAATAACTTACACTTAAGCGTGCACGTTTGGACGAATTATAATCGTTGTCGATTGAGGATGTCGGTGATGAGTCATTTCAATGATATAATTCGAAATTATTTGCAGGCGAATAGCTTCTTTGTCGTCTTCCATGTCGATGGCATCATAAAAATCTTCCACCTCGATATCGAAATGCATATGTTGTTGTGGACCATCACTGTCATCGTCCTCTTCTATATGCATTTCGTGTGTTTCGACAATCGTTTCGTCTAGTTGCTGGTCTAATTCTTCCGAATTACCGGTTTCCTCCACCTCTGACTGACTATCAAGCTCTGCATCACTATATCGCCGCCGGTGCTGCCATGTTTCATTGCACCCCGCTCGAGGGCTTCCAAATATTCTGGGCAAACCATAGCATTTCGTATTGCCATAGGATCCTTACGTGACCATTTTTGGACTTCTTCCTCCATCTTTAAAATCTGTTGAGGATTCATTGCCCATATAAATCATTTACGTTGCCACCACCGTTGGTAGCACTATTAACACTATTCTTCCAACCGCTACGTGCGGTCTTGAAATACGGGAAATGCTCGCACATGAAGCTATAGATTTCAGAGACGGGCAGGGACAGGGATCCACTTCGTGAATTCCTTAGCACCATTGCTATGAGGCAGGAATATGAGTAAGCTGGCTTGGGAAACTCAAACTCGACTTTGACATTGATCTTACTCGGTTTTACACTCATGAGAGTTGGTGTCAAACTGGCCAAAGATGGTGCCACTGTTGATGTTGCTGTGGTATTGTTGGAATGCAAATGTGTGGCTGGCGAAATATTATTTGCGTGAATAATATTCCGAAAAAAGGAGTACCTCGTGCTCGTGGCATGATGGTTAGTGCGTAGGACTGTCATGCCGAAGGTGTGGGTTCGATTCCCAGCCGTGTCACCTAAGAACAGAAATGTTTTATCCGAGGTACTGCCTCTTGCGAGGAACTGACAAACCTTCCAAGAGTATACTTGTCATGAAAAAGTGCTTCTCATTAAGCCGTTCGGACTCGGCAAAAAACTGTAGGTCCCCTCCATTCCTGCCAACAACACGCACACAGGAATGGTTGAGAGTTGTAAGTCACTAGGCCCTGGTTCTCCACGAGCTGTTGCGCAACCCAATTTATTTGTTTATTTATTCCGAGCAAACATTTTCCCAGAAATTTGATTGCCCAAAAATGAGGTGCTGCCATTTAATGTAGCCATTATGTGCAGCGGACTAGAATCACGATCTCTTTTGAGAACGATTGTATTGCCATTTGCAGTTAGTGTTCCCGATGACGTCTTAGTGGTGGTGGATTGTTGCTTTAGCTTGTTATAAGTTATGCTATTGGTGAAAGTAAGCCCTCCAATTCCGAGACCGGTGGATAAAATTCAATTAGAATTGATTATCCCAGATAAGGACGTCGGCAGTGGCGTCGTAGATATTAATGTCGACGTTGAAGTCGAAGTTGCATTGGATGTTGGCCTTGTTTGTTGTTGTAGATACCGTTGTGCAGATACCGAAGACGATGAGGTAATAGTGGACGATGAACTTACAACATTATTCATCAGACTTGTTGGTGATTTTCTCAGCTCAGAGGATAAATCCGTTTTAATTGAATCAATTGAAAGGTTTTTACGTTGTGCTAAAACATTTGAAGGAATATGTTGTTGTTGTTGTTTTGGTTCTATTTTGATTTCCTGTTCCGGTCGGAGGTAGGATATTCTCATTGCTGTGGAGAAAAATGCAAGTGACTTTTATTCTCCGCCATTTGTATTAAGTATTGTATCTGGTGATCTATACAACATCGATGAGATGATGGGTATAACAGTTATTGAGTTTACACAAGCCCCAACCCCAACATCTGAATAGTAATCTGATGATGATGACCAAGTTGCAGTGAGTCGGATATATAAAAATCTTGATTGGGTTGGGACCCGATGAGTCCGCATATTTGTTCAGGAATCCTTCATGAAAATCCACTTGAGTAATCTTCCAGCTCAAACATTTTTTTAAAAATTAGTTTTAACTTTTTATCACCCACAAAATCTAAGAGTTATGTACTTGTCGTTTATGTAAATCAGTCAATAAACTTGTTTTTTTTTTTTTGTATTTTACCTTCTATTAACACTTTTGTGGAACACAATAAGACAATTATTGGTTTATTTCTTTTTCTATTCCCTTCCTTTTGTTTTAAATGGGCTATTTTCGTTTTTGTTACTTCTATGCGCTGTTAAGCGCAGCAGAGAAGAGCGAAAGAACAACACTATCAACACGCACCACATACAACTCAAGGTATTTCATCCTCAGCATAGAGTAGCATTACTTCCTGCATGATCTTAACAAAGATTTGCTAATCCACCTTTAATTTGGTGTATTAGAAAAACACCATAGAAGGAAAACCATGTCCAAGCCATTATGCTGGGTCCTACGTGTTTAATTGTGTTTGCTTTAAAACGTGGGTAATATTCTGTATTTGGTGGCCTTCTTACATATTGATAAGGTCAATTTCCAACATACAAAAAGCCTAGGATTCGTCTGACCGCAGAATATTTTTCCAATTTGATTCAGGCCAGTCAAAGTGGTTCCTTTGCGAATTTCAATCTTTTTGTAATATTGTTTTTGTCAACAATGGTACCTCTCAGGGCTGTGGGCGGCTTGAACATGTTCTCGTGAACTCCTACGAACCGTATTATTGATGCCATCAATATAAAATATGCCTTTAATTTCAGAAGCTGATGACTCACTTTTTCAAGTTTGGTGGCAATAGCGGCTTCCGCCCGTCATTTTCTGACCTCGGCAGTTAAATAATGGCTTTTCCTACCATTCTTGGTGAGCATTCAACTAGGCATTGAACCAGCGCATAAGTTCTGCCTTCCGATATCAGTCTTCTAACTAGGACACGCTATTCCGGAGTTCAGGGTTTGCCTCTGCCCATTGCTGGCAAAACTATGCCCAAATTTTAGAAATAAAAGAAAAAAATAATATATTACTTCACATAAACCGGTGCACTACTATTATTTTGACCGGAAAAAATCGTAGCTTTGTCTTTGATTAATAACAACAAAAAATGTATTTGTACCCGATCATTAAGAAAATGTTATTTAGTCATAATGTATCATTTTTACGATCAACGCAATAATAAAACTTACAAACCAAGGTTATGCAATTCTTATACTTGTACTACTATTATTTTGACCGCAACTGTACCTACCTACTCGTAAGGTTATCGAAAATTGATATAGGTAGGCATATGTACATATCAACACCTACCTAGGTAGGTAGGTACCTACTTTATTTTACAAACAAATATCAAATTGGATATAAAAACTACTACTTGTTCTATCAGCGTGCCTACTTACCAATACAATGAAGATACCTACCTACATTTAGAAAATAGATTTTAAACCTCTTTGCGCAAAGTAATTATTAATTAACCCTACAGTAAAATTAATAGAAAGTTTTTGGTTCCAAATACCTAATTAGAAACAAAGTAAAAATATCTATTTAAAGCTTTTTCTAACTATGTATGTTTGTGTATTTAGGTATGTACCTACATTTCCATGCCTTTAAAATGTTTTTATTGACTTGACCTTCACCGATCGAGACCCAAACGCACACATAACACACATAAAAAACGCTTTGAAATGGGTTTATAATATACCTACCTATAGATGTACCCATGCATATGAACAAGCGCCTGCATACGAAAAACTGAAAAGGGATATTGTATAAGAATCCGTACACACAAGCCACAAAATAACAAACAAAAAACATTCATCTATCGTACATCTCTTCTCTTTGTCCCTACACTCCCTGGTCAAAGGTTAGCTGCTATTTGTTTCACTTGATTTTTTTTTGCATTGCGTTCAACAAAATTTTAAAATCTCAATTTAGTGTACAAATGTTATGAATGACGTAAGATTTCGTGATTCCTCTATGTATATAAACTCAATTGCTAGTTTATAGATTGTTAAATTTTTTGGAAGCCAATGCGGGACATTTTTTTAAGAAAAAAAAAACATTTTAAAGTAAGTAGTATACAAACTGATTTTTATTGTAAATTTTTGGCTTTCACCACTTCCTTTAATTTCAGAAGCTGGCGTAAAGGGATTTATCTTTTAATGACTGATGACTCACTTTTTCAAGTTTGGTGGCAATAGCGGCATCCGCCCGTCATTTTCTGACCTCGGCAGTTAAATAATGGCTTTTCCTACCATTCTTGGTGAGCATTCAACTAGGCATTGAACCAGCGCATAAGTTCTGCCTTCCGATATCAGTCTTCTAACTAGGACACGCTATTCCGGAGTTCAGGGTTTGCCTCTGCCCATTGCTCGCAAAACTATGCCCAAATTTTAGAAATAAAATAAAACAAAATAATATATTACTTCACATAAACCGGTGCACTACTATTATTTTGACCGGAAAAATTCGTAGCTTTGATTAATAACAACAAAAAATGTATTTGTACCCGATCATTAAGAAAATGTTATTTACTCATAATGTATCATTTTTACGATCAACGCAATAATAAAACCTACAAAACCAAGGTTATGCAATTCTTATACTTGTACTTCTATTATTTTGACCGCAACTGTACCTACCTACTCGTAAGGTTATCGAAAATTGATATAGGTAGGCATATGTACATATCAACACCTACCTAGGTAGGTAGGTACCTACTTTATTTTACAAACAAATATCAAATTGGATAGGTATAAAAACAACTACTTTTTCTATCAGCGTGCCTACTTACCAATACATGAAGATACCTACATTTAGAAAATAGATTTTAAACCTCTTTGCACAAAGTAATTTATTATTGAATTTTCGGGGTTTTTAGGTTTTGTTCTATAAATGTCATTGATATCATTGTCTTTTATTTGACAATTAATAGTTTTACCAATTCCTTTTATAATTTCAACTAGATTTTCGTTTGCAGTAGGTGTAATAATTTTGATTTCAATATTATTTCTAAGCATTTGTTGTTCCATATAATTTAATTGTGATTGCATGTTTTCTATAAGTTCGTCCTTTTTACTTGCGATTATAGGTACTATAAGGCAAGTTTTGGATTCGTGCAAAAAAAAAATTTTGAGATAACAATCAAACATGATATTACGATGATAGAGAACACCAAAAAAGTGGGTGACAAAATTCTGTCTGTCTGTCTGTCTGTTCGTCTACAGCCTAAACGGCTCGATCGATTTTCTTCAAACTTGGTACTTAGTGGTTTTTGGTGATTCTGCCGACACGTTTTTTTCATTTTTTTTTAGAACCAAAAATAACGGTACCTGTCATACATTTTTTTTTGGCAAATTTACATAATCGTATTTTTCTCAGTAGTACCTCGTGGCTTGATGGTTAGTGCGTAGGACTGTCATGCCGAAGGTGTGGGTTCGATTCCCAGCCGTGCCACCTAAAAACAGAAATGTTTTATTCGAGGTACTGCCTCTTGCGAGGAACTGACAAATCCTCCAAGAGTATACTTGTCATGAAAAAGTGCTTCTCATTTAGCCGTTCGGACTCGGCAAAAAACTGTAGGTCCCCTCCATTCCTGCCCAACAAACACGCACACAGGAATGGTTGTGAGTTGTAAGTCACTAGGCCCTGGTTCTCCTCGAGCTGTTGCGCCACCCAATTTATAATTTATTTATTTATTTATTTTTCTCAAAAACGGCTCGACAACTTTTCTTAAAAAAAATTCAATACATTTATTTTAGTAAAGGCTTTCTTTGGGTGGAAAACCATTTTTCTAAAATGGTTATTAATGGTACATCCCAAGGAACCATTTTTTTAATTTTTGATTTTCTTCAAAATGGTATGACTGATTTCAATTATTTTTTTTATACAAAAGCTTCCAAAAAATGTTAATAGTTTTGTGTACCAACATTTTTGAAAAAATATTTTTTGGATTTTTAAAAAATATTTCAAATTTTTTTTTGGAAAATCAAATATTTCGAAAACGGCATCATAGATTTTTTTGAAACTCGATATTTAAGACTTTTTAAGTACTCTCTAAAATATTTTTAGAAAAAATTTTACATTTATGAAAAAATAACGGTACCTTCCATACAAAAGTGAAAAAACCGCAAAGGAAAATATTTTTTTGCTTGAAAACGACTCCTACGATTTTGATTAAACTTTTTTCATATGCTAAAATTAGTACGATCTACCATCAAAAATTATAAAATTTTACACATAGCAACTATTAGTAGTACCTGTCATAGAACGTATTTTTTTATTTTGAGTTTTCTCGTTATCAGCTTAACGGATTTAAATGAATTTTCTTATATACAAATTTCAGATAAGATTAAATAATATTGCATATCAAAATTTTCAAAAAAGAAGTTTTTGGATTTTTAAAAAAAGTTTCAAACTTTTTTTTTGAAAATTCGATATCTCAAAAACGGGTTGACAATTTTTTTTCAAATTTTGTTTTTATATACACATAAATATATAGTTTAAATCTGCGTACCAAAATTTGTTCTTAAAAATGTTTTATGAATTTTATATATAAAAAATTAATTTTTTCAAAAACCGCTCCAACGATTTTTATATTTTTTTTCCATACAATCATATTCCATCATGAATTAAGATGGCATACTTTTTTTTCACCTCAAACTGTCAAAAGAGTTGTTTTATCCAATTTAAAAGTCGTATTTCATGCTTCTCTTCATTTTTCTCTCATAATTTCCATGTTTTTATATACAATTTTCTTAAGCCCACAGTGTCTTGAACATAAGAGCAAGTACGTGCGACCCAGTCGTGCATTTTATTTTTTGTTGTTTTCCTTCAGTTCATTTATTTCTTTTGTGAAATCTTCGATGAGGTTGTTGTTTTTTTTCATGTTAGCATTTAATTCATCAAACTTGGCGCATAGAAAATCGTTGCTTGCAGTTATTTCCTTCATTTGATCGCTTAGTAGGCGAATGTCCGCAAGGACCACTGTGTTGTTGTTTACAAACTCTTGTTGTACTTTTTCAGGGCTGTTTGGTGCTTGTATTCTCTTTGACGCTTGTATATCGGTTGTATTTTGCTATGATAGAGGTTGGGTATTGCTTTTGGCAGCTAAAACTTGAACATCAACAGCGGCATTTCTGCATAACTGACATCTCCATATGTCTTTCTTAGGTTTCCCCATGGTTCTCCAAGATTTTTCGGAGATAGTGGTACACTCAAAGTGCAGCTTACGGTTGCACGTAGAGCAAACCGCAAAATCACCATCGTATGGGAGCTTATCACTACAGTGGCCGCACACATTCATATTGAAGGGGGTGTTGGAAAAAAATAAAATTAATATGCAAAAATGCAAAATTAGCAGACAATAAAAGAAAGTATAAACTGTTGTAGTATGTGTTTTGATGCACTTTATTAATTGTTATTAATAGTCACTGTCTTATTAATTGTTTATTATTTCACACTTGGAAAAAATGTTTAATTTAACTAGGTAAAAATAAAACCAATAATTTGCGGATCGCTTTGAAAACACGTCTAATCACTTGCTCACTCACTGAATAGATATAGATATAGATATATGTAGATATAGATATAGATATAGATATAGATATAGATATAGATATAGATATAGATATAGATAAAGATATAGATATAGATATAGATATAGATATAGATATAGATATAGATATAGATATAGATATAGATATAGATATAGATATAGATATAGATATAGATATAGATATAGATATAGATATAGATATAGATATAGATATAGATATAGATATAGATATAGATATAGATATAGATATAGATATAGATATAGATATAGATATAGATATAGATATAGATATAGATATAGATATAGATATAGATATAGATATAGATATAGATATAGATATAGATATAGATATAGATATAGATATAGATATAGATATAGATATAGATATAGATATAGATATAGATATAGATATAGATATAGATATAGATATAGATATAGATATAGATATAGATATAGATATAGATTTGATTTTGATTTTTATTCATCTTAAAAAGTTTTTACAATATTTGTTACCCACGAAGCTTAGTGCTTATCTGTGGGTGGTTAAATGTACTAAAGTAATTTGAATTGATTTGGAAGTTAAATGATATATTTTTTTTTTTGGTTTTAGTTCAGTAAAATATTAATTTAACAGAAATGGAAGTAAGATATTTTTTTTTTTTTTTTTTTTTTTTTTTTTTTATTAATTAAGTAAGTATGAAAAACATATAAATAGTATGAGGCAATGTTATTTGTGATTGGAATTTAGTTTAAAAAGAAAAGTTTTATACATTTTTTACGTTTTTTAAAATTTTGAATATTTTTAAGACTAATTGGAAGCTGGTTCATAATTGATGGGATAGTATAGCTCAGTTGTCTTCTGCCATACTTGTTGTATATTTCCGGAGTTTCAAGTAGACCTCGTACTCGTCTTCTAGTGCTGAAGCTATGCGAAATATGTTGCTGGAATCTTGAATCATCATAGTATTCTAGAATTGCTGTCATCTTAAATATATTGTCCACACTCAAAAACTTGAAATAGAGATGGTTTTTATCAATTATTTTGATGATTCTATGCTGAAGATTAATAAGTTTATCTATATGTGTTCTTGATGCATTTCCCCATGCCAGTACTCCATACCTTAATCGGGATTCAACTAGCGAGTAATATACTTGTTTTTGTACATCTTTTGTTGAATATCTTTCAAGGTAAAAAAGGGCAAACATAGCACTTCTCATACTGAATCGTAGGTTGTTAATATGTTCGCGCCATAGGAAGTTTTCATCTATTGTAACTCCAAGATATTTGATTGATTTCACTAGTTCAATGGCATCACTTTTTTGCGAAGTCGGACATTTTGGGTTTTGGAAGTATATATTTATTTGTTGCTCTTGTTGGTTCGGTGCACGAATATGCATCAGTTTCGTTTTTGTGACATTAATGACCAAACCAGAATCATGACACCATCGAGAAACTTCATCAAACTCCTGTTGCATTATTAAAGTTGCTGCTTTTAGACACTTGTGTCTAACAACAATTGCTATGTCATCTGCGTATGCAAAAACGGTGCTGTTCTCAAAAATTCGAAGAAGTGCGTTCGTAAAAAGTATGAATAGAACTGGGCCAAGTTTTGACCCCTGTGGTACACCATGAGTACATTTTTTTTCTTGGCTCCATGAACTTCCAATTTTAACTTTGAAGGTTCTTTCTTTGAGATAGCTCTCCATCCATTTCCAAAGGGTTCCTCTTATGCCAATTTTGTAAAGTACATCAAGTAATTTTTCGTGACTCAACGTATCAAAAGCCTTACTGAAGTCCACAAACATTACCAACACGTGATGATTTTTATCGAGACTCATGTTCACAGCGTTACAAAACTCCCCAAGTAGTTTTCCCGTACTTTTTCCTTTTTGAAAGCCATATTGATTGTATTGCAGTAAGCGGTGTTTCTCAATGAATTTGGTTAAGCGTCTTACCACAACTTCTTCCAAGCATTTTTCAACAATGGGCAATATTGAAATGGGCCTATAGTTTTGAATTTCGTTCTTCTTTCCTCCCTTATATATCGGACGAATAACTGATGTTTTCAAAATTTTCGGAACACATCCTTGTGTCGGACTTCGGTTGATAATTTGTTGGATGATTGTTGTTAGAAAACTAGCATTAATTTTTATGTCACACGCTCTTATTCCATCAGCTCCTGGACTTTTATTCGTATTCAGATTACACAATATATTTTGAATTTCGGTTTCATCAGCTTCTTCTACATGTATTGATTGACCAAGATGTTGATTAGGTTGACTGGAAGTTTTTGTATTACATATGTGTGTAATCTTAGACGCTTGTGTGGAAAATAATTCAGCAAGTTTTTCGGTGATGTCGGCAACATTGGATTGCGTACACAGATTTTGCTGTATTATTTCATCAATTGATGGTTTATTTCTACCCAAAAGTTCATTTATAATACCCCAAGTTTTTTTGGGATCATGTTTTGCATTTGCCAATTTCACTTTGTAAAAATTAGATTTCTGTATTTGTATATTTTTATTGACGTAGTTTCTTAGCTGTTTGTATTCGGATCAGGCGCGGATCCAGGATTTCGTCCAGGGGGGGGCAATTTTCGTGAGTTTCCAAAATCTAGTTGAGGTCTAGAGAAAATTTGAGTGCACCATACCGCTCTACACGCCTGGTCACACAAAGCAATGTGAGTTGATGAGTTTGAAATTTGAAGAAAGCAATAAACTGCCAAAGTAGTTCTCAACAGCGTGTACTTTGAACTTTGTGAATTGAAGTTTTGCAGTTTGTAACTATAGGATGGTGTCTGTACAGCGTTTTTTAGTTGCCTCTGGATCTACACAACTCTACAATTATGCTCGAAAAACATAATGGTACAGTGGTATGTTCCTATTCAGACACATGACATCCGAGTTCGAGTGAAAATTCAAGCCTCTTCTCTAGCTGGCAACCTAACCTAACCTTGCTAGTAAAAGGCCGTTTTCGAGAACGTCATCAGCGTCAAAAATTGCAGAATGTTCTCAAACGCAAACTCCGAAGTCTTGTGTTAGGAAAGGCAAATTCAAGCTTTACTGTATAAGCATTGTGTTCGATAATGCAGTTTGCTAAAGTCATATGTTCGAAAACATCATGTGTGGTGCAATTCTGCAGAAGAAAAATCGAGTTGGCAGCAAAAATATTGAGAAACCGGAGAACGTGTTCATAAACGTCAATTGCGTTTGCAAGGAAATTGAAGGACGTTGATTAAAAAGATTTTGCGCAAACAAAACCATTGCATTAATTTGAATATATGTAGTTGTATTTTAGCTAAACTAAAATTATAGATCAAAACCGAGATGAACCGTATCGTTTGTTCAGACTTCAGTTGCCTTCGTCCATCGATACATAACCAAACTTTCCGACATTAAAATATAACACAGATTACCTATAGTGGAAAATACAAAGAAAGCACCACTCTTTATTAAATCTCTCCGTCCGACCTTCTCGATTGTGAATTTGTTATACTTTCGTTATACATTTTATTAACAATATACTTATAGACTAAGAGCCCACAGCAGATTTTGGGTGTGAACGATAGCAAAAAAAGAAGTATAGGCGTCGAAAGCTGTTGTAGTTGTAGTTGGGCCTACCAGACCGTTTAAAAAATTCAAAATTCAAAGTGAAAAACGGTTTTTTTAAACAGTCTGGCAGGACGAATTTAACACTCAAATGGTCTCAGATTCCGTGATATGTGATCCGAGGAGCTTATCTAGGGAGGAGTGAAAACCAATTTCGGCTAACACAATTATCCCCCAAGTTGCATTCATATTTTTTTTTCGATGCACTGTTACTCGCAAAGGCCCCAGTTGTGGACTGCAAAACTTTGATTTTTTTAATAGCCTTTAATGAAGCTTTCGACGCCTATACTTCTTTTTTTGCTATCGTTCACACCCAAAATCTGCTGTGGGCTCTCGGTCTATTAGCCTTCGTTAAGTTTTGATATAAATGTTTCATACATATAAGCTCAAAACATCGACTACAGAGTTGCTAGACTCATGCAGTTCGATACAATAGCAATAGCATACAATAGCAATATTCGCGGCGAAAAATGTCAATCATTTGACAATCCAAGCCAAAACAAACTATCCTTTTCTTAGGTATAAAAGTTCCATCCAACTTCTCTTCGGCAGTGACTGCTGTCGTCGTTTCCTGGTTTCTCTCCAATCTTCTTCGTTTGATTCGCACTCTCTGCCAGTTTTATAATATGGAACACGGAAGTTCCTAAAACACATCCATAAAAACGACAAAATCCTCACATCAAAAACGTATCTTATGACTGAAACATATGTGCAGCACGTCTGCACGCATCGCAGATCCGAGCATTTGAGGCTTATTACTCGTAATTCGACGTATTTTTAAGATTAAATTTTTTTTTTTATTAAAATCAACTTCAAGTTTGAAAATTTAGATAAGTGCCCCTGTTGCCTCTCCCGTTACATTTAAGTATGTATAAAAAACCACTAACAAGTTTGTAGAATAGCGTTGGAGGTGAAGAAATAACTTTTTAAAACATCATTTTTCAAACTGTGAAATTTTGTATTCTTTATTTATTTGGGATTCAATCTGCTTTTCTCACCAAATGTTATACAGTAGATAATGTAGCCTGATATTCATCTTTTAATTAAAGACTGACCTTAACTTTGAATATCGAGATCTAAAACCGAAGTTATAAGCTTTCCACTCAGTCTATTCGAAGGCGCTATTTGTACATAGCGGAACATTTCTTAACTGAACCTCGTCAGCCAGCGGCCAACGAACAACCACTCATTGCTGCAACACTGCGCTGCCAAGAAAAAAATTTATAAACGTGTAACGAAATAACCTTTTCTTTGGTTACATTTTATTAAATTCATATTTTATGCTTCGTTCGTTCTTGCCCAGGGGGGGGGCAATTGCACCCATTGCCCCCCCCCCCCCTGTATCCGCGCCTGATTCGGATTGATAAATCTGGTTTCGTCGATTATTCTTCCATCTTCCATATAATTCATCTCTTTTTTTGCAAAGCTCAAGTATATCTGGCGTTATCCAACTTTTGTTCTGACGTTTTTTATTATTTTTAATTTCAGTTGAATCAACGTATATGCTTGTCATCTTTGCAACAAATTTATTGTAAAGTCGATCAACATCATTTTCATTTACATACATTTCTTGCCAGTTTGTTTGTTGTATGAGTCGGTTGACTTTTTCTTGGTTTATTTTTGTTCGTGTTTCACAATACGCATTAGCCTGTTTTGTTTGTTGTTTCGTACCATAGAAAGTTGCAAAATGATCAGATATATCGGTTTCTATTACTCCTGAAATTATATCGTTTTTCGGAATTGTAACAAACATGTGATCAATTAAAGTGCCGGTGCCTGTTGACATATTAATTCGAGTACTCTTATTTATCACATTCATTAAACCTTTCGATGACATCATTTCCAGATATTTTTTTGTGTCAGAGTTATCTATGTCTTGAGTGTCAATATTTATGTCTCCAAGAACCATTACGTCCATTTCGTTTTTAGTTTTTTGGTCAAATTCATCAATAAATTGATTTTTATTTTGTGACGGCGATCTATAAATTGCATGAATGTGCTTAGTCCCACATCTATCCACCATTTTTATGCTGAGACTGTCGTAGCTTAATGTGTGTGAAGAAAGTCTTTCAAAATGTATGTCTTTCTTTACAAACATCGCAATTCCTCCTTTTCCAGAATCTTTTCTATGCATAAACTCCATATTAAAACCTTCTATGTGGTAAAGGCAATTTTCTTCTTTATTTATGTTAATTTCAGTTAAAACTATTATATTCAAATAACACAGAAAGCTTTGTATTTCAGCAATAAAACAATTCCAATTTTTTCGCAGTGATCGAATATTCATACACACACAGCAAAAATTTAATTTTTTGAAATCAATAACATTCATACCCATAACACCATAAAATACCCTATAATCCACTTCGACTTCATCTTCATGTTCATCCATCATATCAGTTGTTATAATTCGCTCTTCAAATTCGCTCATAAAAATGTAGGTTAGTTATGTATTTGTTCAATATCATTTATAGTACATACATTTACAGCTTCTTCGTTCTCACATTTACGAGCTAATATTTTTCCCGCTGCTTCCCACACAAACTTCCAATTACACTCTCTAGCTTTGTTTTTGGCAAGCCAAAGCAAGTGTTTATTTGTTGGAGTAAGATGGTTATTTACAATAACATCTGGTTCATCGTCGTTCTGCGTGTGCATATTATTGTTGACATTTGTTCTCTGTTTCTCTCTTCGAGCGGCTTTTGCATGTGTGAGAAAGTTTTGTTTACATGTGTAGCTTGCAAATGAAACAATGATAGCTGATCTCTGCGGATTTTTTGCTCTCGTTCTGTAAATATCTATAACGTCGTGTGGGTGTATAGGACAGTTGATGGTCTCTGCCAGGTCTTGCACTACATTGATTAGGTTTTCGTTTGTTGTTGGCTTTATGTTTTTAATTTCTATGTTTGATTTCAGAAGTTGTTGTTCAATTGTGTTTACTTTTGTTTCCATTGCATGTATGATATTATCTTTTTTAAAATTGTTTGCTTTTAATTCACTAATTTCATTTGATAATTTTTTAATAAGATCGTTATTTATTGTGATGTTATTATTTATTTCTTCATATTTATTGGCAACGAAGTCACAGCTGGACTTAATTTCAGACATTTCTCTTCTCATTGCTTGCATCTCTTGTAGAATAGCTGCATTGTAGTTCCCTCCTTCGTCTTGCTTAGTGCCGGCTTCTGGGGTAGACGCACTTCTTGTTCGTTTCGGTGGCGGATGATTTGGTGTTTTCGTTGGCGAGTTCGCATTATTTGGTCCATTCGAGTTAGCTATCTCTTTCCTGCACGCTGGACACCTCCACTCCTTTTTTTTCGTCGCAGACATTGTTCTGTATGATCTCTCAGTGATAGTGGTGCATTTAAAGTGCATCTTTCCTTCACATCTATAACAGGTGACAAAGTCCCCATGAGGGGGAAGATCAGAAGGGTTGGGTACGATATCCCGCTTTTTATTATCCTGTTTTTTAAAATCCCGTTTTTTTAATCCCGCTTTTTATAATCACGTTTATTATAATCCCGCTTTTTTATAATCCCGCTTTTATAATCCCGATTCTTATAATCCTGTTTTTTTATAATCCCGTTTCTTATTATCCCGCTTTTGCAATCAAAACTAGTTGTTTTATTTTTAAAAATCGCACGATTTTTTAAAATAAAACAACTAGTTTTGATTGCAAAAGCGGAATGATTGATTGCAAAAGCGGGATGGTAAGAAACTTAAGAAATTCGTGAAATAAATGTAGAAGTTTTGTAGTGCAACGCATTTCATATTTTTTTTTAACGTATCGATATCCAATACTTAGCAACAACATAATATTTAAATTTTGGCTTCGCAAATCGTTAATGCAGTAGTTGATAACGGGGAAACTTTAAATCGTTACCGTGCGTTAGAGCTTAATTTATATACCTGTACCTTGGTTTTAAAGAGGCCAATGTCCAATTTGATAATTTTTGGGAAATCGAAAATTTTTCTTTTTAATTTCTAAAAAAGCATATTAAAATTAAGCTTAACTTAACCATCAGTATCTTGTTAATAAACAATTGAAGCACATGTGCCATCATTCCATAATTAAAACATCTTCGACTGACCACTGAGTCAAATAATGAACTTAAGTCAATATTGTACAAATGGACATTGGCCCTTTTAGAACCAAGGTACAGATATATTTACAGTGCTATTTATTAGGTCTTCTTCGAAAAATATCTAGTTCAACAACACTATCTAAATATATGAAGATCAAACTATAGTCCTAACATGTTTTATCCAATTGAATTAAATGTCACTTTAGTCAAGGTTTGGACAAAAAATAAAAATGATTTGTTACTTACACCTACCTTTTTTTTTGGACAGAGTTTAAATATCGCTGATAATTTATTTTATCTGTTATTACAGTCTTTAATTTCATTTAATTTTGTGAGCATACAAAATGTATACCTACAGCCAAAATAAAAAAAACTCTCAAATTGTCAAGGCTCCACATAAATATAAAAATTTCGTTGCAGTAAACGGCTCTTAGTCCTTAAGTCGAATTATTCTTTGGTTTTGCTAAAGATTTATAAATAACATAAGATGAACAAAATAACCAACATTTAATCATTAAAGTTTAACTATGAGTTAGAAAAAACGGGTTTATCGGGAAAAGACGGGATTTTAAAAAGCGGGATTATAATAGATCGGGATCTTGAATAAACGGGATTTTGGGAGACAGGATTTTGAAAAACAGTATTTTAGTAAACGGGATCTTAAAACTTTTTTTTCGGGATTTTTGAAAAACGGGATTTTAAAAAGCGGGATTCCGATACGCTCCCGATCAGAAGAACATTCACTGCACAAGCTCATGATTATGAGGGGGGAAAGGTTTGCAAATGTGTGGGTACAAACAAAGAATTGCACTAAAAAGAATATACCAAAAATGGAATTTTGTGGGGCAAATTTAAAATATTTATTTTAGAAATTAAAGTTAAAAAAATCACTGAATTTATGATTTAAAAGAGGTGACTATTTTAAATTCGTTCGAAGTCACTAATCACAATATTGTGAAGACTTAAAAAAGCACTTTATTTTTCTATTTACTGGGAGATCACTAATTAACACAACCAACCAATTCAATCACAAAAAAAGAAGTGATATAAATATAGATATAGATATAGATATAGATATAGATATAGATATAGATATAGATATAGATATAGATATAGATATAGATATAGATATAGATATAGATATAGATATAGATATAGATATAGATATAGATATAGATATAGATATAGATATAGATATAGATATAGATATAGATATAGATATAGATATAGATATAGATATAGATATAAGATATAGATATAGATATAGATATAGATATAGATATAGATATAGATATAGATATAGATATAGATATAGATATAGATATAGATATAGATATAGATATAGATATAGATATAGATATAGATATAGATATAGATATAGATATAGATATAGATATAGATATAGATATAGATATAGATATAGATATAGATATAGATATAGATATAGATATAGATATAGATATAGATATAGATATAGATATAGATATAGATATAGATATAGATATAGATATAGATATAGATATAGATATAGATATAGATATAGATATAGATATAGATATAGATCAAACAAATTTTAGCATACAGAAAAAATTTCATCATAATCGTAGTAGCCTTTTTTGAGAAATAAAAATATTTAGTAGAACAGATATACAAATTGTATGGCAAGTATGCCCATGTAAATAATTATTACTTCAAAATTGTTCCCTACTGTTGGTAATTTTTTATTACAAATTTATTGGCTATTTCAAAGCGCGCATTTAAAGGCCTCTATCGTGAAGATTTGAAGTTGAATATTTATTAGTGAAACCATTTTATTTAATTTTTAATTAAAAATGATTTTGTGAAAGTCATTTAAACATACATAGTGGCATTCCGGTTGCACTAATCCTTAAAAATTGTCAAACATTATTTTAGAAGATGGTTGTAGGTACAAATATGTAGTAGATTATTTTTCATACTTATTTTCTCTACCTCATTCTTTCGTTGCCATGACACTAACAGGTGACGCACCCATCTCCCTTATCCCCCTTATTGTTGTCAGAATAAAAAAATATAATCCTCTCTGTTTAATCGCCCTGTCAACAGCAATTCGCCGTCGATAACAGCACCAAAAATGTCACCGAAAACGAGCCGAGTACGAAGCTTTTTTTTCTGTTCCATGATAGTACTATAATAATTAGGGCAACCAAAAATATGCCCTATTAAACTAGTTTTAAGCGCTTATAATATACCCTTAAAAATCAAATATATGCCCTCAAAATATGCTCAATAAGTGTAAAAGATGTTTATAAAAAGCGTTATTTGCTTTAGGAAATTAATGAATAAGAACAATACCAATCAAAAAAAGAAAAATCAAAACTCTTCTTCTTCACTCCAACTTTTTGAAGATAAATAAAACATCAAAAAAATTTGTTTAATGGCGAATAGTTCAACCTCGCACACATATATTATTTAAGAAAGAAAAAAAAAACAAAGTTAACATTTTTGAATATAAGACATTTTTTAATGTCAGCGATCAATAAGCAAATTTATTGCAAATTTTTGTTGCAGTAAATAACTAACATTTCACTTAAATTTTTGAAAAGGAAGCTTTGTCTGTTTGATCGAAAAACACTTTTGTACATGGAAAAGCTCCTTTCAACGTCAACAGAAGTGATCGGAGCGTATTTGAATGCTAAAACTTCAGCGATTGTATAGTCTTCAACTGCTATGGATTTCTCTCCTGACAAAGCCATTGCAATTATTTTTAGTTTTTCAAAACCAGCATTTTTTCCATTACATTTTCTATCTTTTTCTTCACTGATTTCGCAGCCTTGCTTTTAATGCTGTAGATTGTCTTCACCGCATCACTTATAATTTGTGTGCTGGAATTGAGCGATAAACCACGTGATTCAAGTTTTGAAATTGATGTTACTAGAAACCCATAGCTTGATGCCAAAAAAATTAAGTCGGCTTTCAATTCTGTTTTTTTAAGAAGATCTTTACAAATTTTTACTGATGCAGCTTCCTCGTTGTCAAAAGCATCAAAAATCCGAACAATCTTTTCAAAATGCTTGGCGTAGTAGTTCACCGCTTCGAGCCATGTCCCCCATTGCGTTATGATTGGTTGTGGAGGAAGTTCCAGTCCAGGTTCTATGTCTCTAAAAGTTTTCACTCTGGATGGAGCTTTTAAAAACACTTTTTTCCAATTGCTATAAAGCGGTCAATGTCAGCATATTCACTTCTAATTTTTTCACATACTCGATGAAGTCCATGTGCGAGGCATGTAACATGTATTATTTTTGGGTAGAAAACTTGAATAGCTTGTGCCGCTTTTACCATATACGGAGCAGCATCTGATAAAAAAAGTAAGATCGAGTCTTTGTTAAAATCTTCACCCAGAATTCTAACCGAATCATCGAAGAGCCGGGCGATGGTTGAGTGATTTGTCATTTCCAGTTGAGCTACATTTAATAAAAATGTTTGTTTAGCGAACGTCTCATCTGGATCCAAAATTCCAATGATAACATTTGCAACATATCTGTTTGCTGCGTCTGTTGTCCATTGAAACCCATAAAAATCGATTTTTTATTTTGTTTTTGATTTCATCGATTGTTTTCTTGTACAAATTGTGTACATATTTTTCGCGAAGGGTTGTTTCTGAAGGAATTTTGTGCTCGGTATATTTTTCCAAAAAAGAACGAATACCTTCATTGCGAATTTTGAACAAGGGTATATCTGCCCCACAAAAGCACCACACAAATCCCTTTCAAACTCTGTATGTTTTGAATCACTTGAAGATTGTCCAAAAAACTGTTGCGTTTCATTCTTCGCTGTTTTTCTCTCCGAAAGTTCAATATGTTTAGCAGTTTGCAAGTGCTGTTTGACCATAGACAGTTTTTCGCCAGACACTGATTTATTGCGAACTTTGCACAAGAGGACTTTTCCATCAGTTTTAAATTCGGAATATTCACTCACTATGTTTTTCAATCTATATCCAATGTTTTGTTTTATTTTCGGCATTGTCCTAAAAATGTAAGAGATGTTTTTCTTAAAAAACGAATAAATTCCATTTAAAAGTCGTCATTGATGTGCAGTAGGTGTGTGACTTACTACTGATGTAGGGCAGGTTGATTGGGAAATGGGAACATACCTTTTTTTGCTCTTGTTCTTAAATAAGATAATCAGAACCACTTGATAAAAATGCAATTATCTAGGTACACTTGTTTTTTGCGTGATGCAACGGGCAAATTCAAACAATGAATGATTGAAATCGACACATTTAAATTATGTGAACGCGATAGATACAAAACAATCACAGTACACATATTGAAGGTAATATCATTAGCGTTTTCATTTTTGTTCAGTTCTGCGCATCCATCAAAATCAGTGAAAAATGGCGACTCTACGTGACCCCGACTAGTTAAACATCAAAATTTGTTGTGTGTTATGTGTTCATTTGTTACTTATTTAAATACAAATACAATTATTTCAAGCTTTTTAGTGTTTATTAACATTTTAGGGTTATTTAAATTATCCTTTTGTGTTTGTTTTCTTCGTTGTTGTTGTAATACAGTGGAAGAGGTCACGTAATGCTGCCATCTTGAATTTCTTTGACAGTTCTCATTTCGGACCACATGCGCAAGATAATACCTTAGATATGTGTACTGTGCAAAACAATGGCCTGGCTGGCACCTCGCCCGGCCCGCGCGCGTCTCGCGGTTGGTCATTTATTGCATTTTGTTCTGTGTTCGTGCACCTCGTATCCCTATTTACTATTTACAACCCTTTTTTCGCAACCGAGTTGTTGCTAAATTTTGTGTAAAAAATACAATAGATCACTGCCAAGATTTGTCTTTGTCTTTTCTCTTTCCCACATGTGTACTAGTCGATGGTGGCGTTAAAGCAATATTCAGTGAAAAAATAGTAGTCGATGGTGGGTAAACAGGTTTTTATATATACATATTTTAATTTTCACGTATTTGACTTTTGACATTTGGTGGCAGTGAGCAATAAATGTGTAAATCAGTGGGTATGTGCGATGTTGAAATGTTGATCGACATATACAAACTATGTGAAGTATAGATACAAAACACTTGCCTGGCTGGCGCCGCCACGCCGCCGCCGCACCGCCGTCAGCTCCTGGTTAGTCATTTATTGCAATTTATCCTGTGTTGCACTCCGTATGTATTTACTATTTACAACCCTTCATCGTGATCGAGTTGTTCCTAGATTTTATGTAAAAAAATACAATAAATGAAAAATATGGATTTCGGCTTAGCAGCGGATATGTGCAATTTTGTATTTACTACTTCCGCATGTAAGATGGTATTGGTAGGTATACATTAAGGTACTTGTATTGTACAAAAGAGGTATAGGAAATCATTGTACCTAGCTACATTCCAAATAAATTTTTTTTGTGGGTTTTTGTTTCTTCTCTTTGTTCTAATTAATGCTTTGTTTTTATTGCTTGCCTTTACAAAAAAAAAGGAAAAATATGCAATAATACCTATGCCTTTTGAAACCAAAAATGCAAAAATATGCATTTTCAGTGAAATATGCAAAAATATGCCCTAACAGATGGCGTAAGATTTCAATGAAACGCATTTCTATCACAGTCTCGTGTTAATAGTGATGTTAACAAAAAATATGTTCGAACATATATTTGGTTGCCCTAATAATAATATACACTAGTCAACAATATTAAAGGAACAAATTTTTTTTCAATTTTTGTTAGCGTTTTTTGAAGAGCTGTATCTTTGTGAAGAGTGGTCGTATTGAGTTGAAATAAAAAGCATTTTACTGCTTTATGTTTTTTGTTTCGAGATTTGTTTGCAAACAAATTTTTTTGAAGTACCGTTATTGCGTTATTGCAAAAAATGAGACGAGACAACTAAATTATTTTTTTTTTATTTTTTTTGAAGGTCCTCATTTCTATGGATAATTTTTTTTTGAGTCAATTAAATGTCATGATCAGATACCTTGTTTATTCAGCTTCAATTCAGTTCTTTTGTTGTTGTCGTACGATTTTTTTTGGCATGGCTTATCTGACTTTGAATGAAAAAAGATACTTTTAGCCTTGATTACCAATATCTCAGCAAATAATGACGTTATAAAAATTTCAAAGACAGTTTTGGAAATTTGAAAAAGCGTTTTACAAGATTTTTTTATAATTTTGTAGAAATTATTTTTTTTTACCGTTCACCGTTAGTTTAAAAAAGTACTTAAAACCGACGTTTTGTGGTCTTTTCGTAAATCTTTTTTTTTTCGTTGCAAATATTGATTGCATGGCTTGCGTTGGTATGCTAATTTATAGACTTTTAAATCATCAATATTCTTGTAAATTTTCAAATTGATTCATCGAACCGTTTTTCCTCACCGAAACTTCAAAGTCTTACAAACCAGGTAAAGGAACAAATTGTGGTGTTCCTAAACAATGCGAAGTTGTCATCAAAATGACAAGAAAACCGCAATTCCAGTGGATTTTTTTCACAGTTTTGCATTAGTTAGATACTTTTTTGAATTGAAATGAAATAAAAAGTACATTAAACAAAAAAATAAAAAAAATTAATTTAAAAAAAATTTCAAACAAAAAAACTTGATTTTTTTAATTTTTTTTTTTTGTTGAAAAATGTAATTTTTTTTTCATTTTCATTCAAAAAAGTATCTAACTAATGCAAAACTGTGAAAAAAATCCACTGGAATTTCGGTTTTCTTGTCATTTTGATGACAACTTCGCATTGTTTAGGAACACCACAATTTGTTCCTTTACCTGGTTTGTAAGATTTTGAAGTTTCGGTGAGGAAAAACGGTTCAATGAATCAATTTGAAAATTTACAAGAATATTGATGATTTAAAAGTCTATACATTTGCATACCAACGCAAGCCATGCAATCAATATTTGCAACGAAAAAAAAAGATTTACGAAAAGACCACAAAACGTCGGTTTTTAGTACTTTTTTTAAACTAACGGTGAACGGTAAAAAAAAATAATTTCTACAAAATCATAAAAAAATCTTGTAAAACGCTTTTTCAAATTTCCAAAACTGTCTTTGAAATTTTTATAACGTCATTATTTGCTGAGATATTGGTAATCAAGGCTAAAAGTATCTTTTTTCATTCAAAGTCAGCTAAACCATGTCAAAAAAAATCGAACGACAACAACAAAAAAACTGAATTGAAGCTGAATAAACAAGGTATCTGATCATGACATTTAATTGACTCAAAAAAAATTATCCATAGAAATGAGGACCTTCAGCAAAAATAAAAAAAATAATTTAGTTGTCTCGTCTCATTTTTTGCAATAACGCAATAACGGTACTTCAAAAAAATTTGTTTGCAAACAAATCTCGAAACAAAAAACATAAAGCTGTAAAATGCTTTTTATTTCAACTCAATACGACCACTCGTCACAAAGATACAGGTCTTCAAAAAACGCTAACAAAAATTGAAAAAAAATTTGTTCCTTTAATATTGTTGACTAGTGTACCTATATAGATACAAAGGAATTGTGTTCGTTTCTCTTTCTGTTCACATCTGTCATTATTTCTTTCAATGATCCACTCTAACCTCAAAAATAAGAATTGTGGGTTTTGTCAAGATAAATTACATTGTTGAACAGTGAATTGTTTGTTTACCCCTTTTATTATTGTGCTTTATATTTTGCTTCACATAATTATGTATTTTTATTTTGTTGTTTATGATTGTAAATAAATAATTTATCCATAGAACACTTATCGTATTTTGCCAAAATCACCATTTTTGAATGTGCATTCTGTAGATTTTCTTTTGCGGATTTCTGGTGTTGTGTTATGTGGTCGTTGATTGTTTGTGTTTTTTTAGGGCTGGTCAAGGAGAAAGGGCTACAAATATTTTCTTCATACACCGGTTAACCGGGAAGTTTGCGGAGATTCTAGACTCTAGAGTTGATGGTGTTTGCACTTCGCAATGTGCCATTGTGTGTTGTGTCACCTAAACAACAAACATTTTTTATCCGAGGTACTGCCTCTTGCGAGGAATTGACAAATTCCCCAAGAGTATGCTGGGGGTCAATTCTCGATCTGTGAAACTGTGAAGTGATAAATATGATAATGCCTTCACGACAAATGCGATTCTCAAATTGTGAAAAAATGAAAACAAATGCCAAAATGTTTTCATATGATAATTCGTTTATCACAATCATTTCAATCTGTGAAAACCTGTGAAAAGAAAAATGATAAGCAGATACAAATTGTGCTCATTTGATACACCCAAGTCGCCATCTTGGTCTTTTTATGACGTCACAATCATCTTTTTCTATGAGGAAGTGGTAGCATTTTTCATGTTAGTACTTTTTAGTACTCAATTTGACAGCTGTTTTTCATAACGAGTTCGGGAATCGCATTGCGCGTGCTTGTGAAGTGATAAAATGATAAAACTCTGTGAAAACTGAAATGATAACTTTGT
Organism: Dasysyrphus tricinctus; assembly: GCA_963921185.1. Classification (NCBI taxonomy): domain Eukaryota; kingdom Metazoa; phylum Arthropoda; class Insecta; order Diptera; family Syrphidae; genus Dasysyrphus; species Dasysyrphus tricinctus. Next base: position 30,652,179 of record OY992534.1, read on the forward strand.
TTTCATTTCACAGTTTCACAGATCGAGAATTGACCCCCTGGTCATGAAAAAGTGCTTCTCATTAAGCCGTTCGGATTCGGCATAAAACTGTAGGTCCTCTCCATTCCTGCCAACAACACGCACACAGGAATGGTTGAGAGTTGTAAGGGTTTGTTTGCAGCTGAATGGTGGAAATCAATTTTAAATTTCCATGATGATCATAACACATAATAAGATAAAAAATAAAACTAGCAAGCAACTGGATATAAACCAGATAAATACGAAGGTGATATTCGTCGAGCGTCGAATTTATGTGTCGATGAACAAAAAAATCCCGAGTTTGCCTTCACTCGTCGGAATTTTTTCAAGGGGTTGTCTCCTAATCAAAATCCATAAACGCACAATTTTAAAGAAACAAAAAAACTTATGTTTGAATTATCTTATTATCTTAACTATAGTTATGTACAAGTCAGCGCATTTGGTTATAGATCATAGTTCAATAAAAGCACAAAAACCAGCTGGCTGCTTTTGTTTGTTGTGATTTTCCCAGAGCTTATTAATTTGTACACCAGTAATATGTATAAAGGTGATCAATTTTGTATTTTTATTTTTAAATCCCTTTTCTGTGGGTATGTTGTCAATAGTTTTAGATATTATAGTGCTGCACATGGAATTCTCTTTGGAGCTATCACGCTGTTATCATATATATTAATTAAATAAATATATAATGGAGTATCTTTGAAGTTACGTACATTCAGTTCTAAGAATGGAAATTAAAATTATCAAATCGGTAAACAAAATAAAATAATCCTTTTGAACTGACAGGCCTTTTTGAAGGGTAGTATGGGTTCTCTTCTCTTATTTCCCTGCAAAAATGATCTTGATGTATCAAAAAAGGGAGAGTTAATGCTCTCCCAGACCGATGCGAATCATTCGCTGACGAGAGTTTTTTTTGTTGCTATATAGCATTGTCGGCATATTTGCCTGGCCCGGTTTTCCAGTGCGATTTTTATTTTTTGTTGGTGGATGTACCTAATAGGAGAGAATCCGAAATGAGGGGAAAGTCAATGTATTACAACAACAACAAAGAGATCGTCATTGGAAAAATCGGGGCGTGTAACTGCTGACATATTCTATATAATATGTTAAGATTTTTGAGAAAAAGAACGATTAAATGTAAAATGTAACTTTTTAGAGATCTTTACAAGTATGGATATTTTCAATGACAGCCAAGTTTCAGTGATTGCTATAACCAACTTGTCAAAAAAAATTCCACAGTTCCACTGATTTGTGTTTCAATGATGAGTTTCATTTCATTCATTCATGGGGCCTAAGCGTGTTCCGAGCGCTCTGAATTATTTTTGAAACACACTTGAGCAACTAGTAGTCACCAATTGACGTTTCACCTTTCAAATGCTTGTGTTCAGCATTAAACTATCTCTGTCTGCTAAGCAGGGACCAGGGAGGTGCTGCCGTGGGGATTTCAGTAAAGTGTGCGCTTACTTATTTTGCAATGAAAACATATCTTTTTAAGCTTTGTACACAGTCCCCCTGCTCCAAAACGAGCCTGTTTTTGGAAACCTATTACCTGAACAGAATAGAGTGCTGCAATTCGAGCTGGAGCTGCAGCTGCAGCTGGAATAGCTGTCAAAAAGTATCGTACGTGATTTTTTTACGCGCCCACAATGCAGCTGTACAGCTTTCTAACATTTGTATCGACAATAAAAATAAAAACAAAAATAAAAATGGATAATGACGAAAAAGAAGCTAAAATTGCTTTTCATCTTTATGAGAGATTGAAAAGAGTTTAAAAATCACTTTAACCCAAATGTAGACACTCGGTTTTGCTCGCATTTTTGAAACGTCAAAAAACTGCAAGCAAAAGTTAAAAGTTGGCCAACTTGTGCTGCTGCGTCTGCCTGCATGGTGTTCTGTTCGCATCATTGAATTTGTGTGTATTCAACATTTTGACAGCTAATCCAGTTGCAGCTCCATCTCCATTCTGTTCAACCAGTCAGTCGTTGCAAAAAACAAGCATATACTTCAAATAGTACGGGGTAATTAGATTTCATTATATGGAGCTCTGAGAAATAATTCAAACATGCAGTTTGACTTTGATATTCGAAAGGGTATTAGTACACGAGCCGAAAACCACATTTTTCACAATTGCACCTAGAGTCATTTGGCCGCCATTTTGTTTTTAACGGCTTTTTTTGTTATCAGACGTAACTCACGCATTTTTGACGCAACGAAAACAAATTGTGAGACAAACTTGTAGAAAATTTAATCGTCTACAAAATATAAGTAACTTTTTCGATAGATGCTTTTTTTAAAAAGTTATACTGCATTTTCTTAAAAAAAGTAGCGGTTGAATTTGTGATATTCATCATATCTTATTTTCTTGTTCTAAAAAAAAAAAATCGAAATAAAAGTTATAATCCCTTCAATTATCTATATTTTTTGCCTCAATATTTTTTTCTTGTGCGGCATACCTTATGATATGATTTGTTAATAGTTTAAATTACTTGCGTATAGTTTAACTATATTTCCGAATTGTAAAATTAACTAATATCGCACTCCTATCGAGAAATGACTTCAGAAGTTTTGTGGGAAATTACATAGAAATTCCCAAATTAATATCTTAAATTTCTAAAATAATGCAAATTTTATAAATGTAAGATAATTTTATCGACTGGGTTTAAATGGATGTAACTTCAAAGCGGCTGTATTTACGATAAAACATATTAAGACCTTTTGTGTAGAAATTTCAATTTTCTATAAGAAAAACGTAAGTAGTTAGTTTAAATACTTGTTATTATGCATACAGTTATAAAATTCCAAATACAAACAGGAGTTTTCTCCCATAAAAATCGTATGGAAAACCGAAATCTGCGACGAGGCATGTCTAAACATGATTTTTAAGAGCCCACATTTTCACAGACATCTTTTTTCGGTTAACTGAAACTTTTGAGCCTGTTTGGAAGAAAACTTTTTCTTGGAAACAGTCTAATAATTATGATAAATCAGATTCTATTTCTTTTTTGTTCGCTCGTTTTTGTAGTGAAAAACTACATGTTGAGGGTGGGGTGGAGAGAGTTATGTCGTCAATTATTTGTTTGAGAATAGCCAATTATGATACGAATATAACAAAACAAAATTATAACAAAAATAAAACATCCATCCTTGAATATACATGCGCTACAGAAGTATACCGCATAAGAAAACAAATATTGAGGCAAAAAATATAGATAATTGAAAGGTCTACCTACAACTTTTATTTCGATATTTATTTTTTTATGATAAATTGTTGAATAAAACACAACATCCCTGTTAAAAATAATGTATTCCACTTAAAACTAGCTTTTGTTATAATTGTCATATTTTTATGTCATATTTAACCTGAAATGTAACATACTGAATTTTTATCTTTTTTTAATAAATTGAAGTCATCTAGAAAGGATGTAATCCATTTATTTCTAAGGGTTCATTTATAACTTCTACCATAAATTGAAAAGAAACCCTTTTTTAACAAAATGCAGTACAATTTTAAAAAAGTACTTATTGAAAAAAGTTACAAGAAACATTTTGAAGGAAATTAAATGTTCTACAAGTTTGTTCTACAACTTTTTTGTCTGGCATAAATAAAAAGTGAGTTACTTGCGAAGATATAAAAAACGTTAAAAACAAAATGGTGGCTAAATGACTCTACGAGCAGTTGTGAAGAATGATGCTTTCGGCTCGAGTACTAATTTAGTTTCGAACCTCGAGGTTTCTATTTACCAGCAGAAGTCAAGTAGTTAAAAATATATGATTCTACACAGTTATCTACTATTAATATGCGCTACAGGGCGAGAACCGTAAGCCGTATAACAAAACTGTTAATGCAAAAAGTATAGATAATTGAAGGGACTATAACTTTTATTTCGATTTTTTTTTTTTTTTAGAACAAGAAAATAAGATATGATGAATATCACAAATTCAACCCCTACTTTTTTTAAGAAAATGCAGTATAACTTTTTAAAAAATGCACTTATCGAAAAAAGTTACTTAACATATTTTGTAAACAATTAAATTTTCTACAAGTTTGTCTTACAATTTTTTTCGTAGCGTCAAAAATGCGTGAGTTACGTCTGATAACAAAAAAAGCCGTTAAAAACAAAATGGCGGCCAAATGACTCTAGGTGCAGTTGTGAAAAATGTGGTTTTCGGCTCGTGTACTTATACCCTTTTGAATATCGGAGTCAAACTGCATGTTTGAATTATTTCCCAGCAAAAGTCTAACTGCCCCGTACTAAAACAACAATTCTAAGCGGTTATAAAACTTTCTCACTATACATAAGTTTATTGAAAAAAAGTAATCAAGGTAAGCAAAAGTACAACACAGCCACAGCGCCAACGGGAATAAAATAATAAAATTTAAATAAATAAATTGGGTGGCGCAACAGCTCGTGGGGAACCAGGGCCTAGTGAGGAATGGAGGGGAAATACAGTTTTTTGTCGAGTCCGAACGGCTAAAATGAGAAGCACTTTTTCATGACAAGTATGCTCTTGGAGGATTTGTCAGCTCCTCGCAAGTGGCAGTACCTCGGATAAAACATTTTTCTGTTTTTAGGTGGCACGGCTGGGAATCGAACTCACACCTTCGGCATGACGCATGCGCTAAAGGGAATAGGTAACCACGAAGCCAATACTTCAACTAATAGTTTGTTTTGTAAAACAATGAAGGGCCTCGGAACTCTTATTCAATAAATTGAGGAGGTTTGAGAGTAAAAAGAACTTTTTCAGTTAATAAATTAAAGAAATAAAATAATAGGGTATTGCTCATTTTCGGCCCAGAGTGAGCACTAATGAATTTGGTATCAAATTAAAGCCTATGTTGAGCTCGTTAGGTATATGAGTGAAATATTTTCAAAATCTGCCACGAGAGATCAGTGATATTTGAGCTTGAGGTTGGCAACTGCAAATAGCACTTTTTCAGCTTTTTGTCGATATCTTCCGATCAAGGATATGTAAGAAAATAATATTGGTTTCAAATGAAAGCTACATTTTAGGCTTTTCAATATACCTAAAATTATTTTGCTACTTTAAACACATTTTGAGATATTTAAAAAAAACTACATTTTTTGCACTGCCTTTTGCACAACGATATCTTTAAAAATTCAGTGATGACATATACTTTTGTTGGCACCATTGAAAAGTTTTATTTCAAACCTTTAATTTAATGTATAATTATAAATGACCTTGCTCAAATAAATACTTACATACATATAAACAAAACTTAATTTAAAAGGCACTAAACAAATGAAAGTGCTTAAAATGTGTGAAAATAAACAGATTTCGAGGAAACATTTTTTTAAATCAGGCATGATAAGTGACGTTGGTGCCGTGACATAAGGCTAAGTGACATAAGGCCAAATTTAAAAGTTTGGCCTTAAGTCACTTTCCAAAAGCGACTTAATGCCAAGTTTTAAGAGTTGGCCTTATGTCGCTTTTACAAAGTGACATAAGGCTAAATTTGTTTGTGACTTAAGGCCAAACGTAAAATGTTTTGTAAAAAAAACAGTAATTTTTGGAAAAGAAACTTTGCATACACCCAACCTCGCACCCACCCCAAATCCTATAGTGAGCCCAAGCAGGGGGGTTGCACGGGGGCAGCATGCCCCCCATACATACTTCACTGTTTATTGCGAATTTTTAAACTTCACAAACCTAATAAAACATCTCCTTTATTTGGTTTGTGAAATATAAAAATTTTCAAACATACAGTGAGGTATGGATGGAAATTTTTCAATGAAAAATGAAAAAAATAACAGGTACGCTAGTATTAAAAGTGACACAAAGCCAAATTGGCCTTATTTCATTTTGTAAAAGCGACACTAGGCCAACTCTTAAAATTTGGCTATATGTCACTTTTGTTAAGTGACATAAGGCCAAATATTCAAATTTGGCCTTATGTCACTTGGCCTTATGTCACGGCACCCAGTTTTGCATTAGTTAGATAATTTTTTGAATTGAAATTAAATAAAAAGTAAATGTTTCCAAGAAAAAAAAAAATTTTTAAAATCAAGTTTTTTTGTTTGAAAAATGTTTGAAATAAATTTTTTTTTTTTTGTTTAATGTACTTTTTATTTCATTTCAATTCGAAAAATTATCTAACTAATGCAAAACTGTGAAAAAAATCCACTGGAATTGCGGTTTTCGTGTCATTTTAATGACGACTACGCATTGTTTAGGAACAGCACAATTTGTTCCTTTACCTGGTTTGTAAGACTTTGAAGTTTTGGTGAGGAAAAACTGTTCGATGAATCAATTTGAAAATTTACAAGAATATTGATGATTTAAAAGTCTATAAATTAGCATACCAACGCAAGCCATGCAATCAATATTTGCATAGAAAAAAAAAAGATATACGAAAAGACCATAAAACGTCGGTTTTTAGTACTTTTTTTAAACTAACGGTGAAGGGTAAAAAAAAATAATTTCTCCAAAATCTTAAAAAAATCTTATAAAACGCTTTTTCAAATTTCCAAAACTGTCTTTGAATTTTTTATAACGTCATTATTTGCTGAGGTATTGCTAAAAGTATCTTTTTTCATTCAAAGTCAGATAAACCATGTAAAAAAAAATCGTACGACAACAACAAAAAACTGAATTGAAGCTGAATAAACAAGGTATCTGATCATTATATTCAATTAACGCAAAACAACTTATCCATAGAAATGAGGACCTTCAAAAAAAATTTTAAAAAAATTATTTTGTTGTCTCGTCTCATTTTTTGCAGTTACGCAATAACGGTACTTCAAAAAAAAACTCGAAACAAAAAACATAAAGCTGTAAAATGCTTTTTATTTCAACTCAATACGACTACTCTTCACAAAGATACAGCTCTTCAAAAAACGTTAACAAGAATTGAAAAAAATTTGTTCCTTTAATTTCGTTGACTAGTGTATATAAAGCAGTTGTATTGTTCAAAGTAGGCATACCCACTTAGATCATAAAAAAACGAGCAAACATTCGAGTTTTGTACGGTAGTAAATAGTTTTAGTAATTTTCAATTTTCTCAAAAACTAGGAGACATAGAATCATCTAGTTTTCAGTGTTTGATTAAGAAGTAATTAGAGCAACGAATTTAAGAAAAAAAAAATGATATATAACTTTACAGTTTTGAGAAATTACACTTTAAAGCTTTTTTATGCTTTTTTTCGCAAATTTTGAGTTTAAAATTGTTTTTTCAAAAACCATGTATAGATTTCACTTGATTCAAAAACTAGATAATAGAACAAAGTATTGGCTTTAAAAAATGTATAATGTAATCTAAATGTTGTATGTATTACCGTTATTTTTTAATATTTTGTTTACATTTTTGGTACTGTTTTTATGAAATTGCCCCTCCCGCCCAAACGGGATGAGATAGACCCCCCTCGAAAAGTGAAAAATGCTTGTATTGAACTGTTCTACAAAAAACCGTTATCATTCCTTGGCGCCTGAGTTATCGTACTCTCCCCCAATTTAGAAACAATATAGATAATTAAAAGATCTATAACTTTTATAACGGTGTTTTTTTGATTTAAGTTACAAAAAAAGAAAATTATGGCAATTAGAAAATAAAATTTTAGTTTTGAAAACTTATTTAACATATCTTGTAGAAAATTCAATTCTCTACAATTTTTTTTTCTAAGATCAAAAAATGCGCGAGTTATAAGCAAAAATCAAAATGAACATAAAAACAAAATGGCGGCCAAATGACTCTAGGTACAGTTGTGAAAAATGTGGTTTTAGACTCGTGAACCAATACCTTATCGAATAGTGAAGTCAAACCTGACCTAGGATCAAGTTCCCAGCGCTATGAAATAATGAAATCTAACTTGACCAGTACTAAAGGAAGAATGAACTTTGTGATGTTTTTTTTAGAACACCTTGTCTGCATGGTGTTTTTTTTTTACTTTTCGGTATGTAGGTGGAATAATTTTTTTTTAATTGGTGTGTCCATATTTTTGTTTGGGATATTAATACAGGTAAAATATTAAAAAGAAAGACATGTGCGTATGTTAAGATTTTGGTAGGGAGTGCGGAGAACACCTGCGTACCTTCGAATAAACATAACTGCTGCTAAGTTATTTTATTCTGAGCTCATAGAGCACACTTTGAACACCCTCAGAAACATGCTTAGATCGAAAAAGGGGCACACATATTCGAAAATTTGAACGCTTTGAGCTAAAAATATCGGATAGCAAATTTTGACCATCATCGTTCGCTATTTCGAGATGTTAATGTAAATCTTAACAGAGTTCGTTAAATCACAATTCGCTATATCGGGTATTCGTTTTATTGGACTTCCACTGTATTCTTATATGAATCTGTTACCAATAGTCTAATTACAATGCAGGCTTTGAAGTATACATCAATTAACATTAAACATTTTTAAATGGACACACTAATTGTGAATTTTTGTTTTTTGGAATCCACCACAAATATGTTTTCGGATATAAGTTCTTATATTGATTTTATTCATAAATAAAACTAAAATAAAATGAAGCAAAATATAGCACAGCGAAATTGTATCAAATGCAAATATAATAAATAAAAAAGGGATGAACAGAAAGAAGAAAAAACCGACAAAGTTTATATTTCCCTTGGTATGACAGGGATAGTAAAAGCTACCCAACCCTAACCACAATCGCTTTATTATCTGGGCCTTATCATAATCCTTTGTCATCGCTTACAAAGATTAATACATTTATATATTCTTATTTACGCTTGCCTTGTTTTACATACCCATCTCACCATCGTCATTATCTATCTAAAAAAAAGACTGATCGGGTAGATGGGACGGAACAGGAGGGGAAAAGCCGCCTGGACGTATTCATCATTTGTCTAAAAATTTAATTAAAAATGTTCAGCGGTGAAAAAGTATTTCCTTACACAGAACAAAAAAACAGAGAAGGGTGGCATAATAATCAAAAAGATGACTGTTGTGTGACCACATAGCCCCACACTAACATTATTTTAGAAACCCTCCTATTTTCGTGTTAGAAATACATCCCTCTCTTCTCGACTAGTCGTCCGTTCGTTACTAGTTCCTTTGTTTATATGGGTCTCCTCAATATTGTCCCTTTACTGAATTTGACTCCAACAGCCAAGCCAACCCACTATACCCACATTTATTCAAAACAATTTCTTTTCCTTCTCCATCACTAAAAAGCAGAAAGACACAAACAGGGCAGTGGGGCGTATTGGTCAAAGAATGACTTTTATTTGTGTTGTTTTGGTTTAAGGTATTCATTCATTAAACGTTTCACTAAAAAACAAAACAAAATATGAACAAAAGTCGCTGCGTGGCATTCACAGCGAAATGATATGAAATAAAAACATAGTTTGACAGAGGTTTGTCAGCTCGACTTTTAAAAGGGTTTTCTTCTCCTGTAATTTTTACTTGCGATATAGGTACTATAGGTACGGTGACCATCCGTCCTCTTTTTCGGAGTCCTGTCCTCTACATTTTATTTTATTAATGAGGACAGAAAATTGTCCTCTTTTTACTGAATTGTGCTCCAAATGTCCTCATTTTATTTTTCAAACATTTTTTCTGAGATTGAAACCATAGCAGGTATCTACTTTTTTCATTAATTAGCCAATTAAACACATTACTTTGTGACAGCTTTGGTGTGAATCTAAACGCTTTTTTAATGTACTAGAACTTGGAAAGGACCTAGAATTCAATAATGACGAATTATTTGGCCAGGTTAGTTGAGTCAAACGATACATCAATGAAGAAAGATTTAAAAATGGACATTTGGTTACCAGATAAGAACATTTTGTAAAGAACATGTGAAAATCTATTCTAGCCAGTAAAGTTGTCGCTGTTCATTCTAGCTTGAATGAAATGCCCTGACCGAAAGAGTGTTTTCAAATTCAAAAATAATTTGGACGCCTACAAACTAGAAGCAATGTCAATAGCAAAGTGTTTTTTTTTTGCGTTTATGAATACCGGTGAAAGTTCTTTGAATCAAACCTATTAAATTATATTGCCAGTATTTAAGTTTTATTTTATCAATTATGAGTTCTGGTTTTGAAGTTAAAACTTAAAAAAAAAATATTCCTTCTTAAATTTTAGTACGTTTTTTTTTTTTAAATTTGTCCTCTTTTTTACCCCTGAAGAAATGGTCACCGTAACTATAGGGCAAGTTTTGGATTCGTGCAACCTCAGCTCAACCTACAGCCTAAACCACTGAAGCGATTTTCTTCAAATTTTGAACTTAAGGTTTTTTTGTAACTCTCCAGAGGGTAAATTGAAATTTTTTTTTAGCTCAAAAAATAACGGTACTTGCCATACAACCGTTAAGGAAAAGCTTATTTATCTCAAAAAAGGCTCCAACGATTTTGATAAAAAAAATCAGTGTATTATTGTAAATATTATGTACCTTTTAGTAAGAAAAATAATCACCAAAAACATTTAGATATTAACGGTACCTGCCATAAAACGGTTTTTTTTTAAATTTTTGGTTTTCTCATTAACCGCTCATCCGATTTCAATAAAATTTTTTGCACAAAAGCTTTGTTAGAATATAAATAATACTGCATACCAACATTTTTGAAAAGATAAATTTTGGATTTTTAAAATTTTTTTGTTTGAAAATTCAATATTTCAAAAACGGGTTGATGAATTAATTTGAAATTTCAGTTTTAAATGTATATTGTTACATATTGAAAGTGCTTCTTTTATTTCTCCCAATGCCTACACCCACAAAACTACCTTTTCACCACACATATTTTTGCCCAGCAAAAACCAAGTGTGCTTACTAAATCTTTAACATTTCTCCAACTTTATCTTCTGCAAAGATTAAGCTGGAGATCATTTTCATAATCTTGCCTAGCAACATAAACGACGCTTATGGATTTAGAAAAGCTTTCAGTCCTGTTGTAAAGATAAGCTGCGTGCAGATTTGCTTAGGCTTGGGTTGCCGAAAACATTATAATTGTTACGAGTCTAGTTTGTATCCCGTCCAAGTTAACACGTTCTCTTACTTTGTAGCTAATAAGTTAAATTAAATGTACCTATTATAAACTAAATGTTAACTATGATTTATTAAATGAACATTGTTTAAGAAAACTAAGTGTGTTTCATTGTGTTTAAATAAAACACATATAACTGGCGCAGTCGGGAAAACTAAAGTTCGGTGCGTGGGAAATAATGAAAATATAACATCAACAAAAAAAAAATAAAAGAAAATCACGTGCAAATATTAGTTATCCACGTAAAAATTTTTTCTCGAGTTCCCTTAAATCTAAACTATGATAAAAAAAATAAGATTTAAAAAAAAAAAAAAAACATTTTAGTGAAAAAAAAACATTACCAAAAATCATAAAACAATAAAATAAATACAAAATCATTAACAAGTGCTTTAAACTAAAGAAAAATTAAAGCAAAAACTGTACCTCACAAAATTCCACCACCTAGCTATGTAAAACGCTTCTACCGCTCAAGAAAAGTAAAAGAAAAAAAGACTTATCATATTTGAGTGAAAATTAAGCGCTAAGAAAGAACTGTACTTATCTATTAAACAAACGAACTAACAAAAAAAGTTTTTATTTATTAAAAAAAATAATAATAAAAAAAAAGTTCTTTGAAAACATTTAAGACGAAAAAAAATCGAAACGAACAGTAAAAAAAAAAAGTAGTAATAAAAAAAAAAAGATATTGAAGTGAATCATCTGTAACCGCACTTATGAGAAGCGGCTCACTAGGAAGCGAAACAGACCGAAATTAAAGTGAATCATCTGTAACCGCCTTAATCATTAGCGGCTCACAAGGAAGCGAAGTACAATTGCAGCCGAAGTACAATTGCAGCCGAAAATTTTCGAGTGAGTAGTTCCATTTTAAAACCTTGAACTGTAAACGATGGCAGTCTTAGATCCTGTGGATAAATTTAAGTTAACTTTAGAATTAATAACTAAGATTCCTGAATTTGATGGTAGCAATAAAAATTTATTAGAATTCCTGGACAGGGTAGATTCTCTAATTCCAACAATAGATTCCTTTGAAGATTCTGCAAAGAATCTTCTTGCAGGATACATAAAAGACAAAATAGTAGGGAAGGCTAGGTGCCAACTACAAGGCCATGGAAGACTTAATAATTGGCCTGAAATTAAAACGATTTTGATAAATAATTTTGGTGAGAAATTGTCTGTGGAAAAATTACTAGACAATATTCGAACAGCAAGAATAACAACAAACATTGAAGATTATTATAACAGAATTAATAATTTGCTTAGCAGGATAAATGGTGTTTATTTGCTTAAAAACAATTCAAACGATATTAGTGCAATGATCGAATCAAATAACAGGATTGCTCTTCAAGCATTCAAAAACAATTTGCCGGAACCGACAAAGTCTATTATACTTAGTCGAAATCCTAAGTCTTTGACTGATGCATTCAAAATCATAATTGAAATAAATCATCAACGTTTAGGGTCTAATACTTTTTTTGGTGAAATAGGTAGGTCTCAAGGTAACTCAAATCAGAACTACAGTAGTTCTTATAGTCAACCTAATAATTTTCCTAGAGGTCAAAATAGGCAGTTTAATAATTCTACCCCCCGGGGCTCGTCAAGTCATAACTACAATAACCAGAGCGGACAGTCCCGCCAAAATAATTACTATAATCCCAATAGCCAACCACGTCAAAATTACAACTCCAATCGCAGTAGCCAATCACGCCAAAATAACAGCTCTAGTAGCAGCGGGCAATCACGCCAAAGTAACAATAACAATAACGGCGATCAATCACGGCAAAACTATAGTAGTATAAATAGTGGTCAATCGCGAAACTCCAATAGGAATAGGCAGTTCAATAGCCAGGAATCTATGGACATTACGCTTAACGAAGACATTCAAAATAATAATGACCATTCTGGAAACCGTCAAAATTTTTCAGATGGTCAAAGAAACAACTACCCTATTTAGTCTTTAAAAATAACATTAAACCTTTAAGGTTTATAATCGATTGCGGGGCAGAGTACAGCATTATAAACAAAAACTTGTGTGATCCAAAGTGGGAAATTCCTTCTAAAATCCATACTCTCAAAGTACTTAACCGCAATGTTCAGACAAATAAAGAATACAGTATCCCCCTATTCAAAGAATTTAATGAACCGAATAGATACGTTAATTTCATTGAATATTCTTTCCATGATTATTTTGATGGTTTGATAGGAAATAATATCCTTGTTGACCCGGTAATAGATTATAAAAATCGTGTCCTTAAAATAGAGTCTGCAAGAATCCCAATATTTTTTAATGAAGAGGAAGAAGTTTACGCTAACCACTGCTTTGAAGATGATTCATTTAATGTATTTTGCAGTGAGGCTTTCGATTCCGAAATAAATGATAAAATCTTGGCAAAACATTTAAGTTTAAATGATGCTTCTTGTCTAAAATCTCTACTTCGTTCACCCAATTGCCTTAAAATCACCTTTTTCTGGAAACATTAAAATTTCATCAAGAATTTCAGATTTCTTAGTGGTTTTTTAATCCATCGACATCGTAGCCATCCCTCAATGGAATTTGACAGTTTTTAGCTTGAAATGTAGGGGGCAAACTATAATTTGACAAAAAAAAGTATATATTGATACAAATGTCACCCAAATGCCTTAAGATCACTTTTTTTGGAGCAGTAAAAATTCATCAAAAATGTGTGATTTTCAGAGGTTTTTAATAAATTTGACATCGTAGCCATCCGTCAATGAAATTTGACAGTTGATGTCTTGATGTATAAGGGCCGAACTATGTTTTCACATAAAAAGTGTATTACGATCAAAATGTCAACCAATTGACATAAAATCATCTTTTTCCGGAGCAGTAAAAACTGAAAATTTCATTTTTTTTTGAGCTTTTTTAATCAATCCAAATGTTATTGTTTTTAAATTTGGATTAAATTGGATCGATTGATTGAAATAATCGAATCATTTTGATGATCGATTCTTAAACGATTTTCTAGAATTTTGGCAACTAGACGATAGTGTTATTAGCACTCGAGTTTCGGGGGCTGGACGTACTAGTATCTCGAAAACGGTAATTTAGGAACAAAAAATATCGTTCCGCTGAGATAATTCTCCACAAAAAAACTTTACTGCAATTTATTTTGATCGTAACATTAACCGTTCAGAAAGTTTGTGTCTTGTGGACTCGCATAAAAGCCTATCATTTGAAAATAAAGGCTACGAAGGCGTGTATCTGATTCATTAGCACGACTATCCCTGAGTTACACTGTCGAACAAAATAAAGTGCAAAAGCTGTTTATTCGTTTTCAAGCGACTGCTATTAAAAGTCAAATATGATTTAGAGCTCCATTTCGTATTCTGAAGTCACATATTTTCAAATGTCAACACTGCACTAAAAATTGACTTCCTCGATTTTTTATTAACTGCGGTTATATATTGCAGTGTATGGACAAACAAAGTATATTCTTTATTAATATTGCCAAAAAAATTTACAGTTTTGCGCAAGAAAATCTTCCTAATAGTAAGGGAGCCCACTAAGGGATTTTGGGATTTACTCGAGCGCGTCAGATTAGTATAAGGGGGGGTACCTTGCACCCTGCTGACTACCACCATATACTAGTCCTCTATGCAGAGCCGGGTGCTTAGGGCAGGGTATCAGATTAGTAAAAAAAATCGATAGCTCGAAATACTCGGGCGCGTCAGATAGTCAGGTAGGTTACATGCGGAAAAGTGTGCATTTTAATAATCTGACGATTTGAGCGTGATCTAAGGTAGTGGGAGGGTTACAAACTTGGAAAAAAAATCGTCACCTCGACATTCTCGAGCGCGGTTGAATTTTTTTTAATGTGAAATAAATAATTCTAGGATGGGAAAAGTATAATCTGCCGTTTTTCTCGCTCCGCTTAGGAGGTAGAGGCGATTTTCGAAAAAAAAACGACTTAAATGGAAAAACAAATATTAAAAAGTAACGAACAAATTTTAAATGTAAAAACAATATTGTTTAAAAAGCCAGAAATCTGTTCTTTAATCCTGCATTTAAATTGAATTATTTGTGTCAATAGTTTTCAAAATATTTGCATTTAAGCTCAAAATGTTGATAAAAAAAACGTGAACAAAAATGTTTGGGTCTCAAAATTTTGAAATAAGAAACTAAATTTTCTTTTTTTGGTCAATGTTCATATTAATTTTGAATCGAAAACAAGAAACCGGAAGCTTTTATGTCTAGTTTTTAAGAAAATTGAAAACTACTGATACTACTTTTTCATGAGACTATTGTAATTATTATATCATTATGTAGCTGTTCCCATTAGTAGTTATTGACATTGGAAACAGAAAAAACATTCAAAGTTCTTTAAATGCAAACGAAATGATTAGGAGTGTTTAATTGACTTAAAGCCAATTCTAATAGAATGCTTGCATCGGCAGCGTCTTCTATTAGTGGATGAAACTTATTAAGAAGTGCAGCTGCAATTTTGAAGTCATACATCAAAGGACTAGCAGCTAAATTAAAAAAATCTTGTCGAAAGACCTTAAAATCGCTCTTAAACCGTCCATTCACGACTTCAACGACCCATCTTACCATAGTAACACATCTGGATCTATTAGCTTGCGCCGTTGTCAATTGAAAGTTGCCTTCATCCACAGATTCAGTCATATTAAGCCTTATATCCCTGAGATTCTAGGCACGGAATTGCATCTCTGAACCCTCTGTCCAAAATAAACACATCATTTTGTCAAAAAATTGCCTTAATGTCCCATATTCGTCCCTAAAAAGATTTTTCATTATATTGGCATCAGAATCGGATGCGGCATAAGGCTCTGTAACGTCCAGGATATACCCATCACAGCATGTGATCATAAAGGTCTTAACCAGATTCTTGTTTTTCTGAAAACCATAGTTTGAACTTTTTTGAAGATATATACAGGGTGTCCTGTAAATAATGGATAACCTTGCAACTGGTTGTAGCAGGCCGTATGACCTTTCCAGAAAAAAATATAAAAAAAATATTTCCCCAGTGGTTACTATGTTATGATGTTTTTTCCAAAAGTTGTTAACAAGTACTACTTACCTCAAATACGTGAACGCTACGACCATGGATGAACAATTTTTACTATTTTTCTATTTTTGTAATATTCTTGAATAACTGTTGTAATAGATGGGTGGTAAAATTTAATAGTAGTTATTGAATTTTTTTTTATTACAATTTTTTAAAATATTTTTTTCAGTACAAAAATTTACTTTCACAAAAGTTTGATAACCTCTAATAAATTAAAATTGTATGAGAACATGAATGGCCGATTGGTTAAAAAAGTTCTCTATTTAATGCACTTTCCAAAATGGTATAACACATGCTTGTGCATTAACGAAATAACCAAGAAAATTTGTCAATCATCTAATAAAACAGCTTTTAACATTTTCGCAAAATGTCTATTAAAATGTTAGAATAACCTCCCAATTTGGGTTGGACAAAGATTTTCTCTTTTGATGTGTAAGGAGGTTCAGTGCAAGTATAAAACTCGCTTTTCGGTGTTGAAAGCCTCACCATTTGGCCACCATATTGAAAAACGAGTTCTGAAAAGTTTTCCGTGGTAACTTAAATTTAATTAGTCGTAGAAAAAAAACTTTGGTACAAATTTGTAGCAAATTCAATTCTCTTCATTTTATGTTAATGCACTTTTTTTGCATTTTCAAGAAGCTGCCGCAAGCTTGCGTCACATCCGAATCGTCAGTCTTTTGAATGTGAGCTTCCTTGGGCGTCAGCGTCACTTAACATCCCCTCTTAAAATCTGACGCGCTCGAGTAAATCCATTTGTTTTCCAATTTCTACCCTCCCATACAGCCACCCATGTTCAAAGGGTAGACACGGTGCTTTCAAGAGGACACAAGCGTCCACAAGCGTTTTTTCAAAGCGAAGCTCTGTCTACCAACTCCTACTCTCACCTCCAAGTGGTGAACATCGGGTGCCTAGTACCTTTAACTGAAGATGGGGTTCCAATCCCAGTGGACGGTTTTAGGGGGCAGCAAACGAGAGAGGGGGGGAGAAGTGTTCCCACTAAGGCACTTCTCCTTCATCCAGGCGCAGCGGAAGAATTCTCAAGATGGAATCAACGGTGGCGTCTACAGTTCCAGTTAGGCTGAACTACTTAGTGAACACCTTATACGGGCTACTACGACATATTCGGAGCTCAGGCCTATAAGGAGCGGTTAATCCGGCTCCCCGCCCTTGGAGTTATATTGTAAGGGTCTAGCCCTCCAGGTTGGGGGTCGTGCCGTCGGGGTGACTTCCCGGCCACATAAAGCTATCTTAGTTGCGAAGCACCAACAAGCCTCGGATACGGACGGATTTACTGTTGACGAACCAAGCAAACGAAATAAGGACAACGAACTTCGGATCTGCACGTGGAATGTTCTGTCTCTCTATAGACCACGTGCAGCCGAACATTTAGCGGAGGCCCTAGACTGCTACAAAGCAGACATCACCGCAATCCAAGAAGTGCGATGGGATGGGCCGGGCAAGAGAAAACTGAAAGACTGCGATATCTACTACGGTGACTGTTACCGACCACAAGGGCAGCGTCTCTTTGGATGTGGATTCGTCGTTAGAGGCAGACTTAGGCAAGAAGTCTTGAGTTTCAACTATGTGAACGAGCGCCTCACGACAATTCGCATCAAGGCTAAATTCGCCAACATCAGCCTGATATGCGCGCATGCCCCCACAGAGGAGAAAGATGACGACACCAAGGACGAGTTCTACGAGCTCCTGGACAAGACATATGAGCAATGCCCTAGCTATGACATTAAAATTGTCTTGGGTGATTTTAATACCAAACTGGGAAGAGAAGACGTCTTTGGTGGCACAATCGGAAGATACAGCCTGCACGTCACCACCTCTGATAACGGACTCATGCTAATCGACTTTGCTGCGGGGCGAAACGTTGTGGTAGCTAGTACGCAGTTCCCGCATCTCGATATTCATAAGGGGACATGGCGAATTCCTGGTCAATCAACCGCCAACCAAATTGACCACATTGCGATCGACGCAAGGCACTCCTCCAGTATCAAGGATGTCCGAACGTTCCGAGGAGCCAACGTTGACTCGGACCACTACCTCGTTGTAGCAAAGGATATCCAGACCAAAGCCAAAACAGGGAAATACTGTGAGGAAGTTCGACGTCGGACGGCTACAGTCGCAGGAAATCGCCAGGTCCTTTTCCGATCGAGTCTCTCGCGCCCTCTTAACTAGTCCTTTGCCGCCAACTGCAAACATCGAGAACCAGTGGAAAAACTGCCAGGAAGCCATCAGAGATGCCGCCTCTGATGTGCTGGGCTTTGCACGACCACCACAGCGAAACCCCTGGTTCGACGAAGAATGCCGGCAAGTACATGCAGCCAAACAACAGGCATACAAAGCGGCGCTGCATAGAAGGACCAGAGCTGCTCGCGAGCTCTACGAGCAGAAGAGGAGAGAGGAACACAAGCTTCTTAGAAGGAAGAAGAAAGAGCATGAGAAGCGCGCGATCGAGGAGTTAGAGAGATGCCACTGCAGGAATGAAGTTCGGAAGTTTTACCAAAAAGTAAAAAGAACCTCCCACGGTTACAAGGCCCGAACCGAAGCCTGCAAAGACGATCAGGGGAACATCGTGGTGGAATCGCAGTCGGTGCTGAGGATATGGAAAAATCATTTCTGCAAATTGTATAACGGCGATGACGAACTGAATTCCGCTAACATGCAAATTGCACCATTCAACTTGGACGACGTAGGCCAACAATTCCGTCCACCCGATCTTGACGAAGTGAGGATAGCCATATCTAAACTTAAGTCCAATAAAGCTGCTGGAGCTGATGGCCTTGCGGCTGAACTATTCAAAGCGGCTGGCGATGAATTGGTTAGGAGTATGCACTAGCTCATCTGTAAAATATGGTCGGAGGAAAGCATGCCCGATGAATGGAACCTCAGCATTGTTTGCCCGATCCTCAAGAAAGGCGATCCTCTGGACTGCACCAACTACAGAGGCATCAGCCTTCTTAATATCGCCTACAAGATCTTCTCTGCCGTACTTTGTGAACGCCTGAAGCCATTCGTCAACAACCTGATAGGTCCATATCAGTGTGGCTTTAGGCCAGGGAAGTCCACCATCGACCAAATATTCGCACTACGGCAGATCTTGGAGAAAACCCAGGAGTTTCAAATCGATACCCACCATCTTTTTATCGATTTCAAAGCCGCGTATGACAGCATCTATAGAGACGAGCTATATAGAGCAATGTCTAGTTTTGGCATCCCTGCCAAACTCGTCCGTTTGTGCAGGATGACGATGGAGAATGCACGCTGCTCCATCAAGGTCGGCAAAGACCTCACCGACACCTTTGATGTCAAAAAAGGTTTTAGGCAAGGCGACGTGCTGTCATGCGACTTCTTCAACATCGTTCTTGAAAGAATAGTGCAAAACTCTCACGTCAACACTAGAGGCACAATCTTTCAAAAGTCCGTCCAATTACTCGCTTACGCTGATGACATTGACATAATGGGACGAACAAAGCGTGATGTCAGTGGTGCTTTTGTGGGCATTGAGAAGGAAGCCAAGAAGATGGGTTTAACGGTGAATGAAAGCAAAACGAAGTATATGCTGTCAACAAGAAAGGACACCCAACACTGACGTCTAGGACAGAACGTCACTATAGACGACTATAATTTTGAGGTGGTCAGAGACTTTGTCTACCTAGAATCCGCTATAAACTCAGCGAACGATACCAGCGCTGAGATCAAACGAAGAATTACTCTTGCCAATCGCTGTTTCTTCGGGATAAGAAGGCAATTGAGAAGCAAAGCCCTCTCTCGAGCAACTAAACTGTCCCTCTATAAGACGCTTATCATCTCGGTCCTGATGTATGGTGCAGAGGCATGGACACTGCTTACGGTGGATGAGAACGCGTTAGGCTGTTTCGAGAGGAAAATTCTCCGGGTGATTTTTGGTCCCGTCTGCATAGATGGGGAATGGAGGAGAATATACAACCACGAACTGTATGGGCTGTACAGCGACACCGACCTAGCCACAAAAGTGAAAAGCCAACGACTAAGATGGCTGGGTCACCTAGAGCGAATGGACACCAATGCTCCGGCCCGGAAAGTCTTTGAATCCAACCCCGTGGGACAACGCAGTAGAGGTGGACAGCGTAAAAGGTGGCGCACGCAAGTGGAAGAGGACCTCAACCAACTTGGCGTGCGAAACTGGAGACAGCTAGCTAGAAACCGAGCCGGCTGGAAGAAGCTTGTTGGTTGAGGCCCTGGTCCACCCCGGACTGTAGCGCCACCTTATGTAAGTAAGTTAGTATACAGCCACCCCCACCACACAAACCGGCAGATTAACACACCTCCGTTATTAGAAAGACGCAGGCTAAATACACTATCATTATCTGACGCGCTCGAATATGTCCATGTAACTGTTTTTTTTTTACATTTTTGAACACCTGTAGACGCTCCCCCCACCGATGAAACGGTATATTTTACTAAAATTTTTTTCTCTCTATCATCAAATCTTCAAAATCCAATAGGTCACCACGACGCTCGAGTAAATCCACATTTAGCATCGTGGGCTCCCCTACTAAACATCTGCAACGAATGTCTTTAAACTATCTTCAAAACACTCTATATTGAATCACCCATTGATAGCAAAACATTAGAATCGTGTATTCATTTAAAATAGGTACACGTAAGAATTACACCGAGTACACCGAATGCACTAAATACACCGAGTACAACGATTTATTTATTTATTTCGTTAAATGCTAACGGTAGATACATACATAAGGGAATACAACTTAAAACTATATAATATTAACAATAGTATTGTATAAAAAATCTATTCTTCAAATTGTTTGATTTAACATTGTCATTACTGGAATTAATTAGACTATAATTATTATTAAAAAGATTAATTAAAAGATTTAGTGGACTAGGGTAAGATACCCAGTGACCGACACCCTTAAGAGAAATATTGAGTTTGAAAATTCAGAACTTTCCATGCACTGCATCGATCTTAATGATTTTAATGTAATATTCAACTGCAAATTGTTTTCTGTTAGAATATTTAAGCAATATACAGGGTGTCCCGCACCTGAGTGGAAATATTTTAGGGTTGGGTTCCTGGGTATATTCTAAGACAAAAATTGTATGGGGGGAAAGTTGTATCTCCCCTCCCTGAGGCAGGGGGGCAGTTTCTGAAAAATTCAATTAAAATGCAAAAAAAAACATTTAAAATCAACGAAAACACATCTAATAATGTTCTATAATTTTTTTGAAAGCTCCATTCTTACATTTGGTTTTTAAATCAAGTTGTTTAAGCGAATAGTTTTTGAGAAATTAAATTTCAAAGTCAAATTTGTTTAAAAAAATGAGATTTTTTTTTCTTAAGTCGATGTTTTTCAAAATTTTACGTAATTAAGTGCTATTTTTGTGTACAATATTCATTGCGCTCATTTATTTTTAGTCCATTACCGAAAACCAAATGTAAAAATCTCTCTTAGTTTTTGAGAAATTAAGAAAAAACGAAAGGTACTTTTACCAAAAAAGCCCGAAAAAGGGTTAAATTATGGGTAATTCATGAATAAATTAAGTTTTTCGGACTCTTTTGGGGAAAGTATCTTTTTAATTTCTCAAAAACTAAGAAAAATTTTTACATTTAGTTTTCGGTAATGGATTACAAAATAATGAGGGCAATGAATATTGAACACAAAAAGTGCTAATTACGTAAAATTTTGAAAAATATCGACTTAAGAAAAAAAATCTCAATTTTTTTTAACAAATTTGACTTTGAAATTTAATTTCTCAAAAACTATTCGCTTAAACAACTTGATCTAAAAACCAAATGCAAGAATGGAGTATTAACTTTCAAAAAAAATATAGCACATTATTAGATGTATTCTCGTTGATTTTTAATGTTTTTTTTTGCATTTTAAGTCAATTTTTCAGAAACTGCCCCCCCCCCCTGCCTCAGGGAGTGGTGATACAACTTTCCCCCCATACAATTTTTTTCTAAGAATATACCCAGGAACCACACCCTAAGATACTTCCACTCAGGTGCGGGACACCCTGTAGGTATAATGTTAGCAATTCCGAAAACACCATTTTCTCCGTGATGGACACCCCATAAATTTTAGTAATGGACACCCCTGTACCCTGTTCTTAACTAATATAATGCATTTTGAAAAATAAAATACACTTATAACAGTATCATCTCTGTATAGGTATTTTAAATAAATACTTTAATCTCTACTTAATGAATAATAAGGCAACAGCGTAAAGTCGTCGTAAACGTAGTTAAGTTTTAAACTTCGTTATTCTGTCAAAATTTGTATGGAAAATTTGACAGATTTACGCAGTTTAAAGCTTTATATATGAAAAAACGACTTTAGTGCAACAAATAATATGCTGTTATTTAAAATTAAGAGAGAAGATATCGATTTATGATGGACTTCAAAGAGAATGAAGAAACATCATAATCAAAATGTCATACTTATTTTTCATAATTGGTCTTAAAATTTTCCGCTGCAGAAAAAAGTTAGGTAAAATGTACGCATATTAAAATATGACCTAATTTAAAACTATGTCCTTTTTCACTTTTTGCATAACTGAATTGCCCATTTCCCATAGGTAGGTTGTACCTTACTTGTGAAAGAAAATTCTTTATTAAAAACAAAATATACATATAATAAAATATAATTAAACTACAAAAATTAGGGACTTGAAATTCTATGTTGTTAGGAACTAATTTGTCTTTTTTTACCTTCTATGCTCTTATTAATTTTAAGTGGAATGCTAAATTTACAGATGGTATTAGCAGGTCTTACTAACTTTTTTCTTTGAAAATTATTTTTATTATGGTTATTTAGTCGTCATAACTGATAAAAAACTATAACTCGCCCGATTTTTAATTTTTTTTTCTCTTAAAATCAGAAACATAAGCCGCCTTATTTATTAAACTGACTAGTTGACTAGTTAGACAGTTTCTAAAAAGTTCACAATAGTTGGAAATATTCTTTATTTAATTAAATAAAATGTCGAGTTAAACTAATATTAGACAACCGACGCCGTTGTCCAATTTAGACATGTATACATATATTGTTAAAATAATGATTTATACTCGCATGTTTCTAAAGGAATTCTTAAGTTTGTCGCCATTTACAGTGGTACCAAACTTAATTACTTTATTACAAAGCAACTAATGACCACAAAATATTAAGTGAAGTCTGTTTTATGACATTTATTTGCCTGAACACGTTAAAAATAGCTTCCGTAGCATCCAGGTAAAAAAAAAAAATAGTGAAAGGTGACCATAACTGAATGGGTGTCGGTTACTAGGTAGTTTACCCTATTTGCACCGTAGTTTGATCTACTGAAGATATTTTGAAGTGGCAATTGTGTTCTTAGACTACACTGACTGACATTAAAACTCAACCGACAAAGGACTGAAGGGGATCATACAATAGATCCATTAATAGTCCCCATGATAAAACAAAATTGTAAATATTCTCTATGACTCAAAAGTGATGGAAGATTAATTAGTTGAAGTCTATGAGAGTATGGTGGCAATCCAGTTATTCTATCCGACCAGGGAAGAAAACGTAGAAAAAATCTCATAAATCTTCCTTGGACGCACTCTATTCTATTGATATGAACCGCATAGTATGGGGTCCATACCACACACCCATACTCTAAAATTGGTCTTAAAAATGAGACATAAAGTAATTTAAGAACATAAGGATCAGAAAATTCACGAGCAAATCTTTTTATAAAACCAAGTGACTTGTTAGCTTTTTTAATTATCAAAATGCTCACGAAACGTAAGTTTAAAATCTAAAACAACTCCAAGATCAGTAAAACCAGACAACTTACACAAAGATGACGAGCTCAACACATAGTTATAGACAAGCACATTTTTCTTGCGTGTAAAAGACATTGGTTTACACTTGTCAATGTTTAAATACATGCTGTTATTATTGCACCACTCCCTAAATCTTTGAAGATCATCTTGTAAAAGTTCACAATCTATTGTTGAGTCAATTTTTCGAAACATTTTGACGTCATCAGCATAAATAAGAGATATAGAATTTATTAAAACGGAGGGAAGATCATTAATAAATAACACAAATAATAACGGACCAAGATGGCTGCCCTGTGGTACACCAGAGTTTACTGTAAAACATTTAGAACGTTCACCTTTAAAAACAACACTATACAATCTATCTTTAAGATATGGAGATATCCATGAAACAAATCGATCATTAAGACCAATTGCTCTTAATTTACGGAGAATTTGATGACTTAATTTGTCGAAGGCCTTACTAAAGTCAGTAAAAATACAGTCTACTTGTTGATTCCTTTCAAATGCATCAATGCAAAATGTTGTAATCTGCAACAAATTTGTTACCGTTGATTTTTTCTTGACAAAACCATGTTGGTTATCACATGGAACAGAGGTACAATGAAATGACAAAACATCACAAATAAAATAGATTCAAAGAGTTTAGGTATGACAGATAGTTTAGCAATAGGCCTATAGTTTGAAACAATATTTTTGTTAACCTTTCTTATGAGTTCTTTAAAATGGCATCTATGGTCTTGTTGCCCTGATGCTTTAAAATGTAAATATCTTATAAATTTATTTTTGTAAGTTTTTTTGATAAATAAATAAAATAAATAAATAAAGAAATGAATTTTTCCATAATGCAGGAAAAATAGAAAAAATGATTGAGTGATGTAAAAGCAAAAACAACGGATAGGACACATATATTGCACATTTTTTTAACATAAAGGAAGGTAAGCCATCAGGACCGGGACTAAAACATTTATCAAGCTTTGCGATGTACTCAAGGATAGTTGCCTCGGAAAATGTGAAATCAATTGAACCTAGGTGTGAAAACTCGTCAATGGTAAAAACACTATTTGTATCACGTGTCGAAGTATTTTTAAAAGCACACTGAAACTGAAAGTATTCAGCAAACATATTTGCTATTTCCTCTGGATAGTGGCTTATTGAATTAATATAGCTCATATTGCTTGGATACCCATCACATTTTCTTTTACAGTTTACATATTTCCAAAAGTTTCGCGGATTAGCTTTGAGTTCATTTTCCGTTTTAAATATATAATTCGAATAAAGAAGATTTGAGTAATTAATAAATTAATTTTTTAGTTCAATATAATTATCAAGCGCTTCATCAGTCCAAGATCGATTCATTTTTATCCAGGCCGTATTTCTTTTATTTTTAAGAGTCTTAATATGTAGATCAAACCATGGTGGGCTATTATTGAGTAATCGTTTTTTACGCAAAGGAATGCTGGATGGTGACGATCTTCCTCTACGAGTTTTGTATCATTTATTAAAACAGCACCATCAGAGTTCAAATTTCGGAAAAGTAAACGAGGTCCAGAATTTTCCCAAATTGGTTTTTGATACCACTTAGTTGGTTGAGTCCAAATGAAGCCATTCCATCGATAAGAAGATGTTCGTTGTTGTTCGTCGCATTAGAAGGAAGAAAGACATCAAAACCAGCTGACTTGGTCCATTCGAGGTTAGGAAGATTAAAGTCCCCAATTACGATCCAGAGAAATTGCATTTACTAATGAATGTAAGAGTGATAAATGCTTATTTTAAACTAAAATTCATATTTTTGGTGATTGTTCTATAGCTTTATATCGTTAAAGTTATGGAAGGTGATATTTGTTTTTTTTTTTTAATTCTGATAATAAATGCGGCAAAATTAGATAAATGTGCACTAAAATCGGAATTTTATTTTCTAAACGGTAAGTGATAGGATGATATTTTGTAAATTTCAAATAAAATAACTTTAGTATGTCATTCAATTATAAAAAAAATTAGTGCTTCACATGACACATGTACATACATCGATCGCATTCGCATCGTATAAATAATTGAGTAAAGTTTCAAATGAGAATAAAAGTAACATCATAGGAGTAATTACAAAAATTAACTAAGTAAGAAGAATTTCTAGTAGGATGTACATGTAGGTATGGTACATACGTGCGTTTTCAATAGTGCAGAATTTTTGAAACACATAATTTGTCTACCCAATTTTGTCTTTGTTTTTGATATTCAAGAAGTGATGGGAAAAACTTGAAACTATAGGAAGTCATTGAAAATGTTCAAAATTCTTATTTTCTCCTTTTCTTTTTTGAAATTTTTGATAAGCAATATTATTTAAAATTATTTGAAATTTGTATATCATAAAACTAATCTAAGTCCGCTCAGCCACTACTGAAAAAATAACAGTGAAACAGTGTTGAAGAAAATCGAAAGTAAAAAAAGCTTTTTTTATGGGAGAAACCATTAATAACCAGTGTATCAAAAATTGTTTCGGACCCAAACGTATTTTATTGATTTTTTTAAAGAAAAGTTATTTTGAGAAGACACGAAAAAAAATTAAAAACCGGTGAGGTAAAAAAACGCTATGTAGGCTGTAACTCAACAACGGACAGATAAACTAAATAATTGTGAGATCATCTTTTTTGTCTGTCCTATCATCGTCATAAAAAGTTTCATCGAAATCTTGAGTAATTTTTTTGTTGAACCTATACCTAAGTTGTATGTACATACATATAAATTTCAAGTAATAATGCAGGAGGTTACAAAATAATGGCTGAATGATGTATAAAAGGTAATTGCGGCTCATCGACTGATGCCTGGTCGAAATGCATTTTGGAGTAAAGGCCGCAATTTCCTTTTAAAATTGAATTTTATACATAAACTCCACAAAAACTAACTAATAAATGGATTAATTGTTTATAGTATTTGGCTATGAAAATTTTTCTATTTTTTTTTCTTAAAAAACTTCTATGAATGATTTATATTTAACAGGGCTAGTCATTGAAATATCCGAGTCATTTGTAGAATCCTAATAAACATTTGATAATTGCAAATAATTAGTACCTTATATGTGCATAACAGATTTTCCTAGATCCATATAAATTAACTTATGTACATCATTTAAATCCATTTTAAAAATTAATTAATTTGCAGTAATTTTGTTTTCAATTTTGACTCCATCAAAGCTTAATGCAAAATACTCACTGCGTAGATTTATATTAATGCATTCATTCACTCAAACACATCTTATATCATTGTACGAACTAAGTGTGCTTACAACTGTTAAGGTAGAACTAAAATAGTCGGAAGGGCACTGAAGCTAATGTCAAAAACCATCGAAAAGTAGCTTTCCGTACCGTCAAAAGGGGAACACAATAATTCCATAATGGAATTATCATCTATCTCTTTTCGGCATTCCTATTTCACCAAATGTCAGTTTTACTTAAGTGAGGTGCGCTCGGGAGCGCACCTGACTTCCGTAACCAAAGTTGAACGAAACTTGACGAAACGCTCCACTCCGCAATTATAGTCACCGTCATATGCATTATAGTTCTAGCTTTAGGTTTGTACTCATACTATTTGATTCTTATGAGAGAAACCAAACAAAACAGTGCATTCGTTTTTACTCGATGCATTCGCTGTATTCGGTGTGTTTATAGCAATAGTTTATTCGATTCGTTACAAAGGGATCGAATGGTGTGCAGTATTTGTTTCTTAGAAGTAAGTATTCTATTTCAATGTACACTACTTTCTAAGATAACAACGAATCGAATACACTGAAGTACTGTATTTGTTCAGGGAAAGCAAATGAATCGATGAGAAGAAAAAGGAAAACATTCCACAAATCATAGTTCGTGGCAAATCGAAAAAAACTGTTTATTGCCAAAATTAAAAGTTACTTTCGAAAACTTATTAGGGAACATATGTAAAACTAGCATTCAGAAGTAACTTGCCAAAAACTTGGGGGTAAAATTATTGAAGGTAAGCCCCGAATTTACTGATAAAGGGGGTGGAATGTTTTCCTTTTTCCACTCAATTAGTAAAAAAATTAAGACAAACGATTTTAAACTATTTTTTTTTATTTAAACAATACAAAAAATAAATACAAAACACAAGAATATATTATTATCACTATTCAGTGAAAATAAAAAAAAATAAAGAATGAACAACAACACTTTATTTACTATCTACCGTTATTTATTGTAGTTGTGATGAAAAGAACTTTAAAAATCCCCTTCATCACTTTTTGCGATATTCTATGTTTTTCGAACTTTTCAGAAACCCGGTGTACAAAAACTTAGAAAAGCATAGTTTTTCAAGATATTGAATAAATTTAAACAATAATAATCGTCAATATTTGAATATTTAAACAGAAAATTTCAAACTTTGAGTGGAAAAAGGAAAATATTCCTGGAATGTTTTCCTTTTTCCACTCAAAAAAATTTTGTTTGCTCATTTAAAGGCATAGCTTTTATTGGTATGATTTCCTTTTTAGGCTCATTAGGTGCGCTATGTAAATACCTACATTTCTGGATTTTTAGTTAAATTTCGCAATTTTTTGGAACGTTTTCCTTTTTCTTCTCACCGATTCAAATTAATGTATTCATGCAGACCTGTATCCCCTACTATAACCAAAAAAATATTAAAAAGTTAAAGGATTCAATTTAAATTTAAGTGCTGGGTTTTATTTTATTTGATTAATGATTTGACATGAAACCACTTTCACCTGAAGTGAAAGAATTGCTAGCTTTAGAACTAGCAGGAAAATAAAGATTATTTATATCTTGGGAAAAAGATTTACCTGGAGATCCCTGGGCGATGAAAAGTTGTTCTTGTCAAAAGAAGAGGAAGAACCCTGCAG
This sequence comes from Dasysyrphus tricinctus, assembly GCA_963921185.1. NCBI lineage: Eukaryota > Metazoa > Arthropoda > Insecta > Diptera > Syrphidae > Dasysyrphus > Dasysyrphus tricinctus. The sequence goes on from OY992534.1 coordinate 30,680,905, forward strand.
TTGGTGACCGCAGAGTATCAATTGAGGATAAGAAAACCCCTTTATCTTCTGCTAGAAATATTGGAGAATAGCAGCAGTTTCACATAACACAAAGACCAGTACATATATGTAGGTACAACTTAATAAAAAAGCCCTACGAAACTTTTTGGCGAGAAAAAGTCTTTAGTTCGTCCAATTAATAGATGAAAACCGTCAGCTTTCGCAAGAAAGTTCTGTTCGCTGGCTTCGTCAAAAAAAAAAAAAAAAACACAATTTAATTTTGTACCCTTTTTATATTTATTTAAGGACAACTTTCTTATTAGAGTATTCAGCGAAAACTAACTTATAAAAATTATATAATAATTCAATCGCAACGGCTAATTAGCTCGGTGGTGAAAGCTTAACTTAAACATATGCAGTGGTGCGTTGCTTAATGATTGAGTTACTAACATTAAACTTAATAATTAAGTTTAAAGTTAGTCACTCAATAATACATTTCTAGTATATTTATGTTGTGCCTAAAAGAAGGCTACTAAATTTCGGGGTGTTGAACTATGAACTGTAGCAAGAATTTCGGCGTAAACATTCCGGCTTCACTTTGCAGGAATGCAAAGAGTCAAATCCACATCGTTGAAAAAAATTTTAGATTTTAAAAATGTAAATCTAACGGTGGAGGTATTTTGTTAAAGAAGCGCCTCGATTAATAGGAAAATTCAATTTTACAGTTTATAAAAAAAACGAAATTTAAAGGCTTAAATTCATGAGGTACTGTGCATTTAGAACCACTAAAATAATAAAAAAAAAACATAACTATAAAATATGCTTTTCAAAATGAAATGAAAATCAAGCAAAAAAAAAAAAAATTATTCAATCTTTTGTGAGGCAAGATAAACCTGAAACAATTCCTGATCGACGGGCAAAAGACATAGTTTTGTTACAGGGCGCAAAATGTTACCCTGTTAAGTTTTAACGGTAGCAACGTGAACCCTTCCATCTTTCCCTGGGTGAACATCAACAACTTTTCCTAACCGCCAGAGATTAGGTGGCAAATTTTCATTGCGTACTACTACCACGTCTCCAATTTGAGCATTTCTTTTTGGAAGATCGGTCAAATATTCCTCATTCCATCTTTTCGAGAAAGATTGAAATATCTGTTGGACTCTCTCCCAATTCTTTAAGGTGGTGCTCTCAATAACCTGACCTTCAGGCAAGGAAAGCAAGAGTGCACCTTTCAAAAATTGACCTGGTGTTAACGGAAGTGGCTCAAGAGGGTTTTCGCTTCGAGACGAAATAGGTCGAGAGTTCAGATAAGGCTCTATTTTAACGAGTATTGTTGAAAACTCTTCAAAAGTAAGTTTTGAGTTCCCTACAACCTTTTTAAAGTGATTTGTAAACGACTTTATACCGGCCTCCCAAAGACCGCCCATATGAGGGGAACCTGGCGGAATAAAATTCCATTTTAAATCCTTAGTCAGATATGACTTTTCAGCTTCGGAGGTTGCATCTGCCAAGGCCTTTCTAATATCTTTTGTGAGCACTTTACTAGCACCCACAAAATTGGTGCCATTATCAAAAAAAAGTTGTTGGGGGACGCCCCTACTCCCAACAAACCTATTAAAAGCTGCTAAAAACGATTCTGTAGAGAGACTTCCTACTGCTTCTAAATGTACAGCTTTTGTACAAAAACATACAAAAAGACACGTATAGCCTTTTGTGGCTTGATAAAAGCGACCCTTTTGAACCCTTAGTTCAAAGGGGCCAGCGAAATCAAGCCCAACATGAGTGAAAGGAAATGAAAAGTTAACTCTTTCGGGTGGGAGACTACCCATTAGCTTACTCTCATAATTCTTTGAGAATCTTGACAAGGATTGACAGATAAAATTGAGCTATTTTTACTCAATGGTTTCGAATTATAAAGAGCCTTGTAATCCTCACTAAAATAGAGTCGTTGTGCTAGTATAACTAGCCGATTTTTCACAAAAACTATTTCATGGTGAGTTAATTTTATAGTAAAATATCTATAGGGATAAAATCTTTTTCTTTGATAAATCTAAACAGGTACGATATTACTTTTATGGCACGAGCGTAGTATGAACATGTGCTCAAAATATCATAAGTTGTATTTATATCTACTACGAAGCTTTTAATTTTTCTTGATTCGTGGTTCCAACTAGGATCCTTTTGAATATTTGTTACTGGTCAAGTTTCTCTTGAAGACAGTAACCAACTTGGACCATGCCACCATTGGGTATTATTTATCAAATTTTGAGGCATGACGAATCGAGAAGCGATGTCAGCAGGATTATTTTCAGAGGGAACATGTTTCCAAATACTACCTGGAGGAATTTCAGTTTGTATTTTGGGCACTCTATTTCTGACGAACGTTTCAAGTCGAGATGGACAGTCATGAATCCAATATAATACAATCATTGAGTCTGTCAAAAGAAAGACAGAACAATTTTTAAGGCGTAGACTAATTAGTACAGCGTTCATTAGCCTTGTTAGCAAAACAGCTCCACAAAGTTCTAGCCGAGGAATCAAAATGGCTTTTAGGGGTGCCACTTTCGTTTTTGAGCAAAGAAGGTGAGTATAAATATGTCCAGATGAATCTGAAATCCTGGAATATATGGCAGCAGCATATGCATTGAGAGATGCATCACAAAAGCCATGAATTTCTATGTACATCTCTGGGGTATAATTAATCCATCTTTGGATCTTAATATATCTTTTATAATTAGAAAGGAGCTCACAAGCTCTTGCCAAGTTTTTAAATGATTAGAATTTATGTGGGCATCCCAATCAATTTTCTCCTTCCAGACATCCTGCATCAACATTTTTAATACAACTGTTGTTGGTGCCAACCAACCAATAGGGTCATATATCTTAGATATGTTTGAAAATAGTTCACGTTTTGTCATTATGGATTCTGGCTCAGGAAAAATTTTATATCGAATATAAATACAATCTTCCCTTGCATTCCACCCTACGCCTAGAACTTTCGAATGCGAAGACTCTTCAAACATAAGAAAGTGTTGATCTAAAACATCCCCCCTAGGAATGTTTTCCAACAAGCGAGGGTGGTTTGCAGTCCATTTCTTTAAACAAAATCCTCCCGATAAAAGAAGTGCATTCAACTTTTCCTGAATTTGAACAGCAACGTCCAAATTGAAACCACCCGAAAAAACGTCATCCACGTAAAAGTCTGACAGCACTACATCTTGAAGGGATACTTGTTTCCTTCATCAGAAGCAAGCTGATGCAGTGTTCGGATTGCCAAACATGGAGCACAGTTTACTCCAAAAGTAACATGATTTACCTCAAAATCAGCCAAATCTGATTCTGAATCTGAGGATCGAAATACGATTCGATGGAATCTTTTATGATCTGGGTGAACATGTATTTACTAAAGATGATTTATTGACCAATTTGTATTTAATAAGATTAGTGGAAGTGATTAAAATAATCTTTCCTTTCCTTCGGCTTTTTTTGGTCACTGTATTTTTGGCAATGAAACAACTGGTTTACATTGGCTTTCCCGACGTTTCGGCAGGGGTTGCTGCCTTCTTCAGGGGAACTTTATTAAAACAAAAAATACATTTGTTACAATTAAGTGTATAACAACAATTAAGACATTAATATGAACACTCACTAGTTTAGCTTTTAATTTTAAATATTATGAATGATTATTAAATCATTGAAAATATAAAATGAAATAAATGAGCACTTCAATTGAAGTTCAGTCTAATACCTACAAATAAACTTTTTTAATGACATTTATGAAGATGAAACAAGAGAACAATAGACCGCGGAAATGTTTTGTGTGTCTTGTTTTCTATTCATGTTGTTGTTGTTATTTATAATATGTAATGTTTCTAAGGTATATCGTTTCGATACATGTTTCTCCGTCTGTAGAATTTTGACACCTTCAAAATCAGGAGAATGACCGCATTCGATACTGTGGCTTGCCAGGGCTGTCTTTGCTGGATTATTGGATTTGATGTCAGACCGATGATTTGAGATGCGTTGGCGAAGGAATTGTTTTGTAGTGCCGATGTAACAAAGATTGCATGGTTCGTTAGGCTTACCATTGCAATTTATTTTATAAATGACATCTGTTTGTTTGTCCTTATCCGGTTTAGTTTTAAGTTTAGTCTAAAGGTGGCCAAGTGTTTTGTTTGATTTGAAGGCCAAGCGGACATCTGTCAAATTTTTGCTGATGACTTCTTTGAAGTTCTCAGATAGACCAGGAACATAAACTATACTTTTGAAGTAGCCATTTTCCGGATCTCTATTTTGGTCACGTGAAATTTTGTGTCTATACTTCAAAAGCAGACCACGAATTACAGCTGAAGGATAGCCATTGTCCCGGAGGATTTTCGTGACTTTTTTTTCGTTGACGGAATGAAATCTTTCATCACTCAGCGTGAAAACCTTGCTCAAGAGATTCGAAGCAGTATTTATTATAATATGTCTTGCTTGGTTGGAACGGAAGTTCACTAATCTGCCCGATGCAGTACTTTTTTGATACCAGTCGAAGACAAGATGGTCATAATCTCTATGTATTTTAACATCAAGAAATGCTAGTGCACTATTTTGTTCTATTTCAACAGTGAACTGGATTTTCGGGTGAAATCCGTTGAGGGTCCGTAGCACTTTGTCAATGTTCTGTTTGTCTACTACTGCAAATATATCATCGACATATTTTGCAACAAACGTGGGTTTCTCTTTTAGTCCATTAAAACATTCCTCTAGTACAAAATCTAGCACTAGATCTGCAATAGTGGGTGACAGAGGGTTTCCCATAGGCATACCATAGATTTGTTTGAAAATATCGTCTTTAAATTGCAGATAGTTGTTGTCTTTAAGGCAAAAGTCGAGGATCTCCAAAACCTTGTTTTGGTTGATTGTAGTATTTCTACTTATAATTTCCCATTTCTTTTTGACTATGCTTATCGCTAGTTGTATGGGAATATTAGTAAAAAGAGAGACGGCATCAAACGAAACTAAAACATCATTGCCGTTTAATTTAATATTTTTGGCTTTCTCAACAAATTCAAATGAATTTTTTATTGAGTGGCTTGAATCTATCGACACTCACTGTAATATTTTGCCAACAAACTTCGAAAGCTCATAACAGGGCAGTTTAATTGATGATGTGATAGGGCGCAGGGGCATGTTTGCCTTGTGAATTTTTGGCAAACCATAGATAGATGGAAGCTGCGCTGTATATGTTGTCATCTTTGCCTTCTCTCTGTCATCAATAACATTGTTGTTGTTTAACCACTTTACAATATCGTTGTTGCGAGTTTGCAGTGTTGTTGTTGGGTTATTTCTCACCCGCCTGTAGGTATTGCGATCAGACAACAGCTCACCCAAGATGACAACATATACAGCGCAGCTTCCATCTATCTATGGTTTGCCAAAAATTCACAAGGCAAACATGCCCCTGCGCCCTATCACATCATCAATTAAACTGCCCTGTTATGAGCTTTCGAAGTTTGTTGGCAAAATATTACAGTGCGTGTCGATAGATTCAAGCCACTCAATAAAAAATTCATTTGAATTTGTTGAGAAAGAGACAAGACATATTATAATAAATACTGCTTCGAATCTCTTGAGCAAGGTTTTCACGCTGAGTGATGAAAGATTTCATTCCGTCAACGAGAAAAAAGTCACGAAAATCCTCCGGGACAATGGCTATCCTTCAGCTGTAATTCGTGGTCTGCTTTTGAAGTATAGACACAAAATTTCACGTGACCAAAATAGAGATCCGGAAAATGGCTACTTCAAAAGTATAGTTTATGTTCCTGGTCTATCTGAGAACTTCAAAGAAGTCATCAGCAAAAATTTGACAGATGTCCGCTTGGCCTTCAAATCAAACAAAACACTTGGCCACCTTTATACTAAACTTAAAACTAAACCGGATAAGGACAAACAAACAGATGTCATTTATAAAATAAATTGCAATGGTAAGCCCAACGAACCATGCAATCTTTGTTACATCGGCACTACAAAACAATTCCTTCGCCAACGCATCTCAAATCATCGGTCTGACATCAAATCCAATAATCCAGCAAAGACAGCCCTGGCAAGCCACAGTATCGAATGCGGTCATTCTCCTGATTTTGAAGGTGTCAAAATTCTACAGACGGAGAAACATGTATCGAAACGATATACCTTAGAAACATTACATATTATAAATAACAACAACAACATGAATAGAAAACAAGACACACAAAACATTTCCGCGGTCTATTGTTCTCTTGTTTCATCTTCATAAATGTCATTAAAAAAGTTTGTTTGTAGGTATTAGACTGAACTTCAATTGAAGTGCTCATTTATTTCATTTTATATTTTCAATGATTTAATAATCATTCATAATATTTAAAATTAAAAGCTAAACTAGTGAGTGTTCATATTAATGTCTTAATTGTTGTTATACACTTAATTGTAACAAATGCATTTTTTGTTTTAATAAAGTTCCCCTGAGGAAGGCAGCAACCCCTGCCGAAACGTCGGGAAAGCCAATGTAAACCAGTTGTTTCATTGCCAAAAATACAGTGACCAAAAAAAGCCGAAGGAAAAGAAAGATTATTTTAATCACTTCCACTAATCTTATTAAATACAAATTGGTCAATAAATCATCTTTAGTAGATAGATAGATAGATAGATAGATAAATTCTTTATTTTTTCCCAAAAAGTTTAACAATATTTCTTACTTAAGAATAAGGACATGGCAATTTTGCCGTCTGCCTGAAATCATCTTTAGTATCATCATCGGACGGCTAGCCGAGCAGAATCTAAGAACATCACCATGAAGAACTACTACCAACACATCAAATACAAATACGGTTTACAAGTATGTGACAATTTAAAACAATATAGCAACTCTCAAAGAAATTTAGCTTTACAAAAACAAAATTTAAAATTCCTACTAATATGCCGACAAACGGGTCTCATCCCCAACCATTTAAAAAAGTCCACGAACAACACAAAACAACTCCTGTCTAATAAAGAATCTCTCGAAATTTTTGAAAAAATAGAACTCAAATTCCACCAAAAAGTTCTCAACGTAGAAATATCAGAAATACACCACAAAATCAAACGCACAAATAACGCACTTCGTCTTTACGACCAACGCATAAAAGAGAACCTATCTTCAAATGAATACAAACAATTTACAACAAAACAGAAGCAAGTTTTTAAAGATATATATCACAAAAAACAACAAACAAATACACAGAAAATAGACACACTTAAATCATTGCTTTGGAAAGAATTCAATATAGAAATGCATGAAGCATGGTTTGACAATAGAACTAATATTGAATTTCCTCTAGAGGTCAAATGGCTTTTATCGTTGGGCAAAAAATTTGCACTACCGATAGACAAACAAAGCTTCCCTCTTTTTCAGTTGATAGCTGATGGAGAAGAAGTAATTCGCAACGTGCGAGACGAAGGAGAACAAGAACTTATGAGGGCACAATATAGCAATATGTTGCACTCGTTCCAACGTCACCAGAGAAACGATCGATTTGCCAAATATGTGCTTAGCGTAAATACACAAACAACAAATTTCCTTAAGCAGCACAAGAATATTGTCATTGTACCAGCTGACAAAGGCAACGTCACAGTGGCGATGGATCGAGCAGAGTATGATGAGAAGATGGGTGAGCTGTTGTCTGATCGCAATACCTACAGGCGGGTGAGAAATAACCCAACAACAACACTGCAAACTCGCAACAACGATATTGTAAAGTGGTTAAACAACAACAATGTTATTGATGACAGAGAGAAGGCAAAGATGACAACATATACAGCGCAGCTTCCATCTATCTATGGTTTGCCAAAAATTCACAAGGCAAACATGCCCCTGCGCCCTATCACATCATCAATTAAACTGCCCTGTTATGAGCTTTCGAAGTTTGTTGGCAAAATATTACAGTGCGTGTCGATAGATTCAAGCCACTCAATAAAAAATTCATTTGAATTTGTTGAGAAAGCCAAAAATATTAAATTAAACGGCAATGATGTTTTAGTTTCGTTTGATGCCGTCTCTCTTTTTACTAATATTCCCATACAACTAGCGATAAGCATAGTCAAAAAGAAATGGGAAATTATAAGTAGAAATACTACAATCAACCAAAACAAGTTTTTGGAGATCCTCGACTTTTGCCTTAAAGACAACAACTATCTGCAATTTAAAGACGATATTTTCAAACAAATCTATGGTATGCCTATGGGAAACCCTCTGTCACCCACTATTGCAGATCTAGTGCTAGATTTTGTACTAGAGGAATGTTTTAATGGACTAAAAGAGAAACCCACGTTTGTTGCAAAATATGTCGATGATATATTTGCAGTAGTAGACAAACAGAACATTGACAAAGTGCTACGGACCCTCAACGGATTTCACCCGAAAATCCAGTTCACTGTTGAAATAGAACAAAATAGTGCACTAGCATTTCTTGATGTTAAAATACATAGAGATTATGACCATCTTGTCTTCGACTGGTATCAAAAAAGTACTGCATCGGGCAGATTAGTGAACTTCCGTTCCAACCAAGCAAGACATATTATAATAAATACTGCTTCGAATCTCTTGAGCAAGGTTTTCACGCTGAGTGATGAAAGATTTCATTCCGTCAACGAGAAAAAAGTCACGAAAATCCTCCGGGACAATGGCTATCCTTCAGCTGTAATTCGTGGTCTGCTTTTGAAGTATAGACACAAAATTTCACGTGACCAAAATAGAGATCCGGAAAATGGCTACTTCAAAAGTATAGTTTATGTTCCTGGTCTATCTGAGAACTTCAAAGAAGTCATCAGCAAAAATTTGACAGATGTCCGCTTGGCCTTCAAATCAAACAAAACACTTGGCCACCTTTATACTAAACTTAAAACTAAACCGGATAAGGACAAACAAACAGATGTCATTTATAAAATAAATTGCAATGGTAAGCCTAACGAACCATGCAATCTTTGTTACATCGGCACTACAAAACAATTCCTTCGCCAACGCATCTCAAATCATCGGTCTGACATCAAATCCAATAATCCAGCAAAGACAGCCCTGGCAAGCCACAGTATCGAATGCGGTCATTCTCCTGATTTTGAAGGTGTCAAAATTCTACAGACGGAGAAACATGTATCGAAACGATATACCTTAGAAACATTACATATTATAAATAACAACAACAACATGAATAGAAAACAAGACACACAAAACATTTCCGCGGTCTATTGTTCTCTTGTTTCATCTTCATAAATGTCATTAAAAAAGTTTATTTGTAGGTATTAGACTGAACTTCAATTGAAGTGCTCATTTATTTCATTTTATATTTTCAATGATTTAATAATCATTCATAATATTTAAAATTAAAAGCTAAACTAGTGAGTGTTCATATTAATGTCTTAATTGTTGTTATACACTTAATTGTAACAAATGTATTTTTTGTTTTAATAAAGTTCCCCTGAGGAAGGCAGCAACCCCTGCCGAAACGTCGGGAAAGCCAATGTAAACCAGTTGTTTCATTGCCAAAAATACAGTGACCAAAAAAAGCCGAAGGAAAAGAAAGATTATTTTAATCACTTCCACTAATCTTATTAAATACAAATTGGTCAATAAATCATCTTTAGTATCATCATCGGACGGCTAGCCGAGCAGAATCTAAGAACATCACCATGAAGAACTACTACCAACACATCAAATACAAATACGGTTTACAAGTATGTGACAATTTAAAACAATATAGCAACTCTCAAAGAAATTTAGCTTTACAAAAACAAAATTTAAAATTCCTACTAATATGCCGACAAACGGGTCTCATCCCCAACCATTTAAAAAAGTCCACGAACAACACAAAACAACTCCTGTCTAATAAAGAATCTCTCGAAATTTTTGAAAAAAATAGAACTCAAATTCCACCAAAAAGTTCTCAACGTAGAAATATCAGAAATACACCACAAAATCAAACGCACAAATAACGCACTTCGTCTTTACGACCAACGCATAAAAGAGAACCTATCTTCAAATGAATACAAACAATTTACAACAAAACAGAAGCAAGTTTTTAAAGATATATATCACAAAAAACAACAAACAAATACACAGAAAATAGACACACTTAAATCATTGCTTTGGAAAGAATTCAATATAGAAATGCATGAAGCATGGTTTGACAATAGAACTAATATTGAATTTCCTCTAGAGGTCAAATGGCTTTTATCGTTGGGCAAAAAATTTGCACTACCGATAGACAAACAAAGCTTCCCTCTTTTTCAGTTGATAGCTGATGGAGAAGAAGTAATTCGCAACGTGCGAGACGAAGGAGAACAAGAACTTATGAGGGCACAATGCAATATGTTGCACTCGTTCAAACGTCACCAGAGAAACGATCGATTTGCCAAATATGTGTTTAGCGTAAATACACAAACAACAAATTTCCTTAAGCAGCACAAGAATATTGTCATTGTACCAGCTGACAAAGGCAACGTCACAGTGGCGATGGATCGAGCAGAGTATGATGAGAAGATGGGTGAGCTGTTGTCTGATCGCAATACCTACAGGCGGGTGAGAAATAACCCAACAACAACACTGCAAACTCGCAACAACGATATTGTAAAGTGGTTAAACAACAACAATGTTATTGATGACAGAGAGAAGGCAAAGATGACAACATATACAGCGCAGCTTCCATCTATCTATGGTTTGCCAAAAATTCACAAGGCAAACATGCCCCTGCGCCCTATCACATCATCAATTAAACTGCCCTGTTATGAGCTTTCGAAGTTTGTTGGCAAAATATTACAGTGCGTGTCGATAGATTCAAGCCACTCAATAAAAAATTCATTTGAATTTGTTGAGAAAGCCAAAAATATTAAATTAAACGGCAATGATGTTTTAGTTTCGTTTGATGCCGTCTCTCTTTTTACTAATATTCCCATACAACTAGCGATAAGCATAGTCAAAAAGAAATGGGAAATTATAAGTAGAAATACTACAATCAACCAAAACAAGTTTTTGGAGATCCTCGACTTTTGCCTTAAAGACAACAACTATCTGCAATTTAAAGACGATATTTTCAAACAAATCTATGGTATGCCTATGGGAAACCCTCTGTCACCCACTATTGCAGATCTAGTGCTAGATTTTGTACTAGAGGAATGTTTTAATGGACTAAAAGAGAAACCCACGTTTGTTGCAAAATATGTCGATGATATATTTGCAGTAGTAGACAAACAGAACATTGACAAAGTGCTACGGACCCTCAACGGATTTCACCCGAAAATCCAGTTCACTGTTGAAATAGAACAAAATAGTGCACTAGCATTTCTTGATGTTAAAATACATAGAGATTATGACCATCTTGTCTTCGACTGGTATCAAAAAAGTACTGCATCGGGCAGATTAGTGAACTTCCGTTCCAACCAAGCAAGACATATTATAATAAATACTGCTTCGAATCTCTTGAGCAAGGTTTTCACGCTGAGTGATGAAAGATTTCATTCCGTCAACGAGAAAAAAGTCACGAAAATCCTCCGGGACAATGGCTATCCTTCAGCTGTAATTCGTGGTCTGCTTTTGAAGTATAGACACAAAATTTCACGTGACCAAAATAGAGATCCGGAAAATGGCTACTTCAAAAGTATAGTTTATGTTCCTGGTCTATCTGAGAACTTCAAAGAAGTCATCAGCAAAAATTTGACAGATGTCCGCTTGGCCTTCAAATCAAACAAAACACTTGGCCACCTTTATACTAAACTTAAAACTAAACCGGATAAGGACAAACAAACAGATGTCATTTATAAAATAAATTGCAATGGTAAGCCTAACGAACCATGCAATCTTTGTTACATCGGCACTACAAAACAATTCCTTCGCCAACGCATCTCAAATCATCGGTCTGACATCAAATCCAATAATCCAGCAAAGACAGCCCTGGCAAGCCACAGTATCGAATGCGGTCATTCTCCTGATTTTGAAGGTGTCAAAATTCTACAGACGGAGAAACATGTATCGAAACGATATACCTTAGAAACATTACATATTATAAATAACAACAACAACATGAATAGAAAACAAGACACACAAAACATTTCCGCGGTCTATTGTTCTCTTGTTTCATCTTCATAAATGTCATTAAAAAAGTTTATTTGTAGGTATTAGACTGAACTTCAATTGAAGTGCTCATTTATTTCATTTTATATTTTCAATGATTTAATAATCATTCATAATATTTAAAATTAAAAGCTAAACTAGTGAGTGTTCATATTAATGTCTTAATTGTTGTTATACACTTAATTGTAACAAATGTATTTTTTGTTTTAATAAAGTTCCCCTGAGGAAGGCAGCAACCCCTGCCGAAACGTCGGGAAAGCCAATGTAAACTAGTTGTTTCATTGCCAAAAATACAGTGACCAAAAAAAGCCGAAGGAAAGGAAAGATTATTTTAATCACTTCCACTAATCTTATTGAACATGTATTTAGCGATACATTTTTTCGATATCGCTATTGAAAACATATGGATATTGTCGCCATCTAAGTAAAATTGCTTGCAAGTCGTTTTGAAGAGCAGGACCGCTGTATAAAAAGTCGTTGAGACTCCTGCCTTTGCTTGTAGAAGCGCTGGCATTAAAAACAACTCTTACTTTTGTTGACGCACTATATGGTTTTACCACAGCATGGTGCGGTAGATACAAATGTGGTCTAGAAAGATTTGAACTGCATTTCGGTAGATGATTCATGTAGTTTAACAAAACGTATTCTTTGAGAACATTGCTATACTCTTCTTTAAGCGATATATCGTTAAGTAGACGCTTTTCTTGCCGCAGATACTGCGAAACTGCACTACTTTTTGAAAAACCTAGATCCATAATATTTAAGTGGGGATTAAATGGAAGTTTCACTGTATAACGACCATCTGGATTGCGAGTTGTCGTATCCGTATACAATTTTTCACAAAACTTATCTTCGTTAGATAAGGGTTGAATATCCTGAACTTCTTCAAGTTCCCAAAATTTGTGTATTTGTTTTTCTAAACAAATTTCGCTAAAAAATGTGTGGAGGGTTGGTTTATCTGTAATTTCGTCACATCGTCCTGAAAGGACCCACCTAAAAACAGTATTTTAAGCAATCGGACACAAGTCTTTTTCTCTTTTAATACCTTCACATAAGATAAGAGGGTATATATCTGCTCCAATTAATATATCTATTTATTTTATTTTTATCAAAGTTAGGATCTGCCAATCGCAAACTTTTGAGCTCAACCAAGTTTGATGCATCAACAGTTTGTGATGGCAAATGACCTGTCAGCTTTTTCAAAACAACAGCTGAAACGGGAATATGTTGTACATACATCAAGGTTGATGCGAGTTTCGAGAGTGAGAGGACACATACTCGTTGAAAATTCACTGTGAACTTATCCAATGCCACAAATAGATGCATTGGATGAACGAGTGAAAAGCTTAAATCGGTTAACTACAGATTGTAAGATATATGTATGTAGCTTCAGAACCAGGGTTGATTAAAGCTCTCAAGAGAAATGTTTGGTTATGAGCGGTAATTTTAACCAAAGCTGTAGCTAATAAAATGTTCTGTTTCTGGTTAACAAGAAAACTTTGAAGTGTTGGAGAGTCAGATGGAATATCTGATTCCAATTCAATCGTTGATAGTTGCTGAATTTTAGAAGTGGACAGTATTGGGGTAGGATTTGGTTGTTGCTGAAATTTACATGTGGGCTGTATTGGGGTGGTACCTAAAGAAGTATGGGGTAGTGGAGGAGATCTTGTGTCATGAGAGACGGGCTTTGATGGAGTAAAGTGTAGTAAGCTGTTAAGAAAAATAGTTGGTATTTAACTCTCTCAAAAATATATGATTTACCGATTATACAATCAAGCCCACTTATTTGAAATCCATTCCGTGTTTTTCAGCTCTTTAATTTATACCAATCGATTTTAGAGAGCTAAAGAAAAAAAAATATAGTGTCATAACTTTGAAGATTATATTTTTACATATGAACACAGGTGAGTACATAAAAAAATAATCATCTAATAGGGAGAATACATATAAAAATATAATCTTCAAAATTATGACACTATATTTTTTTTCTCTAGCTCTCTAAAATCGATTGGTGTCAATTAAGGAGCTGAAAAACACGGAATGGATTTCAAATAAGTGAGTTTGACTGTATAATCGGTAAATCATGTATTTTTTGGGAGGCTGTAACACTATTTTTTTATTCCTAAAATCGATTGGTATAAATTAAGGAGCTGAAAAACACGGAATGGATTTCAAATAAGTGGGTTTCATTGTATAATCGGTGAATCATATATTTTTGAGAGAGTTAAATACCAACTATTTTTCTTAATCACCCTTAAATGAACGAATAAATTATGATTCTTTAATGTTTGTAAGTAAAATAAATTTACTAAGGTACACTGTAGGTACATATGTAGATATGTATATGTTTTCAACCAAGTGAACTTCAAACGTTTTAATGTACATTTATAGCTATGTATATACGCAAAAAATGTATGGTTATGTAACCGAAGTATATTTATAAATACATATTATGTACAATTTGAAAAAAAATTAAAAATAATGATTTGAAAAAAATCGTAATAAACGGGTTTGATTGTACCATTATGTCGGGATTTTTTCTTCTTAGGCAGTTATTTTCAATCACGTTTCAATACACAGTAATAAAATTATTTAAAAAACGTTTTAACCCACAAATATTGATTATTTCATGTTTTTAAGTAACAGTTGACTTAGGTACTTAGGTATATTTTTCTCACATAATCGTACCTCTAACTTTATGTAAATTAGTACTGACACACACACAAAATTTTTCTGTTTATACAATCAAACTTTTTTATGAATAGTTATAAAATTAATAAAAAAATATGATTTTAAAAATTCAAAATAAGCGGGTTTGACTGTACTATCAGGTCGGGTTTTTTTCTCAGTTCTTATTTTTGGAAGTTTGTAGGCTGTAATAGTCAAATTTTTTTTAGTACTCATGGTTCAATAAACAATAATAAAATTAAAAACAAAGTTTTATCTCAAAAACGCTTCATTTTTATTGGGTACCCGGCGTGCATTTCTGCCCCTCCTCAAAAAACCAGTGAACTGATTTTAACCAAATTTTGCAGAAATAGTTTAAGGTATATACAAAATATTCCCTGCAAATTTGAGCTCAATCAGGTATGACAGGTACTTTCGGCAGGCTAGGGCCTGTCATACTAAGTTTTTCTGAAAGTACATAAAATTACCTTTCCAATGATATATATTATGTCCATTTCCGCAATGACGGGACTTTTATTGATGTCACCGGCTCCCGGGCTATATCTAGAAGCTAGAAAATCTTCCATAGATTTCCAAGTGGGAATTTCGTTTTCTTTTGAAAGACTTTGTTCAAATAGAAACAAAGTTGTTTCAGAAAATTTCTGAGAAATTATAAAAATAATACTTGGATCCCAATTGTCTGTTTTCACACTGTAGCTTGAAACTCTAACAAACAACTCCTAAGCAATTGCACAATGCACACGGTTCTGTGAAGTTTTCTCAAAGCTGAACCACTTTCAGTTGAGATAGACGGTATTGAAAATAAGGCTTTAAGTTGCGTATTTATAAGGATGCGTTTATTTTCATATTGGGATTTTAATGCATCCCAAGCAAGATTAAAATTGTCTGCGGTAAGTGGAAATTTATCGATAATATCATGTGCTTCCTTTTTTGTTTTTAATCTCAAGTGCAAAAGTTTCTCTACACTACTTAATCGCGGGTGAGCTATATAAATCGAAGTGATTATGTCACGAAAGGTAGACCAGTGCCGAGATTCAGCTAATTCAAAGCCGCAGGGAGTGAGTGAGATGAGTCACTTTTCGTCGAAAATCGATTCAGTTAGCAAAAGGGAGTGAGTGAGCGAGTGAAATGAAATGTCAGATTACTCGCCAGATATTTCCGCAGTGACTTGGTGTATGTGTTGGTAAATTTCCAGTTTTGGATAGGTATGTGTGCTTTTCACAAGAATTCCTATTCATGAAACGAAATAAAAAACAACCACGTAGATAAAAACAACTACCCTTTTATTGATTCTTTAATTTTATTTAATTATCATATGCACGGTTGTTTTTGGATAAAACTTTGAAATTCTGTTATTTATATGTTACGAAAATTTTTACCATCAACAGATGGCATAATAACCATCACTGTTTGGAAAAAATGGATAAAATATATTCAAAAATGTTTGTGCGTATTCAGTTGACGAGGAGTGTATATATTAAATAAATCTATATTCTATTCACTTTCGACACTTTTAAACTTTTTTTTTTCTCAAGGGTGAAACTCACATTAAACTTTATTTATGAAAAAAAAAAAAAAAAATTGAAACAAAAGATACTCCAAACTCCATTATTAAAGTTTCCAATGTTTACATTGTTGTATTTGTTGTTTCATTTCGTTTTGCGTAACGAGTGTGACAAGGAGGTAGAATTTAGCTCTTTTATATTTATTCTGTGTCTCATGTTCGAAACTAAATTCGAACTTACTCATTTCACTTAAATAGCTGAATCAATTTTGCGAGTGAAGTGAGATGAGTCGGCGAGTAAGGCGAGTCATCTCATCTCCCTCGCTGAAATAGCTGAATCTCGGCACAGGATTTGTAATCACCTTCGAAGCATTCTGCATCGAAAGGTGGAACTTTAATTCCAAATTCTGGTTCAGGTCTATGATTCATCTGAGAAAGAACCAAATTTTCTTTTGTTTCCTTGGCTGCATCGTTTTTAATCAAATCTATGATGCCTACCTACTGTAGCGAAATAAATTCCTGAAACCGAAACGTATTTGGATTTTATTGCTAATAACTTTGTATCATCTTTTATCTTCCTTTTTTAGACATTTAACATAAACTGCCCTAAATTCATTCCATAAAACTTCAAATTCTTGTTTCCATACCTCTAACATACCACAAGTCAAGTTTTCCGTATTTGGGACTTCACGAAAACTTTTGATGGTTTCATTGATTTGTCTCACGCACAGATAAAAATCCCCCGAAAGAGACATTTTAGAAGAATAAAATTAAGATCTCGAACAAAGAAAAAGGAAAAATGAAATAAAAGTCTGAAAAAAACAACTTCACTTTCGAATACAAAATATGTACCTACTAAATCTTCATAAAATCGAGAAAATTCTTTTTAAATTTGTAAAGCACCGATAATCCCTAACAGAATCGAAAAAAACTGTATATTTGTTCACCGAAGAAAGTTGATTAGAAAGCTGTAAAATCACGAGATCAAATAACTGCACTTTTGCTTGAAGATCTAAAATCCTTCCAAATACACCCAAACTACACAAAGATTTAATCATTTACTTTAACTAATTAATTAATTAAATAGCACATCAAACGATGCTTATTCTTTCATAAAAATATATGCGATCAAAATCAAATTAAGAATTTTCTTCAATATCAAAAATTTCAATTAAAAATCATCAATTAAATATTACCAAAAATTTCAATTAAAAATCATCAATTAAATATTACCAAATAGGCTACTAAATTCATCAAGTTCAAGTTCATCAAGTTCAACACTCCGAAATTTAGTAGGCCTATATACCAATATATTATTATAATAATATTATATTGTTTAAAGGTAAACTAAACTACACAGATATTTATGTAACTAACGTATGCACAAGGTCTTGTACGCAAGGGTTGGGGTCAGAATCCCGAAATCCCGAAAACCCAAAATCCCGAAAACCCAAAATCCCGAAAACCCAAAATCCCGAAAATCCACAATCCCGAAAACCCAGAATCCTGAAAACCCAAAATCCCGAAAACCCAGAATCCCGAAAACCCAGAATCCCGAAAACCCAAAATCCCGAAAACCCAAAATCCCGAAAACCCAGAATCCCGAAATCCTGAAATTGAAATCCCGAAAAATTATATAAAATGAAAAATTTGCGCAAATTTTTCATTTTATATAATTTTTCAGGATTTCAATTTCAGGAAAAGTATTTCTAGATTTTGATGTTCATGAAATGATGAAAAATAATTAGCTTTGAAGAACTAAGTAAAACATAACGAGATAAAAAAGAAAACGAAAATAAATCAGAGCTTTAAAGACGTTTCCTAAATATTATTTTTTATAAGGAAACTTAATGTACGAAAGTTTTGGGAGTATAATGTGCCTAGGGCACAAAACAAGCAAAGCACGATAAAAGCTAAAAATTATTTTTTTAAATTCAGAATATTAAATACAAAACAACATGCTGAAGCTCGGAAGAGGGTTTAAAAACGATTTAATTATCGGAATTCAGTTAAGATTCAGATTTGTGGGACAAAACAGTCATTCATTTGTTAAAACTATTTGATTTAGTTTCAGTAAGGCCAGATCCACACTATTTGGCCGATACCGATACGCTATCGCTAAAATAAAATATTTTTACATACGAAAAACTGAAAGGAGCGAAAGCGTATGTGAATGTGAATGTGTAGGTACTCATTGTGTCCTATTTTAAAATACTTTATCATGTATCGATATCAGAACTTTAATGTGAATTTGGCCTAAGACTTTGTCAGAAACGTCACAGTAATGGCTGTAACCTTTTACCTTTTTCCTTTTTTTTTCAAGTAAAATTTCGGGATTTTGGCCTTTCTGGATTTTGGGTTTTCGAGATTTTAGGTTTTCGGGATTTTGGGTTTTCGGGATTCTGGGTTTTCGGTATTCTGGGTTTTCGGGATTCTGGGTTTTCGGGATTCTGGGTTTTCGGGATTTTGGGCGGTAAGTGGAAATTTATCGATAATATCATGTGCTTCCTTTTTTGTTTTTAATCTCAAGTGCAAAAGTTTCTCTACACTACTTAATCGCGGGTGAGCTATATAAATCGAAGTGAACATGTCACGAAAGGTAGACCAGTGCCGAGATTCAGCTAATTCAAAGCCGCAGGGAGTGAGTGAGATGAGTCACTTTTCGTCGAAAATCGATTCAGTTAGCAAAAGGGAGTGAGTGAGCGAGTGAAATGAAATGTCAGATTACTCGCCAGATATTTCCGCAGTGACTTGGTGTATGTGTTGGTAAATTTCCAGTTTTGGATAGGTATGTGTGCTTTTCACAAGAATTCCTATTCATGAAACGAAATAAAAAACAACCACGTAGATAAAAACAACTACCCTTTTATTGATTCTTTAATTTTATTTAATTATCATATGCACGGTTGTTTTTGGATAAAACTTTGAAATTCTGTTATTTATATGTTACGAAAATTTTTACCATCAACAGATGGCATAATAACCATCACTGTTTGGAAAAAATGGATAAAATATATTCAAAAATGTTTGTGCGTATTCAGTTGACGAGGAGTGTATATATTAAATAAATCTATATTCTATTCACTTTCGACACTTTTAAACTTTTTTTTTTTCTCAAGGGTGAAACTCACATTAAACTTTATTTATGAAAAAAAAAAAAAAAAATTGAAACAAAAGATACTCCAAACTCCATTATTAAAGTTTCCAATGTTTACATTGTTGTATTTGTTGTTTCATTTCGTTTTGCGTAACGAGTGTGACAAGGAGGTAGAATTTAGCTCTTTTATATTTATTCTGTGTCTCATGTTCGAAACTAAATTCGAACTTACTCATTTCACTTAAATAGCTGAATCAATTTTGCGAGTGAAGTGAGATGAGTCGGCGAGTAAGGCGAGTCATCTCATCTCCCTCGCTGAAATAGCTGAATCTCGGCACAGGATTTGTAATCACCTTCGAAGCATTCTGCATCGAAAGGTGGAACTTTAATTCCAAATTCTGGTTCAGGTCTATGATTCATCTGAGAAAGAACCAAATTTTCTTTTGTTTCCTTGGCTGCATCGTTTTTAATCAAATCTATGATGCCTACCTACTGTAGCGAAATAAATTCCTGAAACCGAAACGTATTTGGATTTTATTGCTAATAACTTTGTATCATCTTTTATCTTCCTTTTTTAGACATTTAACATAAACTGCCCTAAATTCATTCCATAAAACTTCAAATTCTTGTTTCCATACCTCTAACATACCACAAGTCAAGTTTTCCGTATTTGGGACTTCACGAAAACTTTTGATGGTTTCATTGATTTGTCTCACGCACAAATAAAAATCCCCCGAAAGAGACATTTTAGAAGAATAAAATTAAGATCTCGAACAAAGAAAAAGGAAAAATGAAATAAAAGTCTGAAAAAAACAACTTCACTTTCGAATACAAAATATGTACCTACTAAATCTTCATAAAATCGAGAAAATTCTTTTTAAATTTGTAAAGCACCGATAATCCCTAACAGAATCGAAAAAAACTGTATATTTGTTCACCTAAGAAAGTTGATTAGAAAGCTGTAAAATCACGAGATCAAATAACTGCACTTTTGCTTGAAGATCTAAAATCCTTCCAAATACACCCAAACTACACAAAGATTTAATCATTTACTTTAACTAATTAATTAATTAAATAGCACATCAAACGATGCTTATTCTTTCATAAAAATATATGCGATCAAAATCAAATTAAGAATTTTCTTCAATATCAAAAATTTCAATTAAAAATCATCAATTAAATATTACCAAAAATTTCAATTAAAAATCATCAATTAAATATTACCAAATAGGCTACTAAATTCATCAAGTTCAAGTTCATCAAGTTCAACACTCCGAAATTTAGTAGGCCTATATACCAATATATTATTATAATAATATTATATTGTTTAAAGGTAAACTAAACTACACAGATATTTATGTAACTAACGTATGCACAAGGTCTTGTACGCAAGGGTTGGGGTCAGAATCCCGAAATCCCGAAAACCCAAAATCCCGAAAACCCAAAATCCCGAAAACCCAAAATCCCGAAAATCCACAATCCCGAAAACCCAGAATCCTGAAAACCCAAAATCCCGAAAACCCAGAATCCCGAAAACCCAGAATCCCGAAAACCCAAAATCCCGAAAACCCAAAATCCCGAAAACCCAGAATCCCGAAATCCTGAAATTGAAATCCCGAAAAATTATATAAAATGAAAAATTTGCGCAAATTTTTCATTTTATATAATTTTTCAGGATTTCAATTTCAGGAAAAGTATTTCTAGATTTTGATGTTCATGAAATGATGAAAAATAATTAGCTTTGAAGAACTAAGTAAAACATAACGAGATAAAAAAGAAAACGAAAATAAATCAGAGCTTTAAAGACGTTTCCTAAATATTATTTTTTATAAGGAAACTTAATGTACGAAAGTTTTGGGAGTATAATGTGCCTAGGGCACAAAACAAGCAAAGCACGATAAAAGCTAAAAATTATTTTTTTAAATTCAGAATATTAAATACAAAACAACATGCTGAAGCTCGGAAGAGGGTTTAAAAACGATTTAATTATCGGAATTCAGTTAAGATTCAGATTTGTGGGACAAAACAGTCATTCATTTGTTAAAACTATTTGATTTAGTTTCAGTAAGGCCAGATCCACACTATTTGGCCGATACCGATACGCTATCGCTAAAATAAAATATTTTTACATACGAAAAACTGAAAGGAGCGAAAGCGTATGTGAATGTGAATGTGTAGGTACTCATTGTGTCCTATTTTAAAATACTTTATCATGTATCGATATCAGAACTTTAATGTGAATTTGGCCTAAGACTTTGTCAGAAACGTCACAGTAATGGCTGTAACCTTTTACCTTTTTCCTTTTTTTTTCAAGTAAAATTTCGGGATTTTGGCCTTTCTGGATTTTGGGTTTTCGAGATTTTAGGTTTTCGGGATTTTGGGTTTTCGGGATTCTGGGTTTTCGGTATTCTGGGTTTTCGGGATTCTGGGTTTTCGGGATTCTGGGTTTTCGGGATTTTGGGCTTTCGGGCTTCTGAAGAATTTAGGGAATAATAATTTTACCGTGAGTGTTTTGAAGAGCTGTATCTCTGTGATTAGTTGTCGTATTGAGTCGAAACAAAAAGCATTTTAAAACTGTATGTTTCTTCTTGTTTTGAATTTGTTTTACAAATACTTATTTATTTTAAGGGACCGTTATTGCCTTATTGCGAAACTGTAAGAAATGGTACGAGAATCAAATGTTCTATTATTTTCTTTGTTTTATGGGTTTCTTGTTTTTTTTTTTGTGTAAATCAATACATTTTTTATTCAGCTTTAAGGTCTACAACTACAAATTTTGTTTCTTTGAGATTGGTGTACCTATATAGCTTTAGTCAAACATATGCATACTTTTGACTTTGATCACCATTATCTCAACAACAAATATTAAGGATGAGGATGTCACATAAATAAAGATGTTTTTAAAACTTCATGTGGACTACTTATGTTGGCCCTTCAACGTTTGTTTCAAAAAAATACCTACAAGCATTTGATAAATATCCCTGTCTGTGTACAATTTATTTTTTGTAATTTGTATTCTTGTATTAAATAGGTATTTATTTTTGCTTATTTCAAAGAGAAATACGCTGGACTTTGGAGCTCGTTAACTGTTTCTATTTCTGACTGGATAAGAAGTAAAATAAGGAATTAAATTTATAACTGTCTACCCAGTGCGTTCGAGTGCAGCACGTCACTGCTCCACAATGGACTTTGATACATTTTTTTTTGAAAATCTGACGAGTAAATACCGCACAAAAAACCAAATAGTTACCAAACGCAAAATGCAAGTTTTAAGAACAAGAACATAAAAAAGGATAACGAAGAGGTTATGATTAATAAATAATTATAATGCGTTTGTTTAGTTCTGCTTGAATGTATTCAATTACTTATGGGACTGGAATGTTATTATCAAACGGTAATAACTTTCGTTAATTCAAAGGACCCCGCACATTTTGTATGAAAAAGTGGGCCCGGTTAAATTGGCTGAAATTTTGGTATGTCGTTGGTTATTTGTTAGTGACCAAAAGTGCCCATAGAACTTGGGTCTGAAAAACTTTCCTTTCCTTTCCTTTGATGGCTGCAAAGCAATACACTCAACTGATATGCAATAAAAACTGCTATTCTTGTGAAAAGTTTATAGGTAAAATGAATCGAATGACTTCAGGATGTTCTCCCCTCACTTACTCTCCCTTCCCCATATTTACGGAGAAATTCCCGGATTTGGGACTTGTAGAAAGGAGTTATGTGTGTGTACGTCTGGGTGAATGTGCGTGTGAGTGTGTGTGTGTATTCGTGTATATATATATGTGTGTGTATGTATATACATATATAAGCTATAGTGTTCCATAGGATCTTAAACATGCACTTACACTTACATACACTTTCTTCCGGTGGTCAGTGTCCTGTGTCAATGATATTTTATATTTGGTAGATGTCTAATCATCACAAAAGTTTTTCTTAAGGCGTACAGGGAGACGGACAAAATCCCGAAATTCTTCAGAAGCCCGAAAGCCCAAAATCCCGAAAACCCAGAATCCCGAAAACCCAGAATCCCGAAAACCCAGAATACCGAAAACCCAGAATCCCGAAAACCCAAAATCCCGAAAACCTAAAATCTCGAAAACCCAAAATCCAGAAAGGCCAAAATCCCGAAATTTTACTTGAAAAAAAAAGGAAAAAGGTAAAAGGTTACAGCCATTACTGTGACGTTTCTGACAAAGTCTTAGGCCAAATTCACATTAAAGTTCTGATATCGATACATGATAAAGTATTTTAAAATAGGACACAATGAGTACCTACACATTCACATTCACATACGCTTTCGCTCCTTTCAGTTTTTCGTATGTAAAAATATTTTATTTTAGCGATAGCGTATCGGTATCGGCCAAATAGTGTGGATCTGGCCTTACTGAAACTAAATCAAATAGTTTTAACAAATGAATGACTGTTTTGTCCCACAAATCTGAATCTTAACTGAATTCCGATAATTAAATCGTTTTTAAACCCTCTTCCGAGCTTCAGCATGTTGTTTTGTATTTAATATTCTGAATTTAAAAAAATAATTTTTAGCTTTTATCGTGCTTTGCTTGTTTTGTGCCCTAGGCACATTATACTCCCAAAACTTTCGTACATTAAGTTTCCTTATAAAAAATAATATTTAGGAAACGTCTTTAAAGCTCTGATTTATTTTCGTTTTCTTTTTTATCTCGTTATGTTTTACTTAGTTCTTCAAAGCTAATTATTTTTCATCATTTCATGAACATCAAAATCTAGAAATACTTTTCCTGAAATTGAAATCCTGAAAAATTATATAAAATGAAAAATTTGCGCAAATTTTTCATTTTATATAATTTTTCAGGATTTCAATTTCAGGAAAAGTATTTCTAGATTTTGATGTTCATGAAATGATGAAAAATAATTAGCTTTGAAGAACTAAGTAAAACATAACGAGATAAAAAAGAAAACGAAAATAAATCAGAGCTTTAAAGACGTTTCCTAAATATTATTTTTTATAAGGAAACTTAATGTACGAAAGTTTTGGGAGTATAATGTGCCTAGGGCACAAAACAAGCAAAGCACGATAAAAGCTAAAAATTATTTTTTTAAATTCAGAATATTAAATACAAAACAACATGCTGAAGCTCGGAAGAGGGTTTAAAAACGATTTAATTATCGGAATTCAGTTAAGATTCAGATTTGTGGGACAAAACAGTCATTCATTTGTTAAAACTATTTGATTTAGTTTCAGTAAGGCCAGATCCACACTATTTGGCCGATACCGATACGCTATCGCTAAAATAAAATATTTTTACATACGAAAAACTGAAAGGAGCGAAAGCGTATGTGAATGTGAATGTGTAGGTACTCATTGTGTCCTATTTTAAAATACTTTATCATGTATCGATATCAGAACTTTAATGTGAATTTGGCCTAAGACTTTGTCAGAAACGTCACAGTAATGGCTGTAACCTTTT
This sequence comes from Dasysyrphus tricinctus, assembly GCA_963921185.1. NCBI lineage: Eukaryota > Metazoa > Arthropoda > Insecta > Diptera > Syrphidae > Dasysyrphus > Dasysyrphus tricinctus. The sequence continues at coordinate 30,705,747 of OY992534.1, forward strand.
ACCTTTTTCCTTTTTTTTTCAAGTAAAATTTCGGGATTTTGGCCTTTCTGGATTTTGGGTTTTCGAGATTTTAGGTTTTCGGGATTTTGGGTTTTCGGGATTCTGGGTTTTCGGTATTCTGGGTTTTCGGGATTCTGGGTTTTCGGGATTCTGGGTTTTCGGGATTTTGGGCTTTCGGGCTTCTGAAGAATTTCGGGATTTTGTCCGTCTCCCTGTACGCCTTAAGAAAAACTTTTGTGATGATTAGACATCTACCAAATATAAAATATCATTGACACAGGACACTGACCACCGGAAGAAAGTGTATGTAAGTGTAAGTGCATGTTTAAGATCCTATGGAACACTATAGCTTATATATGTATATACATACACACACATATATATATACACGAATACACACACACACTCACACGCACATTCACCCAGACGTACACACACATAACTCCTTTCTACAAGTCCCAAATCCGGGAATTTCTCCGTAAATATGGGGAAGGGAGAGTAAGTGAGGGGAGAACATCCTGAAGTCATTCGATTCATTTTACCTATAAACTTTTCACAAGAATAGCAGTTTTTATTGCATATCAGTTGAGTGTATTGCTTTGCAGCCATCAAAGGAAAGGAAAGGAAAGTTTTTCAGACCCAAGTTCTATGGGCACTTTTGGTCACTAACAAATAACCAACGACATACCAAAATTTCAGCCAATTTAACCGGGCCCACTTTTTCATACAAAATGTGCGGGGTCCTTTGAATTAACGAAAGTTATTACCGTTTGATAATAACATTCCAGTCCCATAAGTAATTGAATACATTCAAGCAGAACTAAACAAACGCATTATAATTATTTATTAATCATAACCTCTTCGTTATCCTTTTTTATGTTCTTGTTCTTAAAACTTGCATTTTGCGTTTGGTAACTATTTGGTTTTTTGTGCGGTATTTACTCGTCAGATTTTCAAAAAAAAATGTATCAAAGTCCATTGTGGAGCAGTGACGTGCTGCACTCGAACGCACTGGGTAGACAGTTATAAATTTAATTCCTTATTTTACTTCTTATCCAGTCAGAAATAGAAACAGTTAACGAGCTCCAAAGTCCAGCGTATTTCTCTTTGAAATAAGCAAAAATAAATACCTATTTAATACAAGAATACAAATTACAAAAAATAAATTGTACACAGACAGGGATATTTATCAAATGCTTGTAGGTATTTTTTTGAAACAAACGTTGAAGGGCCAACATAAGTAGTCCACATGAAGTTTTAAAAACATCTTTATTTATGTGACATCCTCATCCTTAATATTTGTTGTTGAGATAATGGTGATCAAAGTCAAAAGTATGCATATGTTTGACTAAAGCTATATAGGTACACCAATCTCAAAGAAACAAAATTTGTAGTTGTAGACCTTAAAGCTGAATAAAAAATGTATTGATTTACACAAAAAAAAAAACAAGAAACCCATAAAACAAAGAAAATAATAGAACATTTGATTCTCGTACCATTTCTTACAGTTTCGCAATAAGGCAATAACGGTCCCTTAAAATAAATAAGTATTTGTAAAACAAATTCAAAACAAGAAGAAACATACAGTTTTAAAATGCTTTTTGTTTCGACTCAATACGACAACTAATCACAGAGATACAGCTCTTCAAAACACTCACGGTAAAATTATTATTCCCTTAATTTTTTTTCGTCAGTAGAGCACTTCTGCGAAAGAGTCCAGCCTTCATACCTATTGCATTTTTTAGGGTTGACCTACTGTCCACTGCACTGGACGGTGAACGAACGATCAACAAACAAATAATAGTTCCAAAGATAAATGAGAAAACAGAAAATAATTCCCCTCTTTAATCAACTCCAAAAATAAGAAATGAAGAAGTTGTTCTCCTCACTTAACAGTCAACAAAAAAGTTTCGAATTTACTTCAAAGAACAAAGCAAAATAAGCAATTAGACAGATTCGATTCTGTCTACTTGCTGCATATAGAAATTATACCTTAGCAACATAACCCGCTGATTTTATTTTCATATAATTTAGGTAGAACGAAAGACTCTGTCTTCTTTTTCAGTCGGGGTTTCCCGAAGTACGTAGTAGATGCAGATGCAGAGTGCAGAGCCATAACGAAGCTATAGTGTGTGTATTGTGTTTGGAAGCTATAGTGTGTGTATTGTGTTTGAGTTTTGAGATTTTGTGCTTTGTGCTTGTTGGTAGAGGAGGTCAAATTATTTAATTCAATCAGTATGCATCGTGCAGTACGGACAGACAGAGCGGGCGAAATTTTTATTTAAATTAAATCCACCCGTGTTACAAAAGGGTCAAAAGTACAGGTATACCTGCGGGCTACCTGCTTTATTGCCCACAAGTGAAATAAAAAGGGATTATCCCAGCAAGCGATTTAAATATTGATGCGGATTAAGTGGTGACAGAAGTTTTTTTTAAATAAGTGTTGTGCGTGTTTAAATCCGAAGCAATAAAACAATAAAAGTAAAGTGCAAAGGTAATCCAGCAATGGAACCTTTAAATCCCGATTCGGCAATGGCCTCATTCGAGACAGCCTCGAATTTTGTGATAAGCTAGCAATGACTTTTAACAGCATTGTGCAACCCAACAAAATAATCACTGACATGAAAAACGATATGGATACCGGAGAGATTGACAGCGAAACCACTAGTTTCGAAGAGGACGCCAACGAGTTTCCCCTGCCTAGGCAAAAAAGACCGAATAAGGCTTCCAAGAAGGATAATGTAAAGCGCATCCAACTTGACAAGGATTGCCCAACGAATCCGCCTAAAGCGCCAATGACAGTCCAACCCGAAGCCGGAAAAACAGCCAAAGCGACCAAACCACTCGTCTCAACGCCAACACCAGTGCAGAAAAGACAGCCAAACCACTAGCTTCAACATCAGCAGCCGTCAAACCAATCCAAGTGCAGCCACCAAAAACAAAAAAAGAGGCCACGACCACGAATCCAGTAAAGGGGCCTGAAATGCCACCAATCTTCTGTTTTTCCGCGAACGTAGCTGAAATTAGAAGACACTGCAAAGCCAACAACCTAAGCATCACCTTCAAAAACAGAAATACAAAATCGACCATCATTATTGCTGGAGACAGGGCATCGTTTGCAGTTAAAAAATTCCTGCAGACAACAAACATAAAGTATAACTCGTTTACGCCAGGAGAAGATAGAAATAATCTTCTATTACTGAAAGGAAATCACCACACCTACGCTGCCATCGAAGTGGAGGATGGGCTAAGAATCGAAGGACTCCCAGTCGTCAAGGTGACACACTTCAAGGCCAAAAAGGCAATGGGGAAAACCTACAACAACTTCGTCGTGGAACTGGCAAAAACCTGTGACATCAGTGAAGTTTACACGAAGACGCTGATAATGAACCAGAATGTCCACTGGGAGAAGCTGAAATCCAACGACATTGTGCAGTGCCGAAACTGTCGACGCTTCGGACACGTTGCCAGCAACTGCGGACGCCAGTACGTGTACGTCAAGTGTAAAGAGGAGCACGGGCCCGGACAATTCCAACGGAAGGAAAACACCGGATTGGATGTATGGTGTGCCAATTGCCAAAAGGAAGGTCACCCAGCCAGCTTTAAAGGTTGCCCAACCCTGAAAGCAAGACTCACCGAAAGGAACAGATTGGCTGCAGAAAAAAAGGCACAGCAGGAATTTGCTGCTAAATCAGCATGCGTGGTTACCCGCCCGGCAGTCAGCTTTGCAGCAATGGTGAAAGGTTGATCATCACAGAAACTAGCAAACTCCAGGAACCAACAGCAACAACAGAAAGTGCCTCCAGCAAAAGTGATCACACCCCGGACAACAACACCTAGGAGTGGACCAACGAAGCCAACATCAGCCCCACCAACAAACCTGAACACCGAAGTCCAAAGGATTTTTGGATCCGACTTACTAACAGTCATGGGAAAAGCTCGGAGTGCAGTTCCACCAAACTATGCTCAGCTTAGCGAAGGTGAGAAGTCCGTGGCACTGACCACCTTCCTGTTCCAAATATGCAACTAAAGAAGCTCCGCATCCTGACGTACAATATCAATTCATTGTACAGCCTAGAGAAGAGGACGACATTCAGCCTGTGGATGAAGAACAACAATCCGGACATCGCTCTCATCAGTGAGACCGACGTCACCAAACGCAACAACATGGACATGGCTGGCTTCAAAACCTATCGAAGGGACAAGGATGAGGGCCGTAGAGGGACAGCAATCTACGTTAAGAAGAAGATTTCCCCCAACACCACTGAAACCATCATCACAGGTCTCACAACCAGCGAAGCCACTGCCGTCACCATTGAACTTGGAAAATTTCGGAGTGTTGAACTTGATGAACTGTAGCAAGAATTTCGGCGTAAACAATGAGAAAACGTTTAGCTTTTTCATTTTGGGAAAGCGTATTTGGTTCGATGTGCTCAAATTGAATCGAAATCCTCAAAAACTAGGAAACGGGTTTGGCGAAAGCTTACCGTTTTCTTATATTATATTGGCTATTTTCTTCGCCAAAATACTGCTTGGTGCACTTTTATTGAGTCGTATTTATACCGGTCTTTGTGTTATGGGCTGTAAAATTAAAAAAAAAATCGCAAAATTGAGTAATGAATCAATTGAATTCAATTTATTTCAAAGCGATGTTCAAGTAAGACTTAGTCTCTTATATGTACCTTACAATATTTTCGTTGATAAAAAGGCAAAATTATATTGGTCCCAAAATAGAACCTCATCGGAAGGTTCATACATACGAAAAGCATTTGATTAAACTTTACCCTCTGGCATTTATTAGCCAAATAATCAATTTCAGCGATCATGAAAACCAAAGTCGCGCGTCAATTCTATGCAAAGTATTTGATGATCAGATGTATATAAAGTTAGCATGACACTTTTGGAAATGCAGGTTAAGAACTATCCTTTCATTAGTGGCTACTTAATTGCGAATTAGTTACACAAAAAAAATTTATTGCATTTTTGGTTTGCGAAAAATTCATATGAACTTAATAGGAAAACTTTCTCAAAAAAGGAGATAATGGAACAGAAAAAAGGTGGTTATTCAGAACTATTTAATTGCGAACTAGTTACGCAAAAAAAAATTGTAAAGCATTTTTGGTTTGCGAAAAAATGGGTGTCTTGCTTACTTCATATGAACCTAGGAGGACAACTTTCTCAAAAATGTAGATAAACGATCTGAAAAAAGTTGGTTGTTGAGAACTAATCAATTGCGAATTAGTTACGCAGAAAACAATGAATTTTTTGTTCGTTTGCGAAAAATATGCGTATTAAGAACTTCACATGAACTTAGCAGGATAACTTTCCCAAAAATGAAGATTAATGATTTGAAGAAAGTTGGTTTTTGAGAACTAATTAATTGCAAATTAGTTGTGCAAAAAAAAAATGTATTGCATTTTTAGTTTGCGAAAAAATGAGTGTCCTGCTAACTTCATATGAACTTAGCAGGACAACTTTCTCAAAACAGGAGATAATCGAGCTGAAAAAAGTTGGTCATTGAGAGCTAATTGATTGCGCATTAGTTACGCAAACAAAAATCTAATTGCATTTTTGGTTTGCGAAAAAGTGGGTGTCCTCCTAACTTCACATGAACTTAGCAGGACAACTTTCCCAAAAATGAAGATTAATGATTTGAAGAAAATTGGTTTTTGAGAACTAATTAATTGCAAATTAGTTAAGCAAAAAAAAAAATTATTGCATTTTTAGTTTGCGAAAAAATGGGTGCCCTGTTAATTTCATATGAACTTAGCAGGACAACTTTCTCAAAAAAGAAGATAATCGATCTGAAAAAAGTTGGTCATTGAGAACTAATTAATTGCGAATTAGTTACGCAAACAAATATCTAATTGCATTTTCGGTTTGCGAAAAATGGGTGTCCTGCTAACTTCACATGAACTTAGCAGGACAATTTGCGAATTAGCTACGCAAAAAAAATTAATTGCATTTTTGGTTTGTGAAAAAATGGGTGTCCTGCTAGCTTCATATGAACTTAGCAGGACAACTTTCTCAAAAAAGGAGATAATCGAGCTGAAAAAACTTGGTTATTGAGAACTTATTAATTGCAAATTAGTTACGCAAAAAAATTTTATTGCATTTTTGTTTCGCGAAAAAAATGAATGTCCTGCTAAGTTCATATGAAGTTAGCAGGACACCCATTTTGTTGCAAACTAAAAATGCAATAAGGTTTTGTTTGCGTAACTAATTCGCAATCAATAAGTTCTCAACAACCAACTTTCTTCAAATCATTAATCTTCATTTTTGGGCTAATTCCCAAAAATGAAGATTAATGATTTGAAGAAAGTTGGTTGTTGAGAACTTATTGATTGTGAATTAGTTACGCAAACAAAACCTTATTGCATTTTTAGTTTGCAACAAAATGGGTGTCCTGCTAACTTCATATGAACTTAGCAGGACATTCATTTTTTTCGCGAAACAAAAATGCAATAACATTTTTTTGCGTAACTAATTTGCAATTAATTAGTTCTCAATAACCAAGTTTTTTCAGCTCGATTATCTCCTTTTTTGAGAAAGTTGTCCTGCTAAGTTCATATGAAGCTAGCAGGACACCCATTTTTTCACAAACCAAAAATGCAATTAATTTTTGTTTGCGTAGCTAATTCGCAATTAAGTAGCAACTAATGATAGGATCAGTATTGCCGAATCTCATGATTTATCATGATTATCATGATTTTTGACCCCCGTCTCATGATCTCATGATTACTGTAATGTATTTGACAAAGAAAAGACTTGTTGATGGTTCAGAGTATGCGAATAGAATGATTGTTTTATTAAGAGTAATGAAAGTATCCAGTGAACTGACATGAAATATATAAGGTGAACATGATATGTTTGACAGCGTGCGTTTAAGTAGATTTCTATTGGTCATTTACTCATATATATAAATAACAATTACATAGAAAATCTCATGATTTTTTAATTTTCCTTAAAAAAAAAGAAAACTATTAATTTTTAAGTCCTATGAGAATTGCCGCATTTAACGAAATAAAAAAATACAAATTTGGCTTTATTTCGTTTTCAATATGGAAATAACGCCGAAATTTCAATTCGACCTTATTTCACTTTAGTTTAGTTTTGAAGGCTGAATTTCTTAGTTAACTAGAAATTTGATTCTGAAAATAATCAAACATTCTTTTTGGAAAAAGCTTCCATTGACAAACAAATTTTGCAAGTTGAAGGTACCTACCAAGCAAATATAATCAAGATTTAACATCAACAACAGTGTCTTCAAAGATATGGAATCAGTAACCCTAAGTAATAGATCCGAATCTAGCCAAAAATCGACTTTAACAAAGACATCCATAGAAATAAAACACAAACTTCACCACTAAATGCTTAGAAGCACCTCAAGCTAAGTTTAAAATGATCTAATCTAAGCGTTTTGAAGTGAAATAATTTGTGTTTTATTTCTACGGATGTTTTTGTTAAAGTCGACTTTAGCTAGATTCGGATCTATTACTCAGGGCCATTATCTCCAACGAATGTTTAAACAAAAATGTTCAGTCAATTTTCCCACTTATTAAACATTTTCCAAATTTAGTGGCTGAAGAATTTTATCAGGATAGATAATTAGAGGAGATGGAGATACTTGTAAATTCAAATATTTAAGCAAGTGACAAAGTAAACAACATCGAAGAATTATGGAAATATGTTGGCCAAGTTAGACTGGCCGTTGACAGCTTGGCATATCCACTTTTAATTAAATTCGTTTTAAAATATTTTTACTCCCACATTCGTCAGCCAACATTGAAAGAATTTTTTCAAAAGTAACCTGACCTAAAACAATATTCAGAAACAGACTTGAAGACTTGAAGTGGATTCAACCATTGAACTAATTTTCGCAATGACCCCATAAAAAATCAAAGTTGTTTTGACTTCAAAGTTACAAAGCCATAAATCGATAAATGTTTCAACCAATAAACATGTTTTCATAATGTACTATGTAATTTACATTACATAATTAATGTAGTGTATTATGTAATTTATTTGTCTATTTGTTTCTAAAATATAATTAAATGTAAACAAATATTTTTAAAGCTCAGTAAAATGAAATGGAAAATTTTTCAAAACAATTTTGTGAATCATAAGTTTACAGCATTCTAAGGGACCAAAGAAGAACAAGCAATCTCATGATTTTTTTTGGGATCTCATGATAAAAATCATGATAACTTTTTTTTTTGATCGGCAACACTGGATAGGATATACTTTTTAACCTGAATTTCCAAAAGTGTCCTGCTAATTTTATATACATGATGATCAGCTCTGTCAAAAGCTTTTGAAAAATCCAGCAAACAGAGAACAGTCACAATGCCAAGGTCATATTGAAATATATTATCATACATATATACGAATTCAATATGATCACTGCAGTCTGGGAGCACGGAATCCAGATAAGAGTGGCAACAGTAAATTTAAGCTATCAAGGTGACCAGAGATCTGAGTTGCTAGACTTTTTTTTTCAAAAATTTAAAGAAACTTAATGCTTAAACTTGATGCTTTAAAAAGGAAAAACTATAACAATAATAATAATAATAGTCAAAGAATTTCCCACAATAAATATTACCAGACAGGATATTTTCTTTTCTTCAAAACAATCTGTAAAATTGTAATTATTTGTTTGTATTTTTTAACAATTTTTCTGTATTATCTTCAAGGTTTCCTCGACTCAGAACGTCCTTATTTTGATGACATTAGCCCGAGAAATGTCTCAACAGTTGTTGATGAGACGGCAATTCTAAAATGTCGAGTTAAAAACAAAGGAAATCGAACTGTAAGTTGTAAATAAAAAAAATATAATTTTTTTCGTTCAGAATCAAAAAGAATTGTTTTTTTTTTTTGATGCAGGTGTCATGGATGCGTAAGCGAGATCTTCACATTTTAACAACAAATATTTATACCTACACTGGTGATCAACGATTTTCTGTTTTACATACACCTGGAACAGATGATTGGGATTTAAAGATTGAGTATGCTCAGCAACGAGATAGTGGCATTTATGAGTGCCAAGTCAACACAGAGCCAAAAATAAATTTGGCCAAATTATTGGAAGTAACAGGTGAGCTTTTGCTTTAAATTTTGTATTTAAGCTTTATTTAATTTTATTTGGAGAAATAAAAAATAACCGCGTAGCAATACATATAAACTATATTCTCTATAGACGAGCAATTACCATACACACTTAGGGCCAGTTTTTCAGTTGGGGATCATCCTGGTCCTAGTTAACTCCGGGATAATTTATTTTCAGGCTTAGCTTACTCTGATTTAACTCAGACTAAACCCTGAACTGAAAAACTGGCCCTTAGTGGAAGAAGAATATTAGGGTGGACCACCCGAAGTCGAATGAAGTTTCACTTAGGGCCACTTTTTCAGTGTAGTCTCTGGGTTAAATCTGAGTTAGCTCCATAGGCGTGTTTTAAAGTCAATTAAAATTCAAAGTTAACTCCGAGTTAACTCACTTAGGGCCAGTTTTTCAGTTCAGGGTTTACTCTGAGTTAAATCAGAGTTAGCTAATCCTGAAAATAAATAAACCCTGAGTTAACTCAGGAACTGTTTTCAGTTGAGGATTAATTTTATCTTTCAGCTGTCAAAATTCTAGGGCCAACGATGTGCGACACTATGGACATCACCCTCTTACGCCTTTTATGCATCGGAATAGAGATGGCGCCACAACGGAATAGCACTGGCAATAACTATCAGTTTTGAAATCAAGATGGTGCCACAGCTGAAAAGGCCCTCCATTTGGTCCCAGAGTTAACTCACCAAATTAGGTGTCCATTACCGAAAACCAAATGTTAAAATCTATCTTAGTTTTTGAGAAATTAAGAAGAAACGAATGGTACTTTTACCAAAAAAGCCCAAAATAAGGGTTAAATCATGGATAATTCATGAATAAATAAATTTTTTCGGGCTTTTTTGGGAAAAGTATCTACCTTTTTGTTTTTCTTAGTTACTCAAAAGCTAAGAAAGATTTTTACATTTAGTTTTCGGCAATGGACTACAAAATAATAAGGGCAATGAATATTGAACACAAAAATAGCACTTAATTACGTAAAATTTTGAAAAATATCGACTTGAGAAAAAAAAATCACAATTTTATTAAACAAATTTGACTTTGAAATTTAATTTCTCAAAAACTATTCGTTTAAACAGCTTTATTTAAAAGCCTAATGCAAGAATGGAGTATTAGCTTTCAAAAAAACTATAGCACATTATTAGATGTGTTTTCGTTAATTTTTAATGTTTTTGTTGGCATGTTAAGTCAATTTTTCAGAAACTGCCCCCCCTGCCTCAGGGAGGGGAGATACAACTTTCCCCCCATACAATTTTTTTCTAAGAATATACCCAGAAACCACACCCTAAGATACTTCCACTTAGGTGCAGGACACCCTGTATAGCCTGGCGGCAACCCTCATGGCGTCGGGCATTTTGTGGGAGAGAGATATTGAAATATGGCGATTGAGATGATTCCGGAAGACGTGGTTTTTGACCAAAAAATCAAACTATTTATTTTAAAAATCATTTTTGATTTTTTCAAAAATAGGTGAATTAAAAGTTAAATTCCTTGATCAAAACCTGCGGAGAAAACACGTCCCGGAAACACTTCCATGACAGAAAACATCATAGTTTCGTGAATGTATGTGTTCGCATTGTCTCGCGAAATTTGTATCGCCGTCTCCTTTTAGGGTTTCTCTTAAGCAATACACTTCTAATGTCCACGTAATGAAAATGGATGTTTTCAGCCATTTGCTTGCATAGTCGGCTCTCAAAAATACGATGAACTCACCACACTCCGAAGACTTGTACCTCCATCCTCACCATCTGCGCTCGCATTACCTCTACATGGTATTTTAATTGAATGTAATTGAAAGAAAAAAAGGTTTAGGTTTTTGCTAATATCAAAACAGATGCCCTCAAACTTAATCGACTGTTGGATTAAAAAAAAAAATTATAAAAAAAGATATGCTATTCTAAGTCGTTTCCCACAAAACTTATAAATTTTCGAGTTTTAACGAAAGAAATTGATAAGAGAAAGGAGTTTTTAAATAATACCTAATCGACCCACGCCCGAGAATAAGTCTCATGTTCAGGCTGTAGCTAGCCGGGCGACAAATACAAGAACAAAAATTTTTACCTCTTAATGTCTTTCGAATGGAACACTCCCAACGCTTTGCCGTTTTCATCTTCCAATTCGTAAAGATTATTTCCTATAAGTTATGTAATTTTCGATTTAATAAATTTCGGGCATAATTTAGCATGGATTTTCTTTTCTGCGTCGCTAAGAACAAAATTCCGTTTATAGACGATATCGCCCACCTTATATTTAACCTTCTTGCTTCGGGTATTGTAGTTGTGCTCATAAGCAAGATGAGCTTTTTGAAGGGAATCTTTAATTGCTGAATGGATTATATTCATTTTTGCCAATTTAGGGATGACGTTGAGCTCCGAGTTATTGACGCAATTAAGTTTTCGTAGAAGCTCAAACTCGGAACCATGTTCCACCATTCTCTGGCCAAACAAGGCTTCACAGGGTGACATATTGATGGCCGAATGGGTAGCAGTTCTGAGAGCACAGGTGATTGACGGGAGGTTTACGTTCCAGTCTCTCTGATCTTTTCCTATATATGACCTAATAGCCGCGAGAATAGAACGATTTACACGCTCGCTGGCATTAGCTTGAGGAGCATACGAAGCGGTTTTAACATGCTGAATGCCGAAGGAAGATAACAATTTTGAAAAGTTCGTGCTGGTAAATTGTTTTCCATTATCTGTAAGGATAGATTCGGGTACTCCAAACAGGCATAAAACTTCTCCATTTAAAAATTTAACTGCGGATTCTGAAGTAGCATTCCTCAAGGCCTTTATGACGGTAAATTTTTGTAAGCTTATCTAGAGCGATAATAATGAACACGTTTCCCTGTTTAGATCGAGGATATGGCCCCAAAAAGTCTAGGTATATATGTTGAAATGGTCGTTCCACTTCAAAAGGCTTCCTCATAGGTTGTCGCAAGATTTGGTTGGAAGCTTTTGACGTTTTACACGTATCACATGAACCTCACCTGTGAAGCCATGTTCAGCCAAAAGAATTGTTGTCTGAGCCTATGCAGAGTTTTACCTAAACCGCCATGTGCCGCTCTTGGTGGTTGATGAGCCAAAGTAATCAGTCTGCTGGTCAGCTGCGACGGAATCAATAACTTCCATCCTAGGTCATCCTCCAATGGATTCCCTGTGCTGTGTCTGACCTTCTTATACACGAAATTGTCCGAGACTTGAAGGTCGGGCAGCTGTTCCTTTTGTTTTGTGATGTTGCCAATGATCTGAACATATTCCTCAGATTTAAAACTGGGATCTGTTAGATCTATGTGCAGCACATCAGAACGATATTTCTCCGATAAGGTTGAACCTGAGTTCAACTCGTCGGCTGCAAAAACCCTTGACAGAGCGTCTGGCAGGACATGCTGTGAACCTTTACGATGCTCTATATCGAAGTCATATTCTTGTAGTTTAAGGCTCCACCGAGCTAGCCTACCACTGAGGTCCTTTTGACCCATCAACCACTTTGAACTAGCATGGTCGGTCACTACTTTGAAGTGGTATCCCTCTACATAGGGACGAAACTGTTCGATGCTCTAAACTGCAGCTAAGCACTCGCGTTCAGTGACGCTGTAATTACACTGAGCCTTGTTCAGTTTGTGTGAATAGAAGAAGATGGGGCGTTCGTTCTCTTCTCCGTCCTTCTGACATAATACGCCTCCAATTCCAGTCGAAGAGGCATCACACAAAATGACGAAAGGCTTGGTGTAATCAGGGTTCACTAGAACGGTTGCCGAAGTTAGGATTTCCTTAATCTTTTGAAAAGACTCTAACGCTTCACCATTAAACTCGAATTTTATGTTCTTTTTTAACGTATTCGTGATGGGGGCAGCCAGTGTCATCATCATCAAGTCCTGTAACCCCGGTTGGGGCATAGGCGCATAGGGCGCCAACAAATCGTTTCCATTCTTCACGGTCTGCAGATAGATATTTTAACTGTGGCCACGTCTTTCTCTGGGAGTCTGCTTCTGCTAGAGCTGTTGATTTCCATGTTGTTCTTGGTCTTCCAACCTGCCGTGCACCCTGAGGATTCCATTTAAATGACTGCTTTGCAATTTCATCGTTTGGTTTCCTCAGTGTGTGACCAATCCATTGCCATTTACGCTTTCTTATGTCAACGTCCAGCCGCTCTTGACTTGTCCTGCGCCACAATTCCTCGTTTGATATAATTTGTGGCCAGCGAATTTTTAGAATATGGCGTAGACAACGGTTCACAAAAGCCTGCAATTTCTTTGAGATAGTAGTCGTGACTTTCCAGGTTTCGCAAGCATATAACAGCACGGATTTGACATTGGATTCGAAGAATCTCAACTTTGTGCGCAAGGAGATTTGACATGATTTCCAAATTTGGGAGAGAGAACCGAAGGCTGCGCGAGCTTTATTTATTCTACTTTGAACGTCCAGATCAGTACCACCATTTGCTGAAACAATACTTCCAAGGTAGTTAAATTGTTCAACCTCTTCAACTGGCGTCTCCTGCATTAAAATACAATGATGTGTGGAGCGGCCTGTGAGCATTATTTTTGTCTTTTTGCTATCCCTCTTGTCACGTCTCACACAGCGATAGACCATCTTATGTGCTAAGCAATACTCTCTTCGCAATTCAGCCTTTCGTTGAGCATCCGCTTCGGCATTTATTTGCATCTTCAACGATTTGCGAAGCTCGATTTTATCCCAGGTGTCTTGTGATATCCAAGAGTCTCTAACTCTCGACTGCTTGGGTACAGTTTTGGATCCAGCATCCATAAGAACACTTTTTATATCACCCCACATCTCATCAATTGTTGAATGTTGTATTCCGTTTAATGACGAAGCTCTGTCGTTAAGGTTGGTGATATAGTTACGACATATGTTGGGATCACTTAAAGCATTTGTATTGAACTTCGAATTCCTTGCTGCACCCTGTGATTGACGTTGTACAGCTGCAGTTCGTAGCTTGAGACTCATGAGAACCAAATGGTGGTCGCTTCCCATGTCGGCATTTCTAATGCTTCGAACATCGCACATTGACTTCCTCCATCGCTGCTGAATCATGATGTGGTCAATTTGGTTTTCAGTTTGACCATCCGGATGTACCCAGGTGATTTTGTTTCAAGTCTTATGTTTAAACACAGTCCCACCCAGTACAAGACGATTAGCGTTACAAAAATCGACCAGCAAATCGCCATTTTCATTTCGTGACCCCAAGCCATTTTTCCCCATGACGCGTTCCAGACCGTAGTTGTCTGATCCGACTTGGGCATTGAGATCACCCATGACAATTATGATGTCGGCTCTTGGAACACCACTGTAAACTGAGTTAAGATGAGTGTAGAAAGCGGCTTTGTCTTCCTCGGTCGCTTCATTTGTGGGGGCGTAGCACTGAATTATTGTGACGTTGCGAATTTTTGAACGGAACCTTGCTGTCATTATTCTTGCAGAAATGGGCGCCCAGGATATAAGACTACGCCTCGCTTCTTCGTTCAACATAATTCCGACACCATGCAGCCTTTGGCCACCCTCTCTTTCATCCTCCCCGGAATACAGCATTCTCGTTTGCCCAGAGTCAGCTCTGTATTCGGCTCTTCCTCTCCACCTAGTTTCGCTGATGCCCAGTATACTGATCTTAAGGTGAAGCATTTCACGCTCAACCTGCTCGTATCTACCTTCGCCATACAAGGATCGAACGTTCCATGCTCCGATTTTCGTACGTATGCGGTAGCCAAAAGTATCATTTGCTCTTCTTAAAAGACTTCTTCTATTTGTTAACGATTCATTTATTGTTATGGCGTCTTGATTGACGCTGGTACACGAAAGATGCCGCACCCCCAAATCCGATGTGCGGTTTACAGCAGCCGAAGCTGCAGAAGGATTTTCCATAAAATGGTTACCTCTTGGGGACTCATTTCCATTTGTTGTCATATTTCATGTATTAGCATATATCCTTCCACCATGGTGTTTTCCGAGATACGATTAATAACATACATAAGCTCAGATTTGGGCACACCCACCTTTTGTATGGTCAAACACATAACTGCTCGAGGCCGCCCACTATGGGAAAACAGACGCCTTTTGTAGCCGCCCAATATGGGTTACAGACGCTACCTGCTGCTGCCGTTGGCCTTTTAACAAAAAAACGCTCCTCCGCCACCAGACTATCATGCCGTTGACCGCCACCTGCAGTTCATCCGTCTTAAGGGGGCTTTTAACCATCCCAAGGACAAGATTGTGCCCTGACCAGCATAGCTGGGTTGTCTGCTTATCCCGGCATCCATTCGGTCCCCCTGCACGTTAGCGTTACCCGCCCTCTACCACGCGGAGGTGTGCATAGGGATTTTCCTATCATTGAGCCTAGGGCCATATGGCGTCCTAGCACTCTCAAGTACTTTTAGAGGGCAGCCAGTGTACTGTAATAAATAAATAAATTGGGCAGCGCAACAGCTCGATGAGAACCAGGGCCTAGTGACTTACAACTCACAACCATTCTTGTGTGCGTGTTTGTTGTGCAGGAATGGAGGGGACCTACAGTTTTTTGTCGAGTCCGAACGGCTAAATGAGAAGCACTTTTTCATAACAAGTATACTCTTGGAGGATTTGTCAGTTCCTCGCAAGAGGCAGTACCTCGAATAAAACATTTCTGTTTTTAGGGGGCACGTCTGGGAATCGACCCCCACACCTTCGGCATGACAGTCCTACGCACTAACCATCAAGCCACGAGGTACTACAGTGTACTATAGTCACGCAAAAATCTGCGATACCATCCAGACATGCCGAGAAACCTACGTACTTGTCGCTGATTTTGTGGAACAGGGAAATCTCTAATGCCCGATACTTTCGCTGGATTAGTTTTAAGACAACCATCGCCAATTATGTAGCCTAAGTATTTAAGTTCCTTAAAACAAAACTTTGATTTTTCGAGGTTAATTGTTAAACCTGAGGACTTTAATTGTTTGGCGACGATGTTTAAGAAACGAATATGTTCCTCAAAAGTGCGCGTTACTATCAGTAAATCGTCCAAGTAAACGAAAATATTTTCTTTTAATTCGTGGCGTACCACTTTGTCCATTAATTTGCAAAGACGTTGCGGTGCATTGCAAAGGCCAAAGGGTATTCCCTTGAATTGGTAAATAGGTCTACCGGGAACCGTGAACGCCGTCTTTTCCCGTAATGACTTCTCCAGCGGTATTTGCAGAAAGGCGTGCTTCAGACCCACACTAGAAATATAGTGTGTATCTAAAATACGACTTAGCACATACTGTATATGAGGCAAAGGATAGGCACTTTTCTTAGTCTTTTGGTTCACCTTCCTGTAGTCTAGACACATCCGGTTTTTCCCGGGTTTTCGTATTAAGACTACCGGAGAGCTCCATGGGCTATTACTTTCTTCTATTATTCCCATATCAAGTAGCCTATCCAATTCCTCATACAACAGCTTTTGTACCGCCGGAGAAACAGGATAGTGTCGTTGTTTTATTGGCTCGGCATCCCCTGTGTCGATTTCATGTTCCTCCAGCGTGGTTTTGCCTAAACCAAGAGTAGCAAAGGACGGAAACATGCTGATGGCTGTTTGTAGTTAACTGGATTTGAATTCTTCCACCCATAGTTCCCGCATTTCTGAGGACATATTGTTTAACGAGGTCTTTGCTGGTGAAAGTTCCGAAATTAAATGAGGAGCAATCTCAAACGCGTTCCAGAAATTGACCCCTAGGTATAATTTCTGCTGAAGCGAAGGAACAATATACATTTCTATTTTCTTTGTCTGATTTTTGTAGGTTATATCAACTACGAATTTGCCTGTGATAGGTTGATTGTGACCGTCCGCGGTTCTGACGTTGGATGAGAATTATGTATATATAACTTTGTGTTTGTTCAGAAAATCATCACCACCTTTGCCTATGCAGCTAATGCTAGCACCACTGTCAAGCAATCCTAACATGTTTTCACCAAAAATCTGGACAATGGCATAGTGGCGAGGATCATCTGAACAACACAACGTTGTAGCCTCTATGCTTCTTAAAGCGTTTTTTCTATTTTTCTTTCGTTCTCGGATCCTAGTAATCCTGGCAGAGATAGTTCGTTTCGGGCAACCAAAAATCCTATCCCTGGCAGCGTAGTAAATTCTCTGGCGTTCGTGAAGACTTTTTAAAGGCGGTGAAATTTTATCTGGTGGTGGAGGTAAGCTTGGCTCTAGTTTTTCTAAACAAATAGGTTTTTTTTTAATTTGAACTCGAAAATTGTTAGGTTTAGGGTCTGAGTTGAACTTGAAAGTGGATGAATCTAATTGGTGTCCCGTCTCTGGTTTCGAGGGTATGCCACCCCGGTTGAAGGATTGCTCTTCCTTGAGTTTCCCGCACATTTGGAGCTTGTACACTGAGGAGAAGTTGTATCTTCTTTTCCGCAGCGGTAGCAAAACAAGAATCTTTGTGGAACTGGACATTCCATATAACCGTGGCCTACTTTCTTAGAGTTCCAACAAATATAACTACTACCATCTCGTTGTAACTGCAGGGCTTCAACCGAATATGTGGCTGCAGCTTGGAGCTCTGCTGATACCTCAATTTCATTTATGTTTCTACGGAATGGTTGAGCTATGGGAGTTCGAAATTTTTGTTTCTGCTCGTTTATGTACTTCTCCATATTGCGGCAGACATACGCGTTTCAGACTTTGGGTCCTAAAAGTCAGCAACAACTCTCCCATTCGACTATGAACATTTTTTTTTATAAGGCTAATCAGTTCGTTATTTGGCTTAGGACAAATCAGTCGCGTGTTAAGCTTCTGGATTGCCATGAAAAAAGCATCGAAGCTTTCATTGGGTTTTTGTCGTCGATCATAGAGTTGTTTTGATTGCTCGGCATCAGTCTCAAGAGAACGAAACTGTTCCATCAAGGCAAAACGAAGCCCAGGCCAATCTACTCTAGGATTCGTTTTGAGGAAGACCCAGAACCAAGTTTCAACCTTTCCACTAACAAACTGGTGAAAATTAAGCACGATATCATGCCATGAAGCTCCGTAGCAATCCTTCAATCTCTCTAATCTAAAGATGAATTCATCTACCGTCATATTGAGGTTGTCATATTTAAGACCCCATTTGTGGAATCCATGAATCTTAAAATTTGAATTCATCGATAAATTTGGTCTTGAGTGATTGTCTGGTGTTGGTCTAGTGGAAGTATCACCGAAATTCATATTCCTAATCCGTGATAGGAACTCATCTGCATTAGGATTTAGATTGGAGTGGTTGGTTCTCAAATCTGATTCAGGTGGATTTTGACTGACAGGATTAGGAGCGCAAGTTGGTGGTGGTCGTCGCCTACGGACTTCATATTCAGTCTTAACAGATGGGGTGGCTTCCCTCAATGTTTCACGGAGGATTTCAGCCATCTGCTTTTTCAACTCGTCCCGATTTGTTGCTAGTTCCTTTCGAATAGCTTGCAAATCCTTAGTCCTACTGATGCCTACCGATGCAGTTACAAGACCATGAATGTATGTGGGTAGATCAATTTCTTCCTGATTGTTTGTTGGAAGTGTACCTAGAGAAAAACTATCCCTATTTCCTAAAAAGGCTTGCGAATTAGATGCTCCGACTGGGTTGCTATCCTTTGCAGCTGGATCAACGGTATCACTTGCAGCTGGGTCAATGGGATCCTTTGCTGCTGGGTCAACTGGATCGGAGGTTTGCTGCGGAGGGTCAATAGGGAGTGAACCTGATTCCAAACCGGGAATATTCGGATTGGTATTGTTAGCCATTGCTAAGCGTTGAATGCTATTTAACCCTTGACCGCGACTGTCTTTGCTGGCCCCACGACCACGAATTTTTTGAGATGTACCACGACCACGAATATTTGTCGATACACCACGACCACGAATATTTTGCGATACCCCACGACCACGAGAGTTTTGGCTGGATCCACGACCTCGAGCTGAACGTAAGTTATAGGCGTTATCTAGCTCACCTGAAGACATAGAGTCTACCTACCAACCTGAACCTCAAAAACTTTCTACGAATTGGAAGCCTAGAATCGCAAAACCAAAGATTTGTATGAAATTAATTGAGTAATACTTTTAATGAAAGGAAATATGTAAATGAAAATTAAACCAAAACTTTGAAGGATAATATAATTAGTAAGTAACTAAAAGAAAACGGTATCTGAGAAAACTATAGTAGAAACGGAGAACTCAATGTGAAAATTCAACCTTGTTATTAAACCGAAATTGGAAAAAAAAACTATGATCATCGAAATAAACTATATGAGAAAAAAAACTTAAATGGGTTTGTATATCTAAATTGTACTGAATATATTTTGAACCTGGTGTGAAAACTTATCATGAAAATGTCCGGTGGATGTGACGGATGATGAAGATTTGTGAAGACTACGGACGTTGTTAATAAAACTTACATGAAAATATTAATCGAAGCTGCAGAATAAATGTGCAAAAACAAAAACTAAATTTGACTTTGGAACAGACTGTCATTTGTTGAAATGAAACTAGGAACACTAATCAATTCCCATCTGACATAATACGTTGCTTCAAGAGCTCATACTATCGGTCGTCATTGATTTTTGTCCTAAAGTGAAATTCAAAAGAAAGGGTTGAACTACTATAATTTCGGTCGAACCAAAAATACGGTTTCAAAACAAAAGAAACTCTTGAAAATTCAAGTCTGCTGTTGATTTTGGAGTGTAGGATTGTCGCAACAGACTAAACATGGAAAGAACTTCAAACCTATTTACTGGTCGTCCGCTCATCACTACCAATCTCACAATAAAAATCATGAGTAAGAAATTACAAATCTGTTGGAAAAAGAAAAAGTTCAAAAGTCAAATAAAGTCTATAAAATTTTCGAAGGACACGAAAAAATTATCAATAATTGAAAGTTTTCGAAAACTGTCGTTCAAAAATTAGGTACTCAACTTCTTATCTGGCATCATCAAGACGAATCGGGCCCCACATTGGGCACCACCTGTAACGGGACCGAGGTGTTATGGGCCAAAGGACTCCATCAGGTGTTCCATGCTCTCACATCGCAGAGGTGCTAAAACCCATAGAACATCGAAACACGTCAGCACATTGATGGTTAAAGCCTAACTGAAGTCCTTTGAACCTTTCTTTACCTTACCACCATTACAACCCCCTGCTTACAGGTACAGAGGGCTGGTCCTGGCAGCAGGAAGGAAAGGGTGTTCAGGTTACGATGGCGTGGCATGCTAGCGTTATGCGCTTCCTAGCTCGTCGGTGGGGTGGGGGGAGTTCTTGCCATCGCAACGCTGAACGGTCGTTACGTAAATTAACATGCCGGAAAAGATTATAAAAAAAAGGTTCGGGTTCAAAAAAATAGGAGCCCGTATTCGTCCTGAGAGTACATCCTGATAAAAATATTAAATTCCCAAGTGAGGAGAGAGCCTGGTGTCATGGTCTCTCAGAGGGGAAGCCCACCCACGTATCCCAAAAGATACTACCATGGCTGTTATGCCCTCGATTTTTATAACAGCCCCTGACCTAGCCCTAGATCCAAGGTTTCATAGCTTCATCCCAAAATCAAACTAAAAAAAATTACTTCAGCTTACGTGGTTCCGATAGGTTGGAAACTATAAAAAAAAACTGATTTCATTCCGTACGAAATCTAACTATCTTAGATTACCTTTTAATCCTTCTCGTCCACTTGTCCCTTTTTTTTTTGGTTTCCTGCAAATCTTCAATCATTGCCACATCCACCTATGACGTCACTTAATGAGTCTGCATCTTAAAAGTCAAAATCGACAGAAGAGAAAATCGATACTTCCCAAAAATGTTGTTTCCAACAGCGGAAACAAAAAAAGAACCAGCGTTTTTTCGTAATCTTATACAAACCATTAATTTATTCAAAAAAAAAACTAACAAAAATCTAAATAAGAAAATTCCTAATAATAATAAAATCTAATAGAATGAAAAGAAATGATAAATACTAAGTAAATAATAACATAGACTAACTAATAATAAAGACAGGCCACTTCATATAAAGAAAAAGGACCCGATTTGAGATTGCCTCCACTTAGATTGCCTCCACCTTCAAACATGTTTTGTACTTGGCGAGAAAAGCTTTTGCTGTATATGAAGCTTTCAAGTTGCATCGAACTGAAACTCTTTCACCACTATCGCAAGTGTACCTATTTTTGTTGTTGGTTTTTGGGTATTTTGTCTGTTTTTTTTTTTTGCAATTAATGAAGGTTGTGAAGCAGTGGTGGTAGTTTTTTTGTCTTCATAGTTTGCTCTAACTTAAATTTTGCTTGTGTGTGTGTACACTTCAGGTATAATTATTTCATTCTTGTCGATCTTGGCAAGAATTTTCGTTTTTAATTTCTTCTGAGGTAGGTTTGAAGGAAAAATTTGTTCTTTGGAGGATTTCTCTGTTTTCACGTTTGGGGTGGAATGGTAGACTTGGTGGCGGTTGTTTGTGTTTGCAATTTTTTGCTCTCATTTATCCTTTTTTGTGCGCTTGCTTGTGTACTCTTGCATATACATTCATAAATATAATATCGATCTTCTAGTAATGATATAAGAATTTTCGTTTTTGGTAGTTTCGAGGATTTCTTTACAGCATCAAAATGTAGGCAGGTGGTATGAAGGAGTATTTTGTTAATTTTATGTATTTATTCAGTACCGAAATAAAAACATGTTCAGAAATGCAGGTGAATAACATACCTAATTTGTTTAATTGCAAAAATAAACTTACCGAGTCGAGGAGTATGTTCGCAAATGATGTAGGTATATAACATTCCTTTAAATGGAGTAAACTTATTGTAAAGTTAAAATGCTATTTTTTGCATAAATAAAGATTCATTATTTCTATAGGTACATTCATGTTTTTTCTATTATATTAATAGGAAAATGCGCCCGAAAATAGCGATATTTTCACTCTAAACAAATTTGTACTTCTTATAGTAATTTATCATGTTCACTTGAATCATTATAATTTTTTAAAAATATAATCCTTGTAATATTATCATTCATTTCATACCTCAAAAAAGAATCTCAAGTTTCAACTACTCAAACTAAATGCAAATATAATTTTAGCACGCTTTGAAAATTCAAGATTTTTTCAAATTTCTTTAGATACCTAATTTCTGAACAATGAAGTAGCATTTCTCGATTTATATAGAATTTAATGCAGCGGGATCGACATTTTTTGATTTTTTTTTTGCTTAACCTCGAAAATGATCAAAATACAAATTTGCTTGCAATTGATTAATAAATTGAAACTTAACTCTGGAGCTTGGGAGCAACACACAAATAAACATACAAACAAAAATTTAAAAAATGCAACAAAAAAAAAGGCAAGTAAAAGAAAAGAAAAAGACAAAAATTATCATCACAGTTAAATTGTAATTAAATTAATTGCATTAAATTCTACGTATGTCGAGAAATGCTGCTTCGATTTTCAGAAACTAGATATCTGTAGAAAGTTGAAAAAATCAAAAATTTGCAATGCATGCTAAAACTATATTTGCATTTAATTTGAGTAGTTGAGAGGTCTCAAAAGGTTTAAAAGCAAGGCTTACAATAATGTTCTCATTTTAAATACGATTTTAAAAATTTGTATTTTATAATAGTTTTGATTAATAACAGGTTATTTTGGTGTATCAGACATATTTCTAGGTTAACCACATGATTTTATATCGATTTTTGAACATTACTCAACCCATAATTTTGCAAACTAGGTACAAATACAGGATTTGAAATATCACGAATAAGCTCTGCGGAGATGGTTTATAACTTCAGTACCTAATTCTTTTTTGAGGTATGAAATGAATGATGATATAACAAGGATTATACTTTTAGAAAATTATAATGATTCAAGTGAATATGATAAATTACTATAAGAAGTACAAATTTGTTTAAAGTGAAAATATCGCTATTTTCGAGCGCATTTTCCTATAAAATTAATAGAAAAAACATGAATGTACCTATAGAAATAATGAATCTTTATTTATGCAAAAAATAGCATTTTAACTTTACAATAAGTTTACTCGATTTAAAGGAATGTTATATATGTACCTACATCATTTGCGAACATACTCCTCGACTCGGTAAGTTTATTTTTGCAATTAAACAAATTAGGTATGTTATTCACCTGTATTTCTGAACATGTTTTTATTTCGGTACTGAATAAATAAATAAATACATAAAATTAACAAAATATTCCTTCATACCACCTGCCTACATTTTGTTGCTGTAAAGAAATCCTCGAAACTACCAAAACTGAAAATTCTTATATCATTACTAGTACAGGTAAAATAGGATAAATAAAACAAAAAAATTGGTACCACCATGAAACTTGGTGAAAACGTTTCATGTACTATGAGAATGAAGAATCAAAAGAGTCTATAAAATATAAAAATATTTCATATGGAAGGGTGCTTTTTTTGAGGGGGGGAGGCGTAAGTTGTGGTGTATCTAACGGAAAAATGTATCTTGGTACAACTTAAGCATACGACACATGTTTTCAAGGTAGTTTCAAATTCTGAATCAAATGACACCAAAACCAAGTCGATACGACCTCCGTGAAAAAGGTTATTGTCATTTTTGTGCTACGATGACTATATTTTCAGTATAAAAGTCAAATATTACCGAAAACTAGTTGAAAATGGTGGTCCGTCGATGAAACTTGGTATAAATGGTTCATATGTCATATAAAGCAATAATAAAAAGAGTCTGCTGTTAGAGGGTGTTTTATTGGGGAGTTGGGGTAGTGGTGGGATTATTGCCATAAAACCTGTGACAAAAATGGTATCCCCCTGAGATTTTGTTAACATGTGCTATGGACTAACAGAATGAAGTATCAAAAGAGTCTATAAAAATATTTCCCATGGAAGAGTGTGTTTTTTGAAGATAGTGGGAAGATTGTGGTTATTTTTCATAAAAATGTAAAAGGATGGTACCCTCAAGAAACTTCGTAAAAGTGTTTCATTTACTACGAGAATTAAGAATCAAAAGAGTCTACATATGAAGGGAGAAAGGGTGTTTTTGTGGGTTTGGGTAAAGGCTGTTATTTGTTTTTGGAAACAATTTTTGTTTTTGGAAAAAGTATTATACTTTCCTTCACCCATTAAAAACATCCTTCTACCATATAGATATTTTATTATTTTATTGATTCTTCATTCTGGTAGTTCATAGCACATTTTTATAAAGTTTCATGAGGGTACCATTTTTGTCACAGGATTTATGGTAATAATCCCACCATAACCCCAACCCGCATCTCAACCCTCAAAAAAACACCCTTTAACAGCAGATATTTTTATAGACTCTTTTTACTATTGCTTAATATGACAAATGAACCATTTATACCAAGTTTCATCGACGGACCACCATTTTCAACTAGTTTTCGGTAATATTTGTCTTTTAGACTGAAAATATAGTCATCGTAACACAAAAATGACAATAACCTTTTTCACGGAGGTCGTATCGACTTGGTTTTGGTGCCATTTGATTCAGCATTTAAAACTTCCTTGAAAAAATGTGTCATATGCTTAAGTTGCACCAAAGTTTATTTTTCAGTTTGATACACCACAACTTACGCCCCTCCCCCTCAAAAAAACACCCTTCCATAAGAAATATTTTTATAGAATCTTTTGATTCTTCATTCTCATAGTACATGAAACGTTTTCACCAAGTTTCATGGTGGTACCAATTTTTTTTTTTATTCGAAGGCCTTTCTGTATTATTTTACCTGTACTATACTAGAAGATTGATATTATATTTATGAATGTATATGCAAGAGTAGGTACACAAGCAAGCGCACAAAAAAGGATAAATGAGAGCAAAAAATTGCAAACACAAACAACCGCCACCAAGTCTACCATTCCACCCCAAACGTGAAAACAGAGAAATCCTCCAAAGAACAAATTTTTCCTTCAAACCTACCTCAGAAGAAATTAAAAACGAAAATTCTTGCCAAGATCGACAAGAATGAAATAATTATACCTGAAGTGTACACACACACAAGCAAAATTTAAGTTAGAGCAAACTATGAAGACAAAAAAACTACCACCACTGCTTCACAACCTTCATTAATTGCAAAAAAAAAAAACAGACAAAATACCCAAAAACCAACAACAAAAATAGGTACACTTGCGATAGTGGTGAAAGAGTTTCAGTTCGATGCAACTTGAAAGCTTCATATACAGCAAAAGCTTTTCTCGCCAAGTACAAAACATGTTTGAAGGTGGAGGCAATCTAAGTGGAGGCAATCTCAAATCGGGTCCTTTTTCTTTATATGAAGTGGCCTGTCTTTATTATTAGTTAGTCTATGATAATAATTAATAAACCTCAACAGTCGATCGTTTTATACCGGCCTTGGCTCAGAAACCAAAAACCTTTTTACAATTTTTTTTTTCAATTTTACAATTTATCTTTGAAGCATTTATGTACTCTAAATTTATTGTTAAACGTGATTGGTAAAGAAAGGTAAATATAAATATATAATTAATTATTTTATTAAAAAAATATCTTAATGTGTTGTACCGGACATAGGAATTTATAATTGAGGTAACTACAGGCTGTATCACTCGGTTTATAGTTATTTTAAAGTTTCAACATTTATTTACACTGTGTTAATATTTTGTTTTGTATCGATTTGCGATTATGTTGTAAATAAAGTAAAACCATAAAAAAAATATATCAAAAATTACTTTCTCTCGCTCTCTATTATGCTCATCAATTCGCAATTCTCCACACGAAATTCAATTTTTTCTTTTGTTCTCTCTTTTATCATATCATAATTTGTATGTACTGACAATCCACCACGGTACGGTATGCCGATATTATTGCATAGCTTTATGGGCGTTTTGGTTTTTTTTGTTTTTATATTTACAAAAAATGAATCTCACAATTATGTATGTTATGTATTAAGGTTGTCGTTATTTTAGGTGAATTTTTAAATTTAGTTCAAAGATTTGAGGTAATATAAAGAAAAACAGAAACCTACCAAACTTTACATGACGTATCCCTTGAGGTGGTGCACCGCTTCAGAGGTGAATTCGCCGAGAAAAAAAAACGTACCACTCGTACGTCTCGTACCTGTTAAATGAAATTTAAAACCTCTTCAAGGATACTGGCACATATGTGTACGTTTGGTTTTTCTGTACAATTTTTCTAAATAAAAAAAACTTACATTTCTGTTACAGTTCTTTTCCTTAGAAACCCTCCATGGTAAATTAACAACAAAATATTATTTGGCAGCACTAGTAGCGTTTTTATTCACTAGGTAATTAAGTATGCCTTACAATTTGAAGGTGGCCTCCCGACAGAAAAGCTCATTCGTGTAATTTGATGAAAAAAAATTATTTAAAAAAAAAACTTGAGGGAATAAGTATATATTATCATAGACTAACTAATAATAAAGACAGGCCGCTTCATATAAAGAAAAAGGACCCGATTTGAGATTGCCTCCACTTAGATTGCCTCCACCTCTCATACATGTTTTGTACTACTTGGCGAGAAAAGCTTTTGCTGTATGAAGCTTTCAAGTTGCATCGAACTGAAACTCATTTCACCACTATCGCACGTGTACCTGTTTTTGTTGTTGGTTTTGGGTATTTTGTCTGTTTTTTTTTTGCAATTAATGAAGGTTGTGTGGTGGTAGTTTTTTTGTCTTCATAGTTTGCTCTAACTTAAATTTTGCTTGTGTGTGTGTACACTTCTTCAGGTATATTTATTTCATTCTTGTCGATCTTGGCAAGAATTTTCGTTTTTGAAGGAAAAATTTGTTCTTTAGAGGATTTATCTGTTTTCACGTTTGGGGTGGATGTGGAGACTATATGAGTGTTCTGAAGCAATGGTAGACTTGGTGGCGGTTGTTTGTGTTTGTAATTTTTTGCTCTCATTTATCCTTTTTTGTGCGCTTGCTTGTGTACTCTTGCATACATTCATATAATCTCGATCTTCTAATAATGACATAAGAATTATCGTTTTTGGTGGTTTCGAGGACTTCTATACAGCATAAAAATAATATGTAGGTAGGTGGTATGAAGGAATATTTTGTTTATTTTATATTTTATTTATTTATTTATTCAGTACCGAAATAAAAAAATGTTAAGAAATACAGGTGAATAACATACCTTATTTGTTTAATTGCAAAAATAAACCTACCGAGTCGAGGAGTATGTTGGCAAATTATGTGTATAACATTCCTTTAAATCGAGTAAACTAATTGCAAAGTTAAAATGCTATTTTTTGCATATTTAAAGCATAAATAAAGATTCATTATTTCTAAACATTCATGTTTTTTTCTATTAATTTTCAAGGCAAATGCGCCCGAAAATAGCGATATTTTCACTCTAAACGAATTTGCACCTCTCATAGTAATTTATCATGTTCACTTGAATCATTATATTTATAAACCATTTCCGGAGAGCTTATTCGTGATATTTCAAATCCTGTATTTGTACCTACCTAGTTTGCAACATTTTGGGTAGAGTAATGTTCAAAAATCGATATAAAATCTTGTGGGTAACCTAGAAATATGTCTGATACACCAAAATAACCTGTTATTAATCAAAACTACATATTATAAAATACAAATTTTAAAAATCATATTTAAAATGAGAACATTATTGTAAATGGAGTGAAAATTTGCTTTTAAGCCTTTCGACACCTCTCAACTACTCAAATTAAATGCAAATATAATTTTTGCATGCTTTGAAAATTTAAGATTTTTTCAACTTTCTACAGATATCTAGTTTTTGAAAATCCAAGCAGCATTTCTCGACTTATATAGAATTTAATGCAGCGGGATCGACATTTTTTTGATTTGTTTTTTGCTTAATCTTGAAAAGGATCAAAATACAAATTTGCTTGTAAGTGATTAATTAATTGAAATTTATTTGGGAGCTTGTGAGCAATACACATAAACATACTCGTAAATGTATGTTAAAATTTTAGTTTGGTTTTGCAAAATAGAATTTTGGAAAACCAAAATCATTTGGTGGGTGTCGTCATAATATGAACTATATAATTTACAGGTAGGATTAATAATGGCAGTTTTTGAATGTATGTAAATATATTTAAGAATCCATTATCTATGCACGTACTCGAATAAGTGGTATCTTCTCTCTTAACCAAGTTGCACCTTTTACAATAAATTCATATTCATTCCAAATATTACTTTTTTTTTTATAAAAATATAAACTTTTTATATTATCTTTTAGTTGATACCTCATTTGGTAGAAAAAATAGAATTACTGAAGTTATAAGCCATTTTTGGAGAGCTTGTGTATGATTTTCCAAATCCCGAATTTCATCGATACTTGTGAGCAATAATGTACAGCAATGTTTTATATAAATATGAAAACTTTTCTTAGAACTTCCTGAAAAGGTTCAATATATTCGTGGCGGTCGTGAAGAACCAGGTAACCCAAACTCTTAGAAAGTTTATAAGGTCAGGGTTTGTGTTGAATATCCTGCACAAAACGTTACTAATGTGGAAAAAAGTGTTCATAATGTATTTTCAGATGGATTAGGAAAATATTACATAAGGGTAAAATTTCGTAAAATTTTGTTAAGTATTTTTTTTTTTCAAATTATTAATTTAACAACAGGTATCTCGACTTACCGCCACGGATATACATTATAATTCTATTAATATTTCCGTTTGACCCTGAAGATGAGGCTATTAGACCTCGATATAGGCAAGAAAAATAAAAATACACAATGCGTTTTATTGAACTTTTATGAAGCAAAACAAATGGTAATATTAAATTTAATTTTAATAGTTAAGCTTGTGAGCAATGGACAGCAACAAAAAAACCATCTGGTGGGGGGTGGTTGAACTATATAACCCATATACATAGTTTGCCATAAGGAGGATCAATTAAGCTGTTTGTTAATATACGACTTTTTAAAAAGACATTGTTTATATTTTATGTTTTTTTATTTTGAATTTTCCCATTATCGGCTAAACGGATTTAGACTAATTTTTGTATTTCAGCTTATGGTGATAGTGAAATTATTTCTTATGATAGGTATATCAAAAGAGCAGTGTGATTTAATTCTAAACTGAATGATTTATTTTTCCATTAAAATTTTGAAAGCAGAGAACCTTTTTTTTTTATTTCATGAAAATTATTTATTTAAATAATTCAGGCAAATTGTTAGTGCACTTCTCTAACAGATCTTTGCTGATAAAAGTTGGCATGTAGATAGAAATTCAGTAAAAAAATTGAAAAATGATTCGAAGTTTTGCTCTCAATTTGCTATCCAAGTTCATTTTTATGTTTTTCAATGTTTTTGTTGATTACAATTTAACTTTTAAAGATAAATAATTGTTGTCTTTTTCTTGATTTACAATTTTGTTTGTAGTTTTAATTTTTTGTCGGTAGTATTTTTCTCATTAATTTCAAGATTGCTAAGTGGTTTTAATTTTTTATATTTTTAATTCCGTATTTTGATCATTTTCGAGGGTAAGCCAAAGAATTCAAAGAAATGTCGATCCAGCTGCATTAAATTGGATACCTATAAGTGGAGAAATACTGCTTCATTTTTCAGAAATAAGGTAGGTATCTGAAGAAATTTGAAAAAATCTTAAATTTCCAAAGTGTGCTAAAATTACATTTGCATTTAGTTTGAATAGTTGAGACTTGAGAGGTTTCGAAAGGTTTAAAAGCAAGCTTTCACTCCATTTACAATAATGTTCTCATTTTAAATATGATTTTAAAAATTTGTATTTTATAATATGTAGTTTTGATTAATAACAGGTTATTTTGGTGTATCAGACATATTTCTAGGTTACCCACAAGATTTTATATCGATTTTTGAACATTACTCTACCCAAAATGTTGCAAACTAGGTAGGTACAAATACAGGATTTGAAATATCACGAATAAGCTCTCCGGAAATGGTTTATAAATATAATGATTCAAGTGAACATGATAAATTACTATGAGAGGTGCAAATTCGTTTAGAGTGAAAATATCGCTATTTTCGGGCGCATTTGCCTTGAAAATTAATAGAAAAAAACATGAATGTTTAGAAATAATGAATCTTTATTTATGCTTTAAATATGCAAAAAATAGCATTTTAACTTTGCAATTAGCTTACTCGATTTAAAGGAATGTTATACACATAATTTGCGAACATACTCCTCGACTCGGTAGGTTTATTTTTGCAATTAAACAAATAAGGTATGTTATTCACCTGTATTTCTTAACATTTTTTTATTTCGGTACTGAATAAATAAATAAATAAAATATAAAATAAACAAAATATTCCTTCATACCACCTACCTACATATTATTTTTATGCTGTATAGAAGTCCTCGAAACCACCAAAAACGATAATTCTTATGTCATTATTAGAAGATCGAGATTATATGAATGTATGCAAGAGTACACAAGCAAGCGCACAAAAAAGGATAAATGAGAGCAAAAAATTACAAACACAAACAACCGCCACCAAGTCTACCATTGCTTCAGAACACTCATATAGTCTCCACATCCACCCCAAACGTGAAAACAGATAAATCCTCTAAAGAACGAATTTTTCCTTCAAAAACGAAAATTCTTGCCAAGATCGACAAGAATGAAATAAATATACCTGAAGAAGTGTACACACACACAAGCAAAATTTAAGTTAGAGCAAACTATGAAGACAAAAAAACTACCACCACACAACCTTCATTAATTGCAAAAAAAAAACAGACAAAATACCCAAAACCAACAACAAAAACAGGTACACGTGCGATAGTGGTGAAATGAGTTTCAGTTCGATGCAACTTGAAAGCTTCATACAGCAAAAGCTTTTCTCGCCAAGTAGTACAAAACATGTATGAGAGGTGGAGGCAATCTAAGTGGAGGCAATCTCAAATCGGGTCCTTTTTCTTTATATGAAGCGGCCTGTCTTTATTATTAGTTAGTCTATGATATTATTCATTAAACGTATTATCACAGATACTATAGTTCCATAGATATCGCACGCAGAGGAAAAAAAAATGACAATTTTTCAACCGACTGGGACGTACCTCTACGTCCCAGTTTGATCGAACTCGTGTGAATAATACTTAAACTTGATGTTACCCTAAATTATGTTTGAGTATCAAGTTGCTTATTGTGTTTTCTTTTTTTTTCTTGTGTGTGTTTGTTCCTGTTTTTAGTTTATTTTGGTTGAGTATTTAAATGTAGGTACCTTAGTTTTTTATGTGTATGTATGTATATTTTATATTGCATTGTGAAATGTGAACGCTGTATCGCTGTATGTATGAAATACTTATTTATCAAGGCTGGCTACGTTTTGTCTGGATAAAAGAAAGGCATTTGAGAAAAAAAATGAAAAGAATACATTTTAGTGTAGGTACACATTTTTGTTGGTAGAAAAACACTTAGGTAGACGAGAGGGATACAAAAAATAATTTTGAATAGTTGCCTTTTCTTATTCTCAAAAAATGACGACAAATTTTATTATTTGGAAATAATATGAAGGTTCAGCAAGGTAATTACTGAAACCCCTTCTTAATAATGTTAGGGTTAATTTAATAGGAGAGGTGATGGGAACAATTAATAGAATTTTAATACAAGTGCGTATACAAGGGCATGCAATTGCGTTGAAATATATTTTTTGTGAAAGTAAAAAATTAAAAAAATATATATTTTTTAAAATGCTTAAATTTTTCTTTGACCAGTGGTTTACTTAAAATAACCGAGATCCGACAGCAGATTTTGGGTGTGAGTGATAGCAAAAAAAGAAGTATAGGCGTCGAAAGCTTCATTAAAACCTGTTCAAAAAATCAAAGTCTTGCATCCACAACTGGGGCATTTGCGATTAAACAGTGCATTGAAAAAAAAGTATGAGTGCAACTTCGAGTGTAATCGTGTTAGCCAAAATTGGTTTTCACCCCTCCCTAGATAAGATCCTCCTTGTGTATATTTCGCTGTGAAAAACGATTTTTTTTTACACAGTCTGGCAGGGCGAATTAAGCACTTAAATGATCTCAGATTCCGCGATATGGGATCCGCGGAGCTTATCTAGGTAGGGATGAAAACCAATTTCGGCTAACACGATTATCCTCGAAGTTGCATTCCTATTTTTTTTTTTTTTTTTATGCACTGTCTAATCACAAAGGCCCCAGTTGCGGACTGCAAATCTTTGATTTTTTGAATAGCCTTTAATGAAGCTTTCAACGCCAATACTTCTTTTTTTGCTATCTCTCAAACCCAAAAATCTGCTGTGGGCTCCTAGTTTTAAATGTTTAAATTCAAGTAGTTTAAGTTTAATTTAATTAAGGCTTTGATAAAATAACGGCTTTACTAGGTGACAACTGAATTATAAAAGAAAAAGATTAAATTCTTAGAAAAGGATTAAAGTTTACAGAATTATAGCTAGTCAAAGTAAGTGAGGAACGAGAAGAAAATATTTGGGAATGCAAATTTTAAGTATTTATTAATATGTAGATACAAATTGTATTTAAAAAAAAAAATCAACCCGATTTTGAAATAACCTTCGAATTTTCAAAAAATATTTTAATTTTGATTTTTGAATTCAAGAGAAAATACTTTTTGAAAGTGTTGATATGCAAGATTATTTTTTACTTTTTGGAGGTTTTCGAATACAAAATTTAATTGAAATTCGTTCAGCCGATAATGATAATGAGAAAATAAAAATAAAAAAAAAAACGTTCTATGGGTGGCTTTGTTTCAAAAAATAGTAAAAATGTTTTTGTATAAATACTGGTAGACCATTTAAGTTTGGGTTGGCTAGGAAATCTCGCAAATCCAAATCTCGCATAACGAAATCTCGCTTTTCATAATCCCGCAATTATAAAATCTCGCTTCTAATAATCTCGCAATAACGAAATCCCGCAAACTAAAATCTCGCATATCAAAATCTCGCAAAGTTGAATTGCACTTTAACAAAAACATTTTTTTAATCAAAATCTCGCAAACTCAAATTTTGATTAAAAAACGATTTTGTTGCAATGCAATTCAATTTTGCGAGATATCCTACCTACTGCAAAATATATAATCCAGTGTCTGAGTTCTTTAAGACCAAACTGTTATAGAGGTTATAATCAATAGTTTTTTTTCTAAAAGCCGTGTGCGACTCATTGCTCTGAAATTTGAATTTGCGAGATTTCGTTTTGTGAGATTTTAAATTGCGAGATTTTGGTTGAAATTTTCAAGATTTTTAGGTTCGATATGTAAATGCGAGATTGTAAAAAGCGAGATTTTGTAATTGCGAGATAATGAAAAACAAGATTTTTAATTTGCGAGATTTCATTATTCAAGATTTTTAAAAAATGCGAGATTTCGTTATACGAGATTTTGGTTTGCGAGATATCGTAGCGGTCCCTTTTTAAGCATAGAAACATTTATATCTTAATCGTAGGAGGCATTTTTTTTTACATTTAACATTTTTTTTTTGCATAAAAGTAAAATTTTTGTTTATATGTATTCTTAAGTGTTAAAAAACCATTAAGTAATTGAATCGGTCATTTCAAAAACCACTTAAGTCACACAATTAGAATTTTTCAGGAATCAATAAAAACTGTTTAATTAAAAAATAAACTAGTTTTAAAGGACTTTTTTGGGCTCAATATAGTATTAGAGTTTTAAAGGATTGAAATATAAAAAAAATTCACAGTTTATCAATATTAATAATGAAAAAAGTCTGAAAATCCGTTCTTGACTTACGTTGTTTTAGCAAGAAACGGGTGACTTACGTTGCAAGAAACGGGGTCAATAGTATACAATAATTTAAACAAAATCAAAGATTTTTTTGTTTAATTACACTTAAATATTAACATATTAACATTTTAACATGTCACATGTTTTAATTTATCATGTTCAATATATTTAACCCGTAGGCAAAACTAGATATAACTACTTCCACCATCTAGTAGTTCTTGCAAAAACCACTTAAGTCAATTGACTTACGTTGTTTTTGCATGGAACGTTTATTGTGAGGTATTATTTGGAGAGGAAGGAATGTTTGGACCGACGTAAGTTATTCTCAGAATATGCATCTACGTTTAAGAAAGCATTTACAGCAAAAAAAGCATATTTGAAAAAAATGTGACTTAAGTGGTTTTTGAAATGACCGATTCAATTAGTTTCAAGAAACCTTCCAAGTTTTTTTTCTAAATATTTAGCTTTCGACAAAAAAATTTAAAGATAGTTTTTTGAAAATCCAAAAAATATTTATACTTACATTACCTTAACTTTTTGTAAGCTTTTCCATGAAAAAATATGATTCAAATCAGCTAAACAGTTTTTAAGATAATCGAAAAAGCGAAATGGTTTCTCATCCAATTGCGAGACCCATGTTTTTTTTATCATCCCTATAATCGCAAGAGATGTTTGATCAAAATTTCGTATATTTTTCAAGTAAAAACATACAGAACCTACTTAAATGTTTTTTTTAAACTATAGAGTTTGAATTGCATGTATTGGTACTTGTATTCGTATATTGATAAATACTAGAAACTGCCATACCTGCCTACCTACCAAACTTTCTTTTTTTATGCTTAGTAAACTTTATTAATAAGAAAGAATCTTTAAAAAAACCTCTCCTTCGAGTTAAAATTTTTGTTTGCATATACATATGTATAATTGTATATATTCATTACTCATTATCATTACTTAAGATTACCGGAGTTCTTATTTCTGAGATCTAAGCAATTTTATGTTGCTTAAGCAATTAAATGAACGAATTTAAATCTTCGTTACATTTTTCATAATGTATATGTTTTATGACCTTTTTTTTTAGATATATATTTGTTGTTGTTTTATGGGCTGTAGGTCAATTTTTACATTACATTTTTCTATAATAACTTCTTGCACACCTATTTTTATAATATAAATTCTCTAAATTACCAAGCAACTTGTGCTATGTGTATGTGTGTCAAAATAATTTTCGATTCCTATTTCTCAAAGAGAAAAAAAGTCAAAACAATTGTTCATTTCTGAATTCTCAACATTTCTCGTCGAAGGCCAATAGTTTTGCAGTTAATGGTGAGGGTGGCAGTTTCAAAAAATCAGTTGTTCATGTTCCATCAAAGCAATAAATGTAAGTTTTCGATCTAAAAAAATATATACATATGTATGTACATACATATATGCCAAAGCTTACCTTTATTCCACCACGCTACCCCTTTACCGATCACGCAAGCCTTCTCTGCTGAACATTTCTTCATAAGCTTCTGTTCTACCGCCAAGGCCAACAAAAATAAACAAAAAGAGATTTCTTAAAAAAGGAGCAAAAACTATAAAAATAAAATGCACGACTGGATCGCACGTACTTGCTCTTATGTTCAAGTTGTGTGCGACTTAAGAACTTTAAAAAATATTCAAGTAATTATAGAAAAAGTATAAAAAGCATTTAAATCGTTCTTTAAATTGTATAAACAGTCTGATAAAAAACTTAGAGTTCAAAACAAAGTATGCCATTTGATTACTTAAAAATATATGAATATATACAAAAAAAAATTTTTAAATCGTTGGAGCCGTTTTCTTAAAAATTAATTTTGTATATATAAAATTTTTGTGACATTTTTCAAAAAAAAAATTGGTATGCCAATTTTGAGTATATATTAAAATACATTCAAAACTGAAATTTCAAAACAATTCATCAACCCGTTTTTAAAATACTGAATTTTCAAAAAAAAAATTTGAATCTTTTTTTAAAAATCCAAAATTTATTTTTTCAAAAATTTTGGTATGCAGTATTATTTATATTCTAACAAAGCTTTTGTGCAAAAATTTTTATTGCAATCGGATGAGCGGTTAATGAGAAATCCAAAAATTAAAAAAGCCGTTATATGGCAGGTACCGTTAATAAATGTTTTTGGTGATTATTTTTCTTACTAAAAGGTACATCATATCTACAATAATATACTGATTTTTTTTTATCAAAATCGTTGGAGCCGTTTTTGAGATAAATAAGCTTTTCCTTAACGGTTGTATGACAAGTACCGTTATTTTTTGAGCTAAAAAAAAATTTCAATTTCCCCTCTGGAGAGTAACAAAAAAACCTTAAGTTCAAAATTTGAAGAAAATCGCTTCAATGGTTAAGGCTGTAGGTTGAGGTACGGACAGACAGACAGACAGACAAACAGACAGACAGACAGACAGAATTGTGCCACCCACTTTTTTCGTGTTCTCTATCATCGTAATGTCATGTTTGATTGTTATCTCGAAATTTTTTATCTATATCGCAAGTAAAAAACAATAGAGAAGCTACCGCGCCGAACAAAAGATAGATACCTACATACATATACACACAAATACACAAGGTACTCTCAATCGACTATGATTTTTATAGTAGAAGATGAAGAAGGCTGTAGCTGTAGTGGGATTATGAAACCAAAATGTGTGCCTGTGTCTGTGTGTGGAACTGACAAGAATGATCGAACACGAATTATGCTCAAAAGGGTTGCATAGGTATCCGAAGTTAAATCGAAATATGTGTATCTTGAAATCCAACTCACTGGTGGACGTCTTTTGGGGATGATCGTGTTCTGTGGGTTACATTTTGCTCTGTTTGATAAGGTTGCATGGTTTGCCTCCGACAAATCGCTTAAAATAGTCGATTGAAAAAGTTGTCATTTTTATTTGCACTGAATGCAATATCTATGTAACCACAGATAATAGAGTTACATAGATATTGCATTCAGTGCAAATAAAAATTCTCATGACAACTTTTTCAATCGACTATTTTAAGCGATTTGTCGGAGGCAAACCATGCAACCTTATCAAACAGAGCAAAATGTAACCCACAGAACACGATCATCCCCAAAAGACGTCCACCAGTGAGTTGGATTCCAAGATACACATATTTCGATTTAACTTCGGATACCTATGCAACCCTTTTGAGCATAATTCGTGTTCGATCATTCTTGTCAGTTCCACACACAGACACAGGCACACATTTTGGTTTCATAATCCCACTACAGCTACAGCCTTCTTCATCTTCTACTATAAGGCTAGGACCGCACTTGCGATTTCAATCGCGCGACTGTTTAGTCGATAGAAATAGAACACATGAATTTTAATAAGAATGAACGCACATGCGACCTGGAAATCGCAACGATTAAAAGTCGAAAATTTGTTCCATTTTTCTGGCGATGCGATTGTCGAAAGTTAAAATGAAACAAACGGACTTAGATGGTTGTGCTCGCACTTGCGATTTAAAATAGCGCGACTAAAAAATCGTAGTCGCAACTAGAAAAAATTATACACGCACTTGCGATTTTCAAACGTACGATTATTTAGCCGCAAGAAATGAGACACATGGTTTTAAGTGTGAATGCACACATATGCGACTTTAAAATCGCAGCGATTAAAAAAATGGAACCAGATCTATTTTTTGAGCGTTTTTTTCTGTCGAAATTAAAAAGACGCATGTGCGTGCATTTATATTAAAAGCTTTATGTTCTATTTCTTGCGACTAAAAAATCGCGCGATAGATAGCCGCAAGTGAGTGCATGGCAATTATTTGTTGCGACGCTGATTTTTTAATCGCACCGACTGACAATCGCAAGTGCAGTCCTAGCCTAAGGCTAGGACCGCACTTGCGATTTCAATCGCGCGACTGTTTAGTCGCCAGAAATAGAACAAATGAATTTGAATAAGAATGAACGCACATGCGATCTAGAAATCGCGACGATTAAAAGTCGAAAATTTGTTCCATTTTTCTGGCGATGCGATTGTCGAAAGTTAAAATGAAACAAACGGACTTAGATGGTTGTGCTCATACTTGCGATTTAAAAAAGCGCGACTAAAAAATCGTAGTCGCAAGTAGAAAAAATTATACATGCACTTGTGATTTTTAATCGTACGATTATTTAGCCGCAAGAAATGAGACACATGGTTTTAAATGTGAGTGCACACATACGCGACTATAAAATCGCAGCGATTACAAAAATGGAAGCAGATCTATTTTTTTGAGCGTTTTTTCTGTCGCAAAATTAAATAGACGCATGTGCGTGCATTCATATTAAAAGCCTTATGTTCTATTTCTTGCGACTAAAAAATCGCGCGATAGATAGTCGCAAGTGAGTGCATGGCAATTATTTGTTGCGAGACCGATTTTTTAATCGCACCGACTGAAAATCGCAAGTGCGGTCCTAGCCTAAAAATCATAGTCGATTGAGAGTACCTTGTGTATTTGTGTGTATATGTATGTAGGTATCTATCTTTTGTTCGGCGCGGTAGCTTCTCTATTGTTTTTTTTATAGTTTTTGCTCCTTTTTTAAGAAATCTCTTTTTGTTTATTTTTGTTGGCCTTGGCGGTAGAACAGAAGCTTATGAAGAAATGTTCAGCAGAGAAGGCTTGCGTGATCGGTAAAGGGGTAGCGTGGTGGAATAAAGGTAAGCTTTGGCATATATGTATGTACATACATATGTATATATTTTTTTAGATCGAAAACTTACATTTATTGCTTTGATGGAACATGAACAACTGATTTTTTGAAACTGCCACCCTCACCATTAACTGCAAAACTATTGGCCTTCGACGAGAAATGTTGAGAATTCAGAAATGAACAATTGTTTTGACTTTTTTTCTCTTTGAGAAATAGGAATCGAAAATTATTTTGACACACATACACATAGCACAAGTTGCTTGGTAATTTAGAGAATTTATATTATAAAAATAGGTGTGCAAGAAGTTATTATAGAAAAATGTAATGTAAAAATTGACCTACAGCCCATAAAACAACAACAAATATATATCTAAAAAAAAAGGTCATAAAACATATACATTATGAAAAATGTAACGAAGATTTAAATTCGTTCATTTAATTTCTTAAGCAACATAAAATTGCTTAGATCTCAGAAATAAGAACTCCGGTAATCTTAAGTAATGATAATGAGTAATGAATATATACAATTATACATATGTATATGCAAACAAAAATTTTAACTCGAAGGAGAGGTTTTTTTAAAGATTCTTTCTTATTAATAAAGTTTACTAAGCATAAAAAAAGAAAGTTTGGTAGGTAGGCAGGTATGGCAGTTTCTAGTATTTATCAATATACGAATACAAGTACCAATACATGCAATTCAAACTCTATAGTTTAAAAAAAACATTTAAGTAGGTTCTGTATGTTTTTACTTGAAAAATATACGAAATTTTGATCAAACATCTCTTGCGATTATAGGGATGATAAAAAAAACATGGGTCTCGCAATTGGATGAGAAACCATTTCGCTTTTTCGATTATCTTAAAAACTGTTTAGCTGATTTGAATCATATTTTTTCATGGAAAAGCTTACAAAAAGTTAAGGTAATGTAAGTATAAATATTTTTTGGATTTTCAAAAAACTATCTTTAAATTTTTTTGTCGAAAGCTAAATATTTAGAAAAAAAACTTGGAAGGTTTCTTGAAACTAATTGAATCGGTCATTTCAAAAACCACTTAAGTCACATTTTTTTCAAATATGCTTTTTTTGCTGTAAATGCTTTCTTAAACGTAGATGCATATTCTGAGAATAACTTACGTCGGTCCAAACATTCCTTCCTCTCCAAATAATACCTCACAATAAACGTTCCATGCAAAAACAACGTAAGTCAATTGACTTAAGTGGTTTTTGCAAGAACTACTAGATGGTGGAAGTAGTTATATCTAGTTTTGCCTACGGGTTAAATATATTGAACATGATAAATTAAAACATGTGACATGTTAAAATGTTAATATGTTAATATTTAAGTGTAATTAAACAAAAAAATCTTTGATTTTGTTTAAATTATTGTATACTATTGACCCCGTTTCTTGTAACGTAAGTCACCCGTTTCTTGCTAAAACAACGTAAGTCAAGAACGGATTTTCAGACTTTTTTCATTATTAATATTGATAAACTGTGAATTTTTTTTATATTTCAATCCTTTAAAACTCTAATACTATATTGAGCCCAAAAAAGTCCTTTAAAACTAGTTTATTTTTTAATTAAACAGTTTTTATTGATTCCTGAAAAATTCTAATTGTGTGACTTAAGTGGTTTTTGAAATGACCGATTCAATTACTTAATGGTTTTTTAACACTTAAGAATACATATAAACAAAAATTTTACTTTTATGCAAAAAAAAAATGTTAAATGTAAAAAAAAATGCCTCCTACGATTAAGATATAAATGTTTCTATGCTTAAAAAGGGACCGCTACGATATCTCGCAAACCAAAATCTCGTATAACGAAATCTCGCATTTTTTAAAAATCTTGAATAATGAAATCTCGCAAATTAAAAATCTTGTTTTTCATTATCTCGCAATTACAAAATCTCGCTTTTTACAATCTCGCATTTACATATCGAACCTAAAAATCTTGAAAATTTCAACCAAAATCTCGCAATTTAAAATCTCACAAAACGAAATCTCGCAAATTCAAATTTCAGAGCAATGAGTCGCACACGGCTTTTAGAAAAAAAACTATTGATTATAACCTCTATAACAGTTTGGTCTTAAAGAACTCAGACACTGGATTATATATTTTGCAGTAGGTAGGATATCTCGCAAAATTGAATTGCATTGCAACAAAATCGTTTTTTAATCAAAATTTGAGTTTGCGAGATTTTGATTAAAAAAATGTTTTTGTTAAAGTGCAATTCAACTTTGCGAGATTTTGATATGCGAGATTTTAGTTTGCGGGATTTCGTTATTGCGAGATTATTAGAAGCGAGATTTTATAATTGCGGGATTATGAAAAGCGAGATTTCGTTATGCGAGATTTGGATTTGCGAGATTTCCTAGCCAACCCAAACTTAAATGGTCTACCAGTATTTATACAAAAACATTTTTACTATTTTTTGAAACAAAGCCACCCATAGAACGTTTTTTTTTTTATTTTTATTTTCTCATTATCATTATCGGCTGAACGAATTTCAATTAAATTTTGTATTCGAAAACCTCCAAAAAGTAAAAAATAATCTTGCATATCAACACTTTCAAAAAGTATTTTCTCTTGAATTCAAAAATCAAAATTAAAATATTTTTTGAAAATTCGAAGGTTATTTCAAAATCGGGTTGATTTTTTTTTTTTAATACAATTTGTATCTACATATTAATAAATACTTAAAATTTGCATTCCCAAATATTTTCTTCTCGTTCCTCACTTACTTTGACTAGCTATAATTCTGTAAACTTTAATCCTTTTCTAAGAATTTAATCTTTTTCTTTTATAATTCAGTTGTCACCTAGTAAAGCCGTTATTTTATCAAAGCCTTAATTAAATTAAACTTAAACTACTTGAATTTAAACATTTAAAACTAGGAGCCCACAGCAGATTTTTGGGTTTGAGAGATAGCAAAAAAAGAAGTATTGGCGTCGAAAGCTTCATTAAAGGCTATTCAAAAAATCAAAGATTTGCAGTCCGCAACTGGGGCCTTTGTGATTAGACAGTGCATAAAAAAAAAAAAAAAAAATAGGAATGCAACTTCGAGGATAATCGTGTTAGCCGAAATTGGTTTTCATCCCTACCTAGATAAGCTCCGCGGATCCCATATCGCGGAATCTGAGATCATTTAAGTGCTTAATTCGCCCTGCCAGACTGTGTAAAAAAAAATCGTTTTTCACAGCGAAATATACACAAGGAGGATCTTATCTAGGGAGGGGTGAAAACCAATTTTGGCTAACACGATTACACTCGAAGTTGCACTCATACTTTTTTTTCAATGCACTGTTTAATCGCAAATGCCCCAGTTGTGGATGCAAGACTTTGATTTTTTGAACAGGTTTTAATGAAGCTTTCGACGCCTATACTTCTTTTTTTGCTATCACTCACACCCAAAATCTGCTGTCGGATCTCGGTTATTTTAAGTAAACCACTGGTCAAAGAAAAATTTAAGCATTTTAAAAAATATATATTTTTTAATTTTTTACTTTCACAAAAAATATATTTCAACGCA
The DNA here is from genome assembly GCA_963921185.1 of Dasysyrphus tricinctus. Classification (NCBI taxonomy): domain Eukaryota; kingdom Metazoa; phylum Arthropoda; class Insecta; order Diptera; family Syrphidae; genus Dasysyrphus; species Dasysyrphus tricinctus. The sequence goes on from OY992534.1 coordinate 30,747,717, forward strand.
ATTGCATGCCCTTGTATACGCACTTGTATTAAAATTCTATTAATTGTTCCCATCACCTCTCCTATTAAATTAACCCTAACATTATTAAGAAGGGGTTTCAGTAATTACCTTGCTGAACCTTCATATTATTTCCAAATAATAAAATTTGTCGTCATTTTTTGAGAATAAGAAAAGGCAACTATTCAAAATTATTTTTTGTATCCCTCTCGTCTACCTAAGTGTTTTTCTACCAACAAAAATGTGTACCTACACTAAAATGTATTCTTTTCATTTTTTTTCTCAAATGCCTTTCTTTTATCCAGACAAAACGTAGCCAGCCTTGATAAATAAGTATTTCATACATACAGCGATACAGCGTTCACATTTCACAATGCAATATAAAATATACATACATACACATAAAAAACTAAGGTACCTACATTTAAATACTCAACCAAAATAAACTAAAAACAGGAACAAACACACACAAGAAAAAAAAAGAAAACACAATAAGCAACTTGATACTCAAACATAATTTAGGGTAACATCAAGTTTAAGTATTATTCACACGAGTTCGATCAAACTGGGACGTAGAGGTACGTCCCAGTCGGTTGAAAAATTGTCATTTTTTTTTCCTCTGCGTGCGATATCTATGGAACTATAGTATCTGTGATGTAACTTTATTATCTGTGGTATTATACTAATTTAGGGTGTCCATAACGCGTTTGAAAAAAAAGAGGACATTTTCGAGACTTCAAACTTCTACTGTTAATCCCCCCTCGGTCACCACACCATCATCAAAATAATTGATAAATATGACCAAAACTTTACTTTAAATTTAATTTATAAATATATTTATTTATACAAGTATATTGTATATAGGTACACAAGAAGCAGCAGTTTTAATACTAATAGGTAGTTTATTTTAACATCTTTTTTAAGAAAAGATATTTGTGATATAAATCTGTGCCCATATTTTATAAATACTTTTTTGCGCTTCAAACTAATAAAACTAAAATACATAAACACCTAATTGAATTCAAAATACCGCAGAATTTTAGTAAAATGTTGGCAAAATAGGCATTAATTTTCTTCCTCATCTTAAGTGTCATACTTTTGGGAGCTCCGAATTTGATTAAAAAGGTTTCGTAAGACTTTTGACAGCTAAAATCTTTTAAGTTATAGGCACAATGAGAATCCTACTCTTAAACGATTTCGTTCTTTTGTCCATTGTGAACCCATCAACAAAATACATTCCACAATCTTATTTTGCACAGGAAAACAAAAAAGGATTGCTACATTTTAAGAGCTCTGGATATAACTCTAGATTTGCAGGCCCACTTTTGAACAGATATTTTGTTTTTAAAATTTTCATTTTCTTTAGAAAGAAACTTGTTTAAATAGCAAAATTGGTCAAACCGCTTTGAGTAATCCAGTTAAAATTCTTAAGAAATTCGGCAGTCGATACTTTTGTCTAGGTCTTCCCATACTTAATTTTTTTCTAAATTCATCCATCGATCCTGAGTAGGAAGGTTTTTACGTCAGTGTATTAATCAGTGAATATCAAATAAAGAGCCCAATCCTCAGCTGTCAATTTTATTTGCATGCAAGCTGAAGCGAACAGCTGATGTATTAGATTTGCAAAGGAAGTGAAAAACAGTGACAAAACGCACACATAGAATCAACTCATCATTTAGCATAGGTCTTATTGTTGTTGCAATTCACATCTATTCTTCGACACAATAGGGTGAAACGTACGAAGGATTGGCTTCTTTATTTGATATTCTCTGGTATCAATGCTTTATTTTATATTTTAGGGGACAATATAAAAGAACATTAATGGAGAGTGTGTTAAATTAATATTTTGGTCATTTTGGAAAAAAAAAAGATAAAAAAGAGTACAAAATAAAAAAGAGTAAAAAAAAAGAATTTGATGAAAAAAGAAAGAATAAGAAAGATCAAAGTCAAAAAAGAGAACATGTTCTCTTTAAAAGAGATGTTCTGGAAACCCTATACTAATTTCAAGTCACTATTTAAATTTTTAGTTCTATCTTAATAGAAAAAATAGATGTCCACAAGCGTGTACGGTTATCGTTGAGCAGTACTTTTGTTTACTTCATAATAAATAGTATTATGCTCTTTGTATTTGTCCCAAAGCTATTATGCGTTTAAGCAAAGTTTGGAAAGGTGGCCAAATAGTATTAAAAAGATAGAACAACAAAATTTGATATAAAATTGCTTTTCATTTTTTGAATGAAGCAATCGCCAATTCGTGGATTTTGCTTCATGAAGGCAAAAAAAGTTATATCCGTCTAAAAGACTTTAAAACTTCATTGGCTAATACAAAAATTCTAATTAATGATCAGGATTAAATACTAGGCGAACCCAGCTCTGTATGGGAACTACCTCCCGAAAAGTAAAAAGATGGGATTACGTTCTTTCATTAATCAGAATTGACTCCATTGGACATTTTCCAAAGAAAATGCAACTGAAAATCCCTCCAAGGTGTCGTGAAAAAATTGCATCAAAACAACTCGCTATATTTGCGAGAAACGTTACGAACCGGTGTACCCAGAATGTATGAAATCTTTTCATTCATAACGAGAAAAGATCCATTAAAGCTAAACGGCCTCATATGTGTACATTTTATATTTCGTGAAAAAATTAAAAAAAATATTTTTTTTTTGTCTAAAGAATTGTTTTTGATATTATTTCAATAAATTAAAAGTAAAAATTAATTAACTGGATTTGGTTTTCACGTGAAAAAATCGTCCCTGAAGTGGTTAACTTAAACACTTGAACCTTTAACAAATTCACTACACCTTCAGATTTAAATTGAACGGAAGGCTATTTGAATGAGATTCTGATTATTGATACTTTGTTTTTTTAAATGTTATTACTCATTAATTATCACTTAACAATTTTTTTTTAACTAATTTTGATATGTGGTGAAAAAGGAAAAGAGAGGAATATAATATTTAAACTAATCACTAAATAGGAATACATAAAAAAAGTTAAATTATTATATATATTGTGAATGAATTATGTTGTAGCTGAAATTCGATGCGGATGCTGAGGATGCTGGAAGTTGTGATGACGATGATAACGTGGTGAATATGTCGTGGTGGAGCAGGAAGCTGTTGCTCGGATTTTCTAATTTATTTTAGGCGTGTGTCGAGAATAATTCATCGGATGGAGATTTTTTTTTTCTAGGAAATTGGGAGTCACAGGGCATATAGGTATGTTGGATTGCTTAGTGTTTTTTTTCTCTTCCCAATTTTCTTATTTTTTTATTTTGGCCACGGAGCCGGCGAAGGCCCACGTAGGTGGTTTAAATAGGGGTTTTATGGGTGGGTTTTTGTCGGGTTTTTTTTTGTTTTTTTTTTCACTTTGGACACTTTTGGCGTGTGTCTTGGTCAAAAATATAATAAGTTGGGTCTTAGGCTGTACACTTATATGTTCTTTTCTCTGTTTTTTTTTCTGAACTTTCTCACGTTTTATATAGGACAATTTTGGTAGTTTAATCCTATTTTTTTTTTTGGGGGGGCACGCATTTTTTTTCGTTCGTTTGCTCCGTTTCGGATAACTTTTTTTTTCCGTTTTTTGTATCAGGGTAATTGATGTTTCTTTTTATTTTATTAATAAATCAGAAACAATTTTATAACGCGTGAGCAGAGTGTATATATATATTTTAAGTAAGTATACCAATTTTAAGTTTAAACAAAAAAATTGTAGTTTATGTATGTACAAGAAATGACCAACAGTAGACCGAAGTAACCCGAACAAAATATGCAACACCAAAGAGAGCGATATCTGGCAATTCGGCCTTATATAGCCTGGCGGCAACCCTCATGGCGTCGGGCATTTCGTGGGAGAGAGATATTGAAATATGGCGATTGAGATGATTTCGGAAGACGTGGTTTTTGACCAAAAAATCAAACTATTTATTTTAAAAATCATTTTTGATTTTGTAAAAAATAGGTGAATTAAAAGCTAAATTCTTTGATCAAAACCTGCGGAGAAAACACGTCCCGGAAACACTTCCATGACAGAAAACATCATAGTTTCGTGAATGTATGTGTTCGCATTGTCTCGCGAAATTTGTATCGCCGTCTCCTTTTAGGGTTTCTCTTAAACAATACATTTCTAATGTCCACGTAATGAAAATGGATGTTTTCAGCCATTTGCTTGCATAGTCGGCTCTCAAAAATACGATGAACTCACCACACTCCGAAGACTTGTACCTCCATCCTCACCATCTGGTCTCGCATTACTTCTACATGGTATTTTAATTGAATGTAATTGAAAGAAAAAAAGGTTTAGGCTTTTGCTATATCAAAACAGATGCCCTCAAAATTAATCGACTGTTGGATTTAAAAAAAAAAAATTATAAAAAAAGATATGCTATTCTAAGTCGTTTCCCACAATATTATAACTCTAGTGGCACACCTTACCGTTGTGATAAATGTCGGAAAAATTGTCGTTTGTCGATGCATTTACCAGCTTCATTGATCTCCAACAACAAAAACACACATAACATGAAACCTATAAAGGAGAACCACTGCTAGGACTGTGAATAATTGCAACAACAATTCTGCACAACCAGCACTCATTACAACATCACTAAAATGTGAAGGAGGTAGCGAAAAATTCTCTCTGCGTGTGGTTTGCTAAAAACTCACAAAGCTAGAAAATATGATGAGTAACATGCTCCAGACCAGCGGTTCCCAAACTTTTTAAGCTGTGGAACCCTAAACAATGCCCAAATATATTTCGGAACCCCCGCCTGACAATAGCAAAAATCGAAAAACAACACATTTCAAAATTAATTACCGATTTATTTAGTGTGAAGAATGAATCTGTTTCATTGTTTGATTTATAATTGTTTTTATATTAACTTCTATGTCCGAAAGTTGTATTCGCATATCTGGGGTAGCGTCCAGCCTCGATCTGAATTTAGTTTTTGTGTAAGTATTCGCTGAAAAGCCTATTTTACAGCGTTACGTTGTAACAAAAGGTAGCAAATTTAATATAGCTTTCTTGGCAAGCTCAGGGAATTCATTCTTAATACCAATCCAAAATTCGTTCAATGATACAGAATCAAATACAAATTTTGATGAAGAGGAGCTCTGCAGATCTATCAGGGATTCGTATTCCTGATGTATACCAGGGTCATGGCTTGGTGGTTTTCACACTTTGTCCTTTTGAGCACAAATGGACTGGATTTTTCGAATTAGGTAGTAAGACGAAAACCAACGATTTATCGAAGGCGAATGGAGGTATTTGGAAGATTCAAATATAATTTTGAAGTAAAATATTCACACTGCATAATGACCATAAACATTTTTTTTGAAAAAATTACCTCGAGAAAAAATATATCTTCAAATTTGCATAAGAAATAATTTTTTTTTAAATCTTAAGATTCGAATATCTCAAAAACGTAACGTGCTAGAGCAATTCCAAGGCCAGATTCGAACAATCATCAAAGATTACAGAAAAGTATATCTTGGTTTATGTTACAGACAATTATGTATTGTGGTTTGAGTCTAATTTAAAAAAAAACACTATTGTTTCTTTTTATTTTATTATATTTATTGTTTTATTATATTTATTTTATTTTATTAAATTCTAAAAGGAAAGCCGCTGTCCTAAGCGTGGCTGCACTTTCCAGTTAGATTGTATGTTTTAGACTGACTTATAATAATTTTATAATTTAACATGAGGCTTATTCTCTATGATATTATTTGCTTACTTTGCAAATAGTAGAATTGAACTTTCCCACGATTTGCTTTATAGGTTTCGGGTTTCGGCGTGTTTTTATATTGTGGGGAATACAAACGGGAAGGGGGTGTGTCCGTTGGGGAACAGTTTTGCTGTATAAGCAAAAATGGCGTGAGAACCTGTTATGATTTTGATATGCCGTTAGGCCAGGGGATTGTGGGAGGTGTCATGGGTAACGGTGACGTCTGGGACGTAACTCCTCCCCCCTTAGGATTCTGCTCCGGAGAATCATTTTTTGAATATTAATTTTTGAATTAGTTTCATCATTTATTATTTTTTTTCTAAAAATTATAAAAATCGCGATCAAAAAGCTCAAAAGCAAAACATTAAGGCTGTAATTTATACTTGTATGTGTTTTATTACTAAATTTTAGTTCATCGATTAATTTGCGGTTTTTGATGTGATTCGCGTGTATTTCTTTCGTGGAAAAATTCAGTTCAATATTTTTTTTTTTTACATTGCTTAAATTAGGTATGATAAAATTTTCGTAATACATGAAATTTTCGTATTTAACGTTGTTTATTTTGATAATACAGTTTTCAAATTTTACAGCATAGTTTCCTGATATTTCAAGTTTAAAATCATTACAATTATGTTCTATTTCTGTCTTATTTATATTTTTTAATATAACAATATTATTTGTTAATTGTTTAATTTCTGTATTTGCGTTTTTAACAAAATTGCAAGTTGTATTTTTCTTAAAGATATTAAGTATACATTCGTTATTTATTAATATTAAATCATCTTTTTTTAAAATTTTATTTTTGTCTACATAGTTTGTTTTTCCATCGGTTATTATTGATTTATACATAGTAGATAGTTCAAGATAGTTTAGATTTGGGATGGGTTCAATATATACCCGGTGAAATTTATTGTTAACATAGTTAGGAATCATTATAATGAATATTATTTGGTTTTCATGCAAAATTGTTGTACTTTTTATGTCTTTAAGTTTTTCAAGGGTTATATTAAATTTCTCGATTTCTTTTGGTGATAAAATATCTTTACCTAACAAACCTAGTTGACTTAGTAAAATACTTTCCTTAACTTTCTTAACTTGGTCACTTAATAATTGTATGTCATACTGTATCTGAAATGCATGTTGCATTGCAGTTATTTTAAAGTTTTCTCTATCTATTTCATTGGTAATGGTCGAAAATTGCTTTTTTATTTCTGTTTGTTGTATATTAATGTGTTTCGTGACGTTATAAATATTTTCATAGAATTTCGTGTTAATCTTAACCTGGTCATTTAGTCCGTCTATTACGTTTTTATTGTTCTCTTCGTTTAAACTGAGTCTGGTTTTGATTTCTTGTTCGTCTTCATAGTCCATTGTCCCTGTTAAGTATTTTAAACCTTTTCCTACTATATTAAGTAACGCTCGTTTCTTTCTATTCTTTTCAGTGAGACTTTCGATTTCGCGTGTTAATTGGTTTAGTCCATGGAGAATATTTGGAAATTCGTTTTTGTCGTCAAGTTTGTCTACGTTGTGTTGTATTAGTTCGAGATTTTCCGTCCATAATGTCAAATTTATTACATGTAGGATCTTTGAATAGTTTTCGATTATTTTGATTTCTTCACCTTTTATTAGTATGTACCCTTGTCCGATTTTCAAATCTTGGACTTCCAGTTTTTGTCCTTCTATTTTTGTCAGAATTGATAGTGTTAGAAAAATAGTTGTAAGAACCTGAAATAAAAGGTTTTCCTTTTACTGTTCGTATTTGTATTTGCGTTTCACCTGATCTTTGTAAAATTTACTACCCTTGCTGTTTTTTAAATAATTTTTGTTAATGATTTCAGGATCCTCCTTATTGTGGATTGGTTTTCAAAAATGTGTACCTATCTTTAGTAAAATTAATGTCCTTCCTACCTTCGTTAAGTTTTTGAGTATACTTTTCTTTATTTTTCTGAACTAACTCAGTGATTTTTGGGAAATTTTCTTTGCTAATTATTCCGTTAAGGAAGTTAATTGGCCTTTGTTTAGTTGAGGAGTGAATAGTGTTGTTATATATTTGAACAGCTTTTAGGACCTTATTTCTAAGTGTATTATTATTATCTTTGTCTGCTGTAAAGGTTCTTATATGCTCATTCAAAGTAGAATGGAACCTTTCTATGTCTGAGTTTCCTGTTTTCTTATATGGTGTAGATATATGTAGTTCAACATTACATTCTTTTAAATATTCTTTAATCACAATTGACGAGAATCCGGTTTCACCGTCGGTCACAATTTTATTGGGAGTGCCAAAATTAGCGAATCTATTTTTTAGAGAATTTAGGAGAGAGGTCCAGGTTCTGTGTCTTATCTCATAGACTGTTACATGCTTTGAAAATTTATCTATCATTGTTACGAACATAAGATTGATGTTCGCATACCAGATGTCTATATGTAGTATTTCATTTGGTTTTTGGGGAGTTTCTGTTACTGAATATGGTATTTTTAGTGGTTGTCGTTCATATTTTGAACAGTTGCATATCTCGCAGTTGTTAATAAATTTTGTTATCTGTTCTTTTAAATTTGGAGCATAATAGATGTTCTTAATCTCTTCATACGTTTCGTTTATTCCACGGTGGTTAAATAGTTTATGTGTTTTATTAACTACTTCCAACACTTTTTCTTCGTTGTCTAAATCTCCAAGCAATTTTGAACATTTGACCAAACGCAGGAGTTTATTTTTGCTGAAAAATTTAATATAAGTGTCTTGAAATTGGGCGAAAAGGTGGTCATTACTGGAATATATTCCAACGATGCCTTTTGGTGGAAAGAAGGATTTCATGATATCTAACATGAGTTTTTCGTTATAATTATTAAAATTAATGGCTATTCTTTTTTTATTAAAAACTTTGTAAAGCTTGTGGTTATTTAGACCATCAGAATGATGTAATATTATTTGGGTTTTATATAAGTTTACTGGGGAGTCAATAATAGGGATATTTTCGGTACTATCTTCTTGAGCGCTATGGATTGTTGGAATCATAGAAATATTGTCCGTATTATCAAGAATTTCGTTTTGGTGGAGATTAATTTCAAGGCGAGACAAACCATCTGCTACTTGGTTATCTTTTCCTTTTAAGTATTCGACGTCGAAATTGAATTCTTCTAGTTTCAATTTCCATCGCTGGAGTTTGGAATTAGGTTCCCTAAGTGAACTTAGCCAAACTAATGGTTTGTGATCGGTGCGTACCGTGAATTTTGTGTCATAAAGATAGGGTCTGAAGTATTTAACAGCCCAGACTATTGCAAGAAGTTCTTTTTCTATTACCGAATAATTAATCTCATGTTCATTAAGTGTGCGACTTGCATAACAAATAGGGTGCGAATCTTGAGTTAAGACAGCTCCTAAAGCATATTTTGACGCATCTGTTGTGAGTATGAATTTTTTGTCGAAGTTAGGATACTTAAGTATTGGTTCTGAGGTTAATAATATTTTCAATTCTTCGAAGCTATCGATATATTCAGGGTTTTTAATATCGATTTTCGCATCTTTTTTCAAAAATGTTGTCACAGGTTTGGCAACTTTTGAATAATCTTTTATGAATTTCCGGTAGTATCCGGTAATTCCTAAGAATGCTCTTATCTGTTTAGTCGTTTTTGGGAGTTGATACTCTTTGATTGCTGAGATTTTGTTAGGATTAGGGCTAATCCCTTCTGTAGAGACTACGTGTCCAAGAAACTCGGTTTCGTGTTTCATGAATTCGCTCTTATCCAATTGAATTTTGAGGTTTGCGGCCTTTAATGTTTTAAAATTTTTTGTGAGTGAGTCAATATGTTCTTGTAAACTAGTTGAGAAAACTATTATATCGTCAAGATATACAAGACATATTTTATTTATGTATTCTGCAAGGATGGAATTTATGAGTCTTTGGAAAGTAGCCGGAGCGTTTTTCAGGCCAAATGGCATACGCACAAATTCGTAGTGGCCATTGTCCGTAGAAAACGCTGTTTTCCGAATATCTTCCTCGGCTATCTCGATTTGGTGAAAACCCTTGGCCAAATCGAGAGTGGTAAAGTATTGTGCCTTACCTAATTTATCAAAAATGTCCTCAATATTAGGAATAGGGAATTTGTCGTTGATTGAGACATCGTTTAGTTTACGATAATCTATGACAACCCTCCATTTTTGTTTCCCTGAAGCATCCATTTTTTGGGACGACCCAAATTGGAGCTGAATAGGGAGATTTGCTAGGGCGGATAATTCCTTGTTCTAGCATTTCATTAACCTGTCTGTGCACCTCTTGCTTATGCACTTCTGGGTATCTATAATTCTTGACATAAATAGGTATGTCATTAGTGGTTTTTATCTCATGCTTAATCGCATGGGTAAACGAAAGATCGCTACCTTCTTGATAAAAAATATTTGAATATTTTGATATAAGCTTTTTAATTTCAGCTTTTTCTTCATCGTTGAGGTGATTGGTCCGTATTTGTTCCATCACTGGGACCTTATTCGTCTCAGTGTGGTAAATAGATAAAATTGGGATGTTTTCTTCATATGAACTAGCTATTTCATCTAGTTCATTGAAGAAAATTGGGATTTGGGAGTTATTAGTAATGAGAAGCTTCTTTTTATAGTTTATTTCAGCTTCTAGTGGCAAAAGAATATTATTACCAATTAATCCGGCAAATTGGTTATGAAATTTGTATTCTAAAAATTCCGCTGTTTTGTTAAGTTTGAATTCTTCAAACAGGGGAATTCTTACTTTTTTGTTTATTAATATGGCTGTACTAGTCGTTGTAACCTTTATCGGTTTGTCGAGTGGCACTTGCCATTTCGGGTGGCAGATACCGGGGTTTAAAATGCTGGTGTCAGCACCGGTATCTATTAATATTCTTAGCTTATATTTGTTATTTTTTGTTCGGCAAATTATATAGGGAAGTCTGTTAGGCTTTCCCTTTGAAAATCCTGTGCCTGTACGTTATTTATTTGCCTTTGATAAGAGGCAGAGAGTGTATCCATGGGTTCTATGTTCCTATTCGATTGGTGCCAGAATTTTGAACAGTTTACCTGCTCCATATAAAACAATTATAAATTTAAATAATTTTATAAGCTCTATAAGTAACCATCTACAGAACCCAGACGAAGCGTTGCATTTTCACTCTTTATTTTTTCAATAATAATTACCTATCTTATTATAAATTTAAACCAAAACTTTTTATTAGTTATTGTATATTTATATTTTATTTTTTTTTTAATAATTTGAATTTTTAATACATACATATAAATATGTATGTATGTTTTTTTTTTTTGTAATTCCAAAATGAAAATGTATATTTGTAAGCCATAAATGAGATCCCATCTCAAGGCTTTTATTAAATAAATAAATGAAATGAAAATGAAAATGAAATTATTATTGCTAGAGGACATTCTGGTTTGACCAGAATTGTTATTGTTGGAATATCTGTTACTATAGTTATTATTGTAAGTATTATTATTGTTGTTATTTGATGGGTTTCTGGTTTGTCCTGAAGTAGTGAAGTTTCTGTATTGTCCAGACCTATTATTATTGTTAGAGGGGTTATAGTTATTGTAATTATTATTGTTATAGGTATCTCTTTGATAATAATTATCATTTCTAACAAAATTGTTTTGGAATTTCAGATTTCCTTGATCCTGACCAATAAATTTGTTTATTATGTCCCTAATTTCGCTTAATTCAAATTTTTCCGAAAGGGCGTAAGCTAATGCCCCTGAGACCATTTCTTTAATTTTCATTGCTAAAACACTAAAAAGGATGTTTGTTACATTTCTACTGTTGTCGCTGAAGGCGGCATGTTCTGTTATATCTTCTACAATAGTTTTTATCTTACTATCTAATTCTCGTATAGACCTTACCCTTAATAGTCCTATTTGTCTGGTGATGGTTAAATCATCTTTTGCCGGTCGAAACTGTTTCCTCAGTTTGTCTATGCATTCGGTCCAGGTTGATGGTATGTCGATCAGAAGGTAATTTTTTGCTGTTCCGGTGATTTTAGTGTTAAAGATGACTTCGTAAAGTTGTTGTTGCTCCTCTGCACTTGTATAGCCTTCTAATATTTTGTTTACTGATGCTGAGAATGACGGTAAAGTTCCTGGTTTTCCTTCATAGGGTGTAAGGTATCTTATTTCCTTTTCAATTTTCGCTCTGATGGTGACTGGTTGACTGTTGGTCACCAATAATTGTGTGAGCATTGTCACGCATTGTTCAAGATTATTTTGCGACATTCTGTCTCTTCTTTGGAGATCAAATTGGGTATTTCTTTTTTTGTTAATTTTGGAGTAGTTTATTTATAGTCAATTTCACTTGATTTTTATTGAGGTTCTTTTATTTAAAGTTCACTTTCACTTTTTCACTTTTCCTTGTTCGGAAGGTGTTTTATTTTTTCTTTTTCGAACGGTAGGTTACTTTTTCACTTTTCCTTGTTCGGAATTAGGTTATTATTTTTTTTTTATTCACTTTTTTTCCTTTTCCTTATTCGGAAGGTGGGTTATTTTTCCTTTTTCGGACGGTAGGTTACTTTTTCCTTATTCGGAAACCGACTGCGCCAATTATGTATTGTGGTTTGAGTCTAATTTAAAAAAAACACAATTGTTTCTTTTTATTTTATTATATTTATTGTTTTATTATATTTATTTTATTTTATTAAATTCTAAAAGGAAAGCCGCTGTCCTAAGCGTGGCTGCACTTTCCAGTTAGATTGTATGTTTTAGACTGACTTATAATAATTTTATAATTTAACATGAGGCTTATTCTCTATGGTATTATTTGCTTACTTTGCAAATAGTAGAATTGAACTTTCCCACGATTTGCTTTATAGGTTTCGGGTTTCAGCGTGTTTTTATATTGTGGGGAATACAAACGGGAAGGGGGTGTGTCCGTTGGGGAACAGTTTTGCTGTATAAGCAAAAATGGCGTGAGAACCTGTTATGATTTTGATATGCCGTTAGGCCAGGGGATTGTGGGAGGTGTCATAGGTAACGGTGACGTCTGGGACGTAACTAGACAAAAGTTCAAATTTTGTCTCACAAAATAATTTCTTAGCGCTTTCGAATGAATTCTCGAAAACAGTAAAAATACGTCAATTTTCGACTAGCGCTTGAGTTCCAATGGGTTATCTCAGAAAAAAAACCTTGAATAGAGATTTATTGGAAATTGTGTATACTTTCAATGGTACATTGATGTAATCTTCGAAAAAATGGTAGTTTTCAAGCCATTCGTGAAAAGCTCTCAAGAAATGCATTTTTGCATCATTTTTTAGGTTTTTTCTATGTTGCGTCACGAAATTTTGTTGGCAAACCTCAGATTCGGATTCAGCACCCCCGAAAACATAGATGAATGAAAAAATCAAAACAACCCCAAAATTTGCTCGCAAAGAGCCTTTATGAGCACAAATTAAATGGACTAAGAGCCAGAAATTAATTTTTCATTTCAAAGCTTCCAGTTTGTCTCTCGCAAAAAATACTATTGATCTTTCCCGCAGAGCTGTAGCAGTTTCGTTGATCTTCTCAAAAATGGCTGCAAGATAAGCTTATTTCGTAATCCATTTCTCATCATGCAATACATCAAAGAGGTTTGCAGTTGAAGACATTTTTTCCAGTTTGAACACATTCAACTCATCACGAAAATGAAATAACCTGGGGCCTATAACACAAAGCTACAAGTACTTGTAATACAAGTCAATCCTTACAAATGTATTGAATTTCTGTAACACAAAGCTACAAGTCAGCTGGCTCTCTTACAAGTGTGATGAACATTCATTACAAGTGGGAAATTGTGCAATTTCCCTCTTTCTGTAACACAAAGCTACAAGAAGTGTAAAGAAAAACTAAATCTAACTTGTAAAATAATCGAGGAAATCTTACAAGTGATCCAAGACTTGTAGGATGTAAAAGATGTATTTTAAAATGCTAAAAAACAATCTTTTTTGTTCATCAAGATTATTGCTTTTTTAACCGAAAAAAGTTCCAATCGTCAATAAATCAATGCACATGTATATTTCTACGTTTGTGATCCCAATTTAAGGAAATGTAAGTTGCTTTAATAGTCTCCTTCAACATACACATTGTATATTATGTACAATTGAAAAATGTAAGTATTGAATATGCCTACTTTGAATAAATCTGAATATCTTGTGTAGGTATATATAACTTAATATAAAGTTACTGTGACCTAAGGTCCATATGTGTTTCGCTCAGGCACAACTTTAAATTCAAAAGTGGACGTTTGAATGTTATTCAAAAGAAATAATGATTTGTTTTTAATCTTCTTTTTCGTACCTATAATTTGTAATCTTAGCAAAGCCCGTACACACTACATTTTTCTTCATTATACATATTTCTCATTAAATCAATCAAAGTGTCAGCAGAGCAAAAAAGAGATTAAAATTGTTTTTTTTTTTTTCGAGTTCGAGTAGTTTGGTCTCAGGTTGGTTTCACTGTCTGCGGAGCTAAGTCGAACTATGTTTACTCGCACCATGTTCGAGCGTCTCCAGAGCCCTTAAGAATGGATATCATTTCTCTAAATTAGTTTTCACAATCACAATGTGTCCGAAAAGTGAATATAGGTACATCATAAACTAGTGGTTTCAAGGGTCCAGTTTATACTTTCTTTTGTCACTGAGTGTACCTTGAAATTATTTTTCATTTTTAATTCTGAAATATCAAGAAAAAGCTGCCAGAACCTGACAAATATAATTTCAAAATCACATTTTTTGGGACATTTTTACATTTATAGATTGAAAACTGAATTGATGGGAGACTCAATCTGCCATTTAGTATTAAATTTTGTGTAAGGTAAGTGTGCCAGTACCCGGCCAGTCACTAGTATCCGGCCACTTTCTATTAAATAGTTAATAATAAGAAAAGATAACATTGTTTACATGGGCAAAAACAAAAATTCCAGGTACATTTAACGTTTCAGTAAAGTTTGACAGATCTGTTAAAGACAGATCCATGTCAGTAGTATGTTTAAGGGCATTCAAGAACAGTGGCTCGGTGGCTATACACCTGTTGACAGGTGTGACAGGTGCACAGGTGAGAACAGGTGTGACAGGTGCACAGGTGAGAACAGGTGGAACAGGTGCAGGTGGGACAGGTGCAGGTGCAACAGGTGCAAGTGGGGGCAGGTGCAGGTGGAACAGGTGCTGGTGGGGCAGGTGCAGGTGGAACAGGTACAGGTGGAACAGGTGTGGGGTGAGCCAGTGGGCGGTGGGATTAGGGGGTGGTGCTTCAGTAGATGTAGGCTGAGATGGTGGTGGCTGAGGGGTGATATGACTAAACGTAGGAAGGTGACCTAGGTGGCTCGGTGGCTCTGTGGGCGGTGGCTCGGTGACTCTGTGGGCGGTGGCTCGGTGGCTCGGTGACTCTGTGGGCGGTGGCTCGGTGGCTCTGTGGGCGGTGGCTCGGTGGCTCAGAGGCCGGGTGGCTCAGTATTGCCACGGCATTAGTTTTGCTTAACTGTGCAAGAATAAACATGCATGAGTAATTGTTATATGTATACGTAAAGAACGCAAACATTGAATGTTCAATGCATGTACATACCTAGATGCAAAGAAAAAAAACTCTACGGTTTTACCATTTCTCATTATATCCATGCATACATACCATATGTGTTATTTTAGGGAAAACATTGATAGCTTAACAATCCCGGCATAGTCTTATTCTTCATAAGTATTCAAGAATAAACATGATTTTTATTATTGGACAAGGAAGGGTAAAACATGTGTGTTGGTAGAGCGGAAACATAATGTGGACGAGTCCTTGTCTTATTCTTCATAAGTATTCAAGAATGAACATGATTATAATAGTTACCTGTGTATATGTTTGACGGAAAATCATATGGTTATCCTTTTGTATCACAAAACTGTTGACATTAAAAATATGTATTTGAAAAACAGAAACTAACCCTAGATCGAAAATAAAAACGTATTTTCAAAACAAAGTCCCAAAACAATACTTGATGAGAAAAAAAATGTGTAGGCTATTTAAAATTTTTTTAATTAATTTTTTCGTTTTATTCTTACGTATATATATATATATTGATGTATATGTACATATTTATTATTAATTTATTTCACAATATTAATCTCATATCTATTTTTTTTTTAATTTCTAATTATGTATATAAGTTATATATTTATTTTTAACACAATATTAATCCTATATCATTTTTTTTTTATTTTTCAATTATGTACATAAGTTAGATATATATTTTTTTCATTTTTACAATTACAATATTTTAGGTTGATAATGTATAGCATAGTGATCAAAATTAAAAGTTTTTATAAAGAATTTATTCTATAATGCCCCCAAACAAGTGTATTCACATTATTTGCACATATATAGCGTTTGTCATCTTCGCAACTAAGACTTTTTTTATTTATAGTTTCGGTATATATGACATGTTGCTTGGATCGGAAATTTATCCTTGTGCAATAATAATCCTTTTTTTCGAACAAGCAATCTCTATAATTACTCAATGATAAAATTTCTTACAGCTGATTCTTTAACTCCTTTCGCTTTATTTATAACCTTTGAATTTTGAATATCAATGCTATACATTTTCGCCCTCAGTCCAATGAATTCCTTCATTATCTTCCCACATTTCTCATCCTTCATGTACCCTAATTTTTTCATATTGAGCTGGGCAATACCAAAAGGATTATTTAGAGGGTAATCAGACGTGTCAAATTTATCCTTAATATCGTCTTTTATATCATTATAAAAATCTTGGGTGTTAATTTGGTAGACGAATGAATCGGTGTCCATATATGCCAAACGAAGGTTTTTTTCCGAAAATTTAGGTTTCATATAGGCATAATGAAAATCATACATTTTATATTTAGAGATCTCTAAAACTGAGAACCCTAAGTATATTGGTTTGTTATAAACCGTAGAGGCTCGACTCATTTGAATAGCAGCCATATTATCACCAAACTCGAGAATGCTATGGAAATTGGGTTTTGCTATAAGCGCGCGAGCACCGAGCTGTCTACCATTACTCGAACTGTCTAGTGATAAAACAATTCGCACATCTTTTCTTTTATCAACATTCTCCATGGTTTTTCCAAACACTGCGTTATTACACAGTTTGCGCAAGTCTTTTTCAAACTTGTTAGTCGCTTCCGTCCTTAGTTTGTTATTCAGGTCAATATAATTTTTTAACCATGGAGACTGTCGGAATTTTATCACCCTATGAATTTTTTTCAAAATTAAACCATTTTCAATGCACTGAATTAATGTCTTAAAGTGTATTGTATAATTTAACTTGTCACACAAGTCTGCAATCAATTTTCTTGGTTTGTTGTTAATTGAAATATTAGACGGGCAGAATGGAAGATCGTTATGTTGATCATGAATATGTTGCGGATATTCTAAATCAACTTCTAAAACGTATCCAACGTTTTTATCCATAAGCAACCATTCTTTTATTGAGGATAAATTTGTTGGAGGATCAATCCATTGAAAACCTGAATGTGGCAGGTAATCCGACATGGCCCAACCGTAAAGGTTATTTGCATCTAAGTACATTAAATACTCGCAAGGTTTATTTGAATCATAATCTTGCAAGTATTTATTATTGGCCTTGCAGTGTCGTAAAGCTCTAGCTTTACATTGGTATATTTGAAAAATTCCGTAAAGATTCAAGAAAGTCATATGGTCTAGATCCCTGTCATTACTTCACGTTACCTGGGTTTTCATGGAGCGCTATGCTTAAACATACCAATGTAAAGCTAGAGCTCCTTACAGACATTAATATGTATAATTTCTTTAGTAAGGGAATTAGAGGAGGATTGACCCAGTGCAGTTTACGACACTGCAAGGCCAATAATAAATACTTGCAAGATTATGATTCAAATAAACCTTGCGAGTATTTAATGTACTTAGATGCAAATAACCTTTACGGTTGGGCCATGTCGGATTACCTGCCACATTCAGGTTTTCAATGGATTGATCCTCCAACAAATTTATCCTCAATAAAAGAATGGTTGCTTATGGATAAAAACGTTGGATACGTTTTAGAAGTTGATTTAGAATATCCGCAACATATTCATGATCAACATAACGATCTTCCATTCTGCCCGTCTAATATTTCAATTAACAACAAACCAAGAAAATTGATTGCAGACTTGTGTGACAAGTTAAATTATACAATACACTTTAAGACATTAATTCAGTGCATTGAAAATGGTTTAATTTTGAAAAAAATTCATAGGGTGATAAAATTCCAACAGTCTCCATGGTTAAAAAATTATATTGACCTGAATAACAAACTAAGGACAGAAGCGACTAACAAGTTTGAAAAAGACTTGCGCAAACTGTGTAATAACGCAGTGTTTGGAAAAACCATGGAGAATGTTGATAAAAGAAAAGATGTATGAATTGTTTTATCACTAGACAGTTCGAGTAATGGTAGACAGCTCGGTGCTCGCGCGCTTATAGCAAAACCCAATTTCCATAGCATTCTCGAGTTTGGTGATAATATGGCTGCTATTCAAATGAGTCGAGCCTCTACGGTTTATAACAAACCAGTATACTTAGGGTTCTCAGTTTTAGAGATCTCTAAATATAAAATGTATGATTTTCATTATGCCTATTGCCTATATGAAACCTAAATTTTCGGAAAAAAACCTTCGTTTGGCATATATGGACACCGATTCATTCGTCTACCAAATTAACACCCAAGATTTTTATAATGATATAAAAGACGATATTAAGGATAAATTTGACACGTCTGATTACCCTCTAAATAATCCTTTTGGTATTGCCCAGCTCAATATGAAAAAATTAGGGTACATGAAGGATGAGAATTGTGGGAAGATAATGAAGGAATTCATTGGACTGAGGGCGAAAATGTATAGCATTGATATTCAAAATTCAAAGGTTATAAAGAAAGCGAAAGGAGTTAAAGAATCAGCTGTAAGAAATTTATCATTGAGTAATTATAGAGATTGCTTGTTCGAAAAAAAGGATTATTATTGCACAATGATAAATTTCCGATCCAAGCAACATGTCATATATACCGAAACTATAAATAAAAAAAGTCTTAGTTGCGAAGATGACAAACGCTATATATGTGCAAATAATGTGAATACACTTGCTTGGGGGCATTATAGAATAAATTCTTTATAAAAACTTTTAATTTTGATCACTATGCTATACATTATCAACCTAAAATATTGTAATTGTAAAAATGAAAAAAATATATATCTAACTTATGTACATAATTGAAAAATAAAAAAAAAAATGATATAGGATTAATATTGTGTTAAAAATAAATATATAACTTATATACATAATTGGAAATTAAAAAAAAAAAATAGATATGAGATTAATATTGTGAAATAAATTAATAATAAATATGTACATATACATCAATCATCAATATATATATATATACGTAAGAATAAAACGAAAAAATTAATTAAAAAAATTTAAAATAGCCTACACATTTTTTTTCTCATCAAGTATTGTTTTGGGACTTTGTTTTGAAAATACGTTTTTTATTTTCGATCTAGGGTTAGTTTTTGTTTTTCAAATACATATTTTTAATGTCAACAGTTTTGTGATACAAAAGGATAACCATATGATTTTCCGTCAAACATATACACAGGTAACTATTATAATCATGTTCATTCTTGAATACTTATGAAGAATAAGACAAGGACTCGTCCACATTATGTTTCCGCTCTACTAACACACATGTTTTACCCTTCCTTGTCCAATAATAAAAATCATGTTTATTCTTGAATACTTATGAAGAATAAGACTATGCCGGGATTGTTAAGCTATCAATGTTTTCCCTAAAATAACACATATGGTATGTATGCATGGATATAATGAGAAATGGTAAAACCGTAGAGTTTTTTTTCTTTGCATCTAGGTATGTACATGCATTGAACATTCAATGTTTGCGTTCTTTACGTATACATATAACAATTACTCATGCATGCTTATTCTTGCACAGTTAAGCAAAACTAATGCCGTGGCAATACTGAGCCACCCGGCCTCTGAGCCACCGAGCCACCGCCCACAGAGCCACCGAGCCACCGCCCACAGAGTCACCGAGCCACCGAGCCACCGCCTACCGAGCCACCTAGGTCACCTTCCTACGTTTAGTCATATCACCCCTCAGCCACCACCATCTCAGCCTACATCTACTGAAGCACCACCCCCTAATCCCACCGCCCACTGGCTCACCCCACACCTAGGTCACCTGACACCTGTTCCACCTGCACCTGTTCCACCTGCACCTGCCCCACCAGCACCTGTTCCACCTGCACCTGCCCCCACTTGCACCTGTTGCACCTGCACCTGTCCCACCTGCACCTGTTCCACCTGTTCTCACCTGTGCACCTGTCACACCTGTTCTCACCTGTGCACCTGTCACACCTGTCAACAGGTGTATAGCCACCGAGCCACTGTTCTAGAATGCCCTTAAACATACTACTCATGTCAAAAAAATGTTTAAGCTACGAAGTTCACGGAAAGTGCAAAAATTGCGTTTAACAGTTCGCGAGAGTTAGGAAACCCAATAAGAAAAAGAAGCAAGTTTCAGGGTTCTCCGTGAGTATACTAACTTGCTTTTTGTTTTTTTTTGTATCAATAATTTAGTTAGTCATCATAAAATGTAAAAAAAATATGAATTTCATGTTTTCAATAAGTAAAAATACGGTGGCGGGTTACTGGAACACTATTTTGATAAGATGTTCTAGTAACCGGCCAGGGGTGGCCGGATACTAGATTTTTGCTTGAAATCAACTTTTGTATCTCTTTTACGCCTAAGTGAAGCAAAATACTTCTGACATCCTTTACTATCAATTAAAATGTATTTTACATGTAAAGTTTCAGTACCCGGCCACTGTTTTTGTTCAAAAGATTACTATGGCCGGTTTTTAGAACAAACGGCACTAGTATACGGCCATATAACTTATTGTATGTAAATACATACTTTTTGGTATAAAATGAGTCAAAAAACTGCTCCACAAGAACCAAAAGATCTTTCGCGAACTGGTTTCAGATTTCCTAAAGGATGAAAGGCACGACTGGGTCGCACGAACTTGCTATTATAATCAAGAGGCTAAGCGTTTAAAAAATTGTATATAAACACTAGAGTTGGGAAAGAATGGTTGATTTGATAGTAGTTACTTTTTGTAATTTATTTCTACCTTCTTTTCAATTCCACCTAATTAGTAATTGAACTTTTTCCAATTACAATTACACATAATTGAAATTGAAAAAAAAATCATACATTTCCATATCTTGTAAATGTAACTGAATAAATTCACTAACAAATTAATAATTGAAATAAATTAGTTTCCAAATTAGTTGTAATTGAAAAAAGTAATGGGTCTCGTAAAATGTAATTGACAAACGAATAACATTTTTGTGTAATGATTACTGCAAAAATTAATCATTACTGCTTTTTGGTGATTACTTTGGTTTTCAATTAGGGGGAAGGCGGGAGACTTGAGCCACTTTTTGTAAAATTGTTGATAAAAACTTGTCTATTTATCTCAGCCGCATGAAAGATACATCTCTATAAAGCTACACTTCTCTATTTTGAAACTAGTTAAATTGGCTTCAAATATATGCAATCGGTTTCAACCCAGGGCAAATTGTTTGAAGAAAGATTTTTGGCTCAAGTCTCCCGCCCCCTACGGGAGACTTGAACACCCCCTGGGGGAGACTTGAACATACCCAAATTGAACGAGTTAACAATACAAAAAATGAGATCACCGTCTATGATTTTCATAAAACTCAATTGTTACTATATTTAACGTATTATTTGCTAAGAAAAATGTTTTAAAAGTTTATACACGAAAATATTGATATAAAACTAAAAACAACCTTAAAAACCGTAACAAACGAAAATAAATACACAACTTAAATAAACCCCTCCTTGGGAAATACAGTAAGAAGATTGTAATATTTCTTAAACATAATTTGAGCATTGTTATCCTTTAATTTCCCCTTCTGCGGCAGTTTTTTGACTTTTTTTTGGTTTTGCTCCTCTTTTTCGTATGATCAAGTCTCCCTACAATAAGTGGTTCAAGTCTCCCTACAATAAGTGGTTCAAGTCTCCCGTTCACGCTTTTTGAGACAAAAGAGATTATTAATTCTGTTACGTAAACTGTTGCATTATTTTGCACGGGTATTTACAAAAACAATTATTCAAGGAATAAGATCATACTAAATTATTTAATTAACTACGAGTCAAACAAAAGTTATGCAATGAAAAGAAAAAAAAAATTGTTTAACTTTTCTTAGCGAAAAATGCATTTACTCGTCCAGGAACCAAAATCAAATGTTGATCCAGAAACCTTTTTATGAGCAAATAGAAGGTCATGTTCTGCTTTGGATATACAAATACGTCTAGAATTTAAGGGTAGTCTGAGTGAAATATTGCGAGTGGCTCATGTCTCCCGTATGGTCAAGTCTCCCGTTTTCCCCCTACATGTAATTAGTAATTGAATTTCTGCAATCACATTTTAAACTAATTGAAAAGTGTTTTAGATTTCAGTTACCTACAAGTAATTCTAATTGAACTTTCTTATCATCATTTCCCAACTCTGATAATGACATGAGAATTATAAAAGAAAAAATTTTAAAAACATGAATACGACGTTGAAATTAGCTAAAACAACTCCTTTAATAGTTTGAGGTAGAAAAAGAGAATTCCATCTGAGTTCTTGATCAAAAATTATTGAATTAAAAGAAATATTTAAATCGTTGAAGGGGTTTTAAAAAAAATAATTTTTTATATATCAAATTCTTAGAATCTTTTTTAGGAAAAATATTTGTATGCAAATCATAAGAATTAAAATATGTGTATATAAAAATTAAATTTCACTTAAGATTATCAACCTATTTTTCAGATATCGAATTTTCAAACAAAAAAGGATTTTAGGTTTTATTATAAATTCAAAAACTTCTTTTTGAAAATTTTGATATGCAATATTATTAGATCTTATTTGAAATTTGTATATAAAAAAATAAACCTGAATCCATTAATTTTAGGATAGTAAGAAAAATCAAAATAAGAAAAAACCGAAAAGTTTTATCTTAAACAGTTTTTTTGACAATTTTGTCGAAATAAATTGCGGATGGATCATTCGATCATTTAGGCCCAATCATATTTGGGTAAAGCCTTTCTATGTAAGTGAATTTAGGTAAATAGGTAAATACAATATATCGTCGTCGTTCTATAAATACTCCCTAAGTCCATTTCTCTCGAAAACGAGAACCCTCTCTTGAACACGATATATTTATTAAAATATAAACATTTTAGTGCTGTTAAAGGTCTTTAAATCTTATGTTGGTCTATTTATAAATTAAAAAATTCCCAAAATCAAACATTTTCAAATTCTGGTTAGTACAAATCCGTAAAAAGTACCGATGTCTCAAAATAAATGAAAATGGACTTAGGGAGTTTTGTCTGAACGACGACGATATACGCACTAGGGTGTTTCATTTTATAAAGCAAAAAATGAAGTGAAGAATTTTACCTGACTTTGCTCACGCCCCGAGTCTATGTACTGCAAAAGATATGTGTACCAAATTTCAAGAAGATTGGTTAACGTTGAGTGTGTTCCCACTAAGGTACTTCTCCTTCATCCAGGCGGCAGCGGAAGAATTTTCAAGATGGAATCAACGGTGGCGTCTACAGTTCCAGTTAGGCTGAACTACTTAGTGAGCACCTTATACGGGCTACTACGACATATTCGGAGCTCATACCTATAACGAGCGGTTAATCCGGCTCCCCGCCCTTGGAGTTATATATATAGGGTCTGGTCCTCCAGGTTGGGGGTCGTGCCGTGCGTCGGGGTGACTTCCCGGCCACATAAAGCCATCTTAGTTGCGAAGCAACAACAAGCCTCAGATACGGACGGACGAACCAAGCAAACAAAATAAGGACAACGAACTTCGGATCTGCACGTGGAATGTTCTGTCTCTCTATAGACCACGTGCAGCCGAACATTTAGCAGAGGCCCTAGACTGCTACAAAGCAGATATCACCGCCATCCAAGAAGTGCGATGGGATGGGCCGGGCAAGAGAAAACTGAAAGACTGCGATATCTACTACGGTGACTGCTACCGACCACAAGGGCAGCGTCTCTTTGGATGTGGATTCGTCGTTAGAGGCAGACTTAGGCAAGAAGTCTTGAGTTTCAACTATGTGAACGAGCGCCTCACGACGATTCGCATCAAGGCTAAATTTGCCAACATCAGCCTGATATGCGCGCATGCCCCCACAGAGGAGAAAGATGACGACACCAAGGACGAATTCTACGAGCTCCTGGACAAGACATATGAGCAATGCCCTAGCTATGACATGAAAATTGTCTTGGGTGATTTTAATGCCAAACTAGGAAGAGAAGACGTCTTTGGTGGCACAATCGGAAGATACAGCCTGCACGACACCACCTCCGATAACGGACTCAGGCTAATCGACTTTGCTGCGGGGCGAAACGTTGTGGTAGCTAGTACGCAACTTTAGCTAGTAGCTAGTAAGATACTTTTTTGACTTGAAATTAAATAAAAAGTATATTTAACAAAAAAAAAAAATGAATTTCAAAAAATTTTCAAACAAAAAAACTTTAATTAAAAAAAAATTTTTTTTTGGAAAAATGTACTTTTTATTCCATTTCAAGTCAAAAAAGTATCTAACTAATGCAAAACTGTGAAAAAAATCTACTGGAATTGCGGTTTTCTTGTAATTTTGATGACGACTACGCATTGTTTAGGAACAACACAATTTGTTCCTTTACCTGGTTTGTGAGACTTTGAAGTTTTGGTGAGGAAAAACGGTTCTATGAATCAATTTGAAAATTTACAAAAATATTGATGCTTTAAAAGTCTACAAATTTGCATACCAACGGAAGCCATGCAATCAATATTTGCAAAGAAAAAAAAGATTTACGAAAAGACCACAAAACGTCAGTTTTTAGTACTTTTTTTTAACTAACGGTGAACGGTAAAAAAACAACAATTTTTACAAAATCTTAAAAAAATCTTGTAAAACGCTTTCTTAAATTTCCAAAACTGTCTTTGAATTTTTTATAACGTCATTATTTGCTGAGATATTGGTAATCAAGGCTAAAAGTATCTTTTTTCATTCAAAGTCAAATAACCATGCAAAAAAAAAATTGCACAACAACAAAAAAAAAAGCTGAATTAAAGTTGAATAAACAAGGTATCTGATCATTACATTTGATTGACTCAAAAACATTTATCCATACAAATGAGGATCTTCAAAAAAAATTTTAAAAAATAATTTTTTTTTGTCTCGTCTCATTGTTTGCAATAACGCAATAACGGTACTTTAAAAAAAATGCTTGCAAATAATTCTCGAAACAAAAAATATAAAGCTGTAAAATGCTTTTTGTTTCAACTCAATACGACCACTCGTCACAAAGATACAGCTCTTCAAAAAACACTAAAAAAAATTGAAACAAAATTTGTTCCTTTAATTTTGTTGACTAGTGTATACCCGTCTAATTGATATACTAACGTGACCGCTGCAAGTTGCCATGATATTTTGTATTAATTTTTATAAAACTCATGTGATAAATACAATCTTTATGACGTCTATTTTTCCACAGCAATGGAAATTGGCAAAAATAATTCCAATCCCTAAGAATTCAACAGGTGAAGAGTTTAGACCTATATCGATTCTTCCATTTCTTTCTAAGGTGTGTGAACGAATAATGCATAGTCAAATTAATAAGTTCTTAACAGCAAACAACCTACTCGTTCCATTTCAATCTGGATTTAGAGAAAAAAATAGTTGCACAACTGCTTTGTTAAGTGTAGTTGAAGACATAAGAGAATAATTGGATCAAGATTATGTAACGTTTCTAGTTCTTTTAGATTTTTCAAAAGCATTTGATATGGTGGATCACACTATACTTTTGAAGAAATTACGCTTTTGTTTCAATTTTTCCCCTTTTGCTACAGAACTAGTCTCATCTTACTTATCTGGAAGAAAACAGTCAGTTACTCTTGGGAATGTTTCATCAGCTTTTGTTTCCTTGGCCAGAGGTGTTCCTCAAGGATCAATTCTTGGGCCACTTCTGTTCTCGATATTCATTAATGATATTGCTTCCATTATTCTTCGCTCGTCTAAACGCTTATATGCTGACGATATCCAAATTTACCTCAGTTGTCCATTAGGTTCAATAGAAAACTGTGCAAACATGGTAAATGAAGATTTGAATCATATCGAAAACTGGTCTTTGGAGAACGGTTTAGTTCTTAATCCAAATAAATGTAAATGTTTGGTAATTTCAAGAAAGATAGTTGACCTGTCATATTTTCCACCTATTTTGCTAAATAACTCAAGAGTTGAATTTGTGAACAGTGCAAGAAACCTTGGTGTTATTTTTAACCGTACGCTCACATGGAATAATCACATCAATTTGATAATAGGAAAAGTTTATGGAGTCCTACGAACTTTGTGGTCCGCTCAAAAATTTACACCTATGAAAACAAGATTGCTCCTTGCGAGATCATTGGTTATTCCAGTGTTAGTTTATGGTTGTGAAATTTTTTACAACTGTGATAGTGAATGTAGGAGAAAACTACAAATTGCTTTCAATAGCACTATACGCTATATTTATAGTCTAAGGAGATATGACCATGTATCTCACTTGGCAAAAAACTTGCTGGATATGACCTTCGAAGACTATGTCAAGTTAAGAACCCTTGTTATTCTTCACAGCATAATAAGAACAAAACAACCAAGCTGCCTTTATAACAAAATCAAGTTTCCGGCATCAAACAGATCTCTAGACTTGATTTTACCACGATTTTAATACTTAGTATCTGAAAGACAATTCTTCATTGCTGCTATCCGCCTCTGGAGCTCACTTCCGCGCTACCTAAGAGAACTGAATGACACACATCGATTTAAGAGGGAACTGGGAACATTCCTGTCATCAAACTAGAGCACAGAAAAAAGGCAAAGAAAACAGGGTTTATATGTTTTTTGTCTCAAGCAATCTCAAGTGAGATTATTTAATATAAGTAAATTTAATTTTTTTTTTTTATAATCTTTTTGTATTAACTTAAATTTTCATCAAAAATGAAACTACAAGTTATATTAGCATTCTCGAAACTCAATTTTTTTTTTTTTTTTTTATAAATGAAATATTACTATTACTATTATTATTATAATTATTATTATTATTATCATTATTATTATAATTAATTAATTAATCATGTAGATCTATCACAGACTTATAAGTGTATTCTTACTGTGTTAGGATGTATTCAATAAAGATTAAAGATTAAAACTATATTAGGTAAACTTAATGTCTAGTGAAATAAAATTTAAAATTGAAATCTACTTTAAAAATAGTGTTATATTTTGATAAAATAAACTGTCTGACGATTTAAGGACCCAAATGTAATTGAGGTGTGAAATGGGAACCAAAAGAGAAATTTGGCTCCTAGGAAAGGTTCCTTGTAGTTTATTCTTGGGAGCTCGGCTCCCTTCAAAGGAACAAGTTCTTTTTGTTTTTATTTATCATCATAAGGAAATTAAAGAAACGCTTTCGGATGCAGCAAGGTCTACAAGTACTAAACTACGGGAAGTGTGGAGGAAATTTATATTGTAGGAACTGTAAGTTTAAATTTGTATTCAATACTAAACATGATCTATAACTGCTCAAAACAAATTACATTAGCGTATGTAATAAGCTGAATTAGTTATGAAGCTTCAAAGTAGAAAAATGTGTTAGGTGGCCGGTTACTGGTGCACTTACCCTACCTCATCAAAAAATTGAAAACAAAAATAAAGCCTTATATTTACCCTTTATTTAGAGTCCTTAACTTTGAAGATCGAACAGTTATAACCAAAGTTATAAGCTTTCTAATCGGTCGGTTTGAAGGTTTTTTGTGCATAACAGAGATTTTCTACACTGGATCTTGTCGGTCGATCGCCGACGAACACTCAACTCATTGCATGCAGAATGGAATGTCTACAAGTGTAGGGAAATTTTTGTTTCTACAAATGTAAGTTTTTTTTTGTGTTACAGAAATAATCTACACTTGTAAGACTAACATAATCCTACAAGTGGCTCTTGGCTTGTAGACTTGTAGTTTTGTGTTATAGGCCCCTGGACAAAGCTAACCCTCTGGAAAGCCATCGGATTTCGGTACGAAGAAGAAGCGATTCATACTGACTGCCCATATCTTTACACACTAATTTAAAGAATCTCGATTGGAGAGGACGACTCCTTACAAAATTTACTATTTTCACAGCTTCACCGAGAACATTTTTTAAATCAGTTGGCATTCTATTCATAACAAGCGCATAACGATGGAAAATACAATGACTGCTGTTACTTCTAGGAGCAAAGTTTTTAATATTTGAAACAACCCCTTTAACCTTTCCCATACCATTGCTGCGGCTTCGCCGCTGCATATATCAATACATTTTCCCCAATTAATGATGTGTTTACTCATGAAACAGTTTATGACATACATTTTCCCCAATTAATGATGTGTTTACTCATGAAACAGTTTATGACCTTGAAGTTCACACTTCGATTAAAAAATATAAACTTAAAAAAAAATGTTGTTCAAATTTTTTTTTGTGGAAATTTTTAATTTTTTTTTCTTTTATTGTTTGTATTTTACTGTTTATGCTTCAAAAAATTTGTGGAACCCTGAAATCTCTCCCGCGGAACCCTGGGGTTCACTTTGGGAATCGCTGCTCCAGACAATAGGTGACCTACGTACAGAAAATGCAGAACTGAAGACCAGAGTTCAATCGCTTGAAAACAAATTAAATTGGCAACAACAACAATCAAAAAAACTGCATCGAAATAACCGGTGTCCCCAACGTCAACGACGCAAATTCTAAAGGGTTAGCAAGCACAGCAATTGTTTCTTAATGCTTTATCCATTGAAGTCCCAAGTCCCAGACAATAAAATTGAGAAATGCTATGTGAAGAAAGTGACAAGAAAACAGAATGCGAAAGAAAGCGAGAGCGAAACCTTGCTTAAGCTCATCAGCATCACAGTCACAGCCATTATTCATTTGCTTAAGCTGCACAGATTTGTTGCTTAAGCAACACATAATGAAAGAGAAGTAAAAAAAGGAATTCTCAACTTTTCATAATTATTATTTAAATACATATTTTTCTATGGGCTTTTTAAATGAATTAAACTATGACTTTTTTACCTTCAATCTTATAAACTCAAACGGTGAAGAAATTTTTGTCAACAAATCATACTCCTTAACAAACTTTTTGTTATTCATCAAAACATTAGCAGCCTCATTTATACACTCGTTTTAGCGACGGAGTAAAGTTATTCCGACTTTACAACAGTACTAATCCTAAAATTTGTATTTATAAAAAATACACGAGGAAAAGAGGAGTTTTAGGAGTAGCTTAAAACTAGTTCATAGGAGGTTTAAGGCCGTAGTAAAGCCGTTTTAGTATCTAAATGTCATTTTGACGTGACATCATGTGAAATTTACGAAAAGGAGTGTAAACGAATTTTTTTATAACTTTTTGTTACTATAAGAACGTTTTCTTTTATTTTATTTATCCATTTATGAATTTCTTAACCAAAATTCCACCAATAATAATTAATTGAAATGAGTAATTGTGGAAATCAGCCAAGGGTTTGTTTACGGTTTTGATAACCAGAGTTTTAGATTGGTCATTATTTTGACAAAAGGAGGGTGTAACTAAACCGGCTCAGAATTTTTTTTATAAATAACGATTTTTATGACGTGGCGTAAAGAAGGAGTGAGTGCTTTGACTTGGTTTAACTATTCCGAGGTTGAACCGAGTATTGGTGAAATCTAATAAATAAGGCTGTAGAAGTCTAAGAGAAAATTATGCAAGTTTAGTTTCCCATCTTGATTCCTTTTCGAGTAGGTATTCCGGACATTGTTGTAGTCTCCGAAATTTGGATTTATAATTATGAAAAAAGTGACTACCAGTTACCCGGTTTTAAATTTTATCCAATGAGAACTACGCTGCTGGAGGTGTTGGATGCTTTGTTTAAGAAGTAATTGATGTTGTTGATGTTTTAAATTTAAATTTTCAGAGCGCTGATGTTCTAAAAATCAAATTCAAAATCAATCAAAAAATCATTGTCATCTTGTGTGTCTATAGACCTCATATGTTCAACTTCGGAGCTTTTTTGGAAGAATTTTCAAATTTTTTGGAAAGTGAAAGGTAGGAAAATCTGTTAATTTTGGGTGACTTTAATATAGATATTCTTGATAGCAGTAAACTTGTTGGATCTTACTTTGATCTGTTAGCTTCTCATGAGCTTGTCTCTTTTATTTAAGAGACTACCAGACCGAGATCGGGATCATTAGTGGGGCTGTTAGTGAGACCAACCTTTCATTTTGACCTGACGGGTTGAGCTTTAGTATACAAATAGTCCATGTCCTAACTTTACTTTTAAGAAGTGTTGCCAAGGTGGCAACACTGTCAGAAGGATAATAGAAGGGTTGCCACAATCCCGAAATGTTGCTTATAAATCGAAAACCAAGGGTCGGACGATGACCCGAGAACTCCTGTTGGATTCAGCACCCTTGAAACCATAGGACCACATTATTGTTTTTCTCCCACCCCTCCCCTTGCACAAAGGGGGTGGAAAAAAATCGTTTTGGAAACAAAATTTGGAAAGCCAAGAAAAGTTAGAAAAATAATTTTATTAATAAATTTTAAAAATGGTATCGACGCAGAATTTCACAATCTACTGTATGACATCCAGAAAGCCTACTTTGGTTTTTTTAAAAAGCCACTTTCAAAGTGTTGCGGAGGGGGGTTATGAAAGATTAACAAACTTAAATATTTATCTTGGAATAATATAAGCATATGACACATGTTTTAAGAGTATTTTTTAATGCCCAATCTTACTAAATCAGAATGAACTCTATACATCTACCTTGAAAAAAGTTATAGCCTTCTTCATAAATGATGACGGAATTATTAGTTAAACACGTAGAGGAAGTGTACCGATTATGGAATACCAAAATATAAACTCAATTTTAAACACAAAAAAATTTAATTTTGTTCGGTCTTTTAAATAGATCTTGATAAAAATACTATAAACTTGCTTTTAAACAAAACTAGAACTTTAACAAATTATCAAAAAAAAAATTATAAATTAAAAGGTAAAAAAACACAAAATGAGCAAATTTCAAAAAGTGACCCTAATATGGACCACTAAGGATTTCCCCATAATATATGTGGTAATTTAATTTATGTGCAGAAAACACAAATAAAATTATCAATGAGATTCTGTGGCAGAGCAATAAAGAATGCAAGAGGTTAAAAGGTATTGAAAAATTTTGAAACAATTTGTATGGGTAACATGAAAATTTGTTGCAGCTTTCTTGAAGCCCATTTCTTTTGACTTGACGGCTGCTATGGCTTTCACCATATCCGCCTTGTCCCGGACGTAACGCTTTTTTTCTTTTGGTGTCATCTGATTAATTACAAGACAACCAATGTACAAATTTAAAGAAATATTTTAGGTGGTTCCCAATATGGAATACTATTCCATATTAGGAATACTATTCAATATTCAATATGAAATACTATTCCATATTAGGAACATACTGATATTCCATATTAGGAACATGAAGACTGACTTAACTATGTTAAAATTTACTTATTATTTAACTGAGCTCACCTAAATAATTTAAGTTATCTAAACAAAAAATATGTTTAAGCTTGAACCGATACAAAAATATAAGAAAAATAAGCTCTTAATAATTTTGTACGCACTTTACCAAAACACTACTTTTAATAACTGCTCATGTCTACAAAGTTCACCTTCCACAAGGATAATAACAACGAATATCCATAATTGGTACACTTCCTCTAACAGGGGCGGACTGGGGGTCAAAGGGCCTACCGGGACTTTAAGAAAAAGGGCCACAGAGTACAATAACTCTCAAAATGGTTAAAAATAAAAGTTGATATTTCAGACATTTCTCGAAAGTCCTTTTATTTTTATATTTATTGATTTTTCAATTAACGATTGATATCGATACCTTCCCGTAAGAATGTATTAAGCAACATTTTAAAAATTTTAAATTAAATTTTTAAAATATCTACCTCATATTCAATTATTTATTTGGGTATTTTGATGTAGTAAACAGATTTTTCGAAGCTTTTTGAGTTGAAAATCCCGTTCCAAATCATTTTATTTTTTTAAACACATAAATAAATAACTGGACCAGAGGTTTTTTTCGATGCCTTTAAAATTTTTGAAATGTCGCTTAATACATTCTTACGGGAAGGTATCGATATATATTGGATTTAAGTATAAGGTAGGTATAGTTTTGAATTCTAAGGTAAGAATTTAATTTTGTTGAAACAGCTTTTTTTAGTTTATGGCTGCGTCACCTGGCAGTAATTAATTTGAGTTTTTATTCAAGTAAGCATACAAAATTGCAAAGATGTTCTTGTGGGTCTCATGCAGTAATATTCCATTAATTTTACGACCTTTAGTGGGTGTGACTTTCAGTTTATTCAAAACAAAATTACGCTATTCAAAAAAATTATGGGAATTAAGGGAGATATGAAACAAAAAGTATTCTAAATGTTCATATTTCTAATTTTCAATAATTTGTTAGAAACTATTTTTTTTAAGCTACGGTTATTGTGCAATCACAAGAAATGAAACGCATTAAATATTTTAAAAATTAAATTGGGGTTGGGTACGAAATCCCGAATGCCAAAATCCCGAAATGGCAAAAAATCCCGAATGCCAAAATCCCGAAAGACAAAATCCCGAATGGACAAAATCCCGAATGGCTAAAATCCCGAATGCCAGAATTCCGAATGCCATAATCCCGAATGCCAAAATACCGAATGCCAAAATCCCAGTTGGCTTAGTACTTTTTTTGGTATTAAAAATCGCACGCGTGATTCTAGCCTTCAAAATATACATTTTGTAATATTTTGTAAGAATATTATTTATTTTCAATGAATAGTTGGTCATTTTTTTTAACAATTTACTTTTGAAAAATGTTTATCTGCTGTCAAATTGATAATTGGCAATCATAATAAGAGTGTGTAGCAACCCAAGCAGATGCTGAGAACAATTTATGTCACAATCCCAAAATCAACTTGTCCAAGTAGGCGATGCGTATTTTAAAACAAATAGATATTATTCGGAAACGGAACAAAAACATTGTCTTCTCATTATTTGTAAGGATTTGACATAGACTCGTTTGAATAAAACTTAAACTAAATAAAAGTAACGATTGGAAACTATTCATTAAAGAAGAACTCAATTAATGTATTATATCTCAAGATTTAAAAGTGATTATTTATTTTAAAATTTCTTTTATAGACATTGTCATGATGCCAAGGCGAGCAGAGATCAAAAGCCATACAAAACAGTTTGATTTCTTTGAAATCACTGAATATTACTAAAAAAGTATTGAAATTCGGGATTCAGTTCCAAATGTTTCCGGGATTTTTTGTCATTCGGGATTTTGGCTTTCGGGATTTTGTCCATTCGGGATTTTGGGTATTCGGGATTGTGGCATTCGGATTTTTCATTTTTTACTTCAGCAAAATTTTCAGCAGAAAATCTATAATTTGAGTACTTTATTTGAGAAATCACTAATTCGCTGATTCTGTTTGTTAAGTAGAATTTAATCAAAGATTTCTTGAAATTTCTTTTGCTCATCATTGGTTAAGACGAAGTGCTTTTTTGCAACGGCCTTAGATAAAATTTATAGAAAAATCACAACTTGGACAAAATTTTATGACCAGGTATCACAAAATTCCAGCACTAACTTCACTTCTAACTGTCCGTGTTCTTTTACACAAAAAAATTTACTTTCTAAAGCTCACTCACCATTAACAAAAATCAACTTTTTTTATGGTGAGTGACTGATTACTTCTAATAATTGATTTAACAGATATACTGGAAAATCGGAAGATGATTATTTCAAAATCCATGTTCAGACTGAAATTTGAGTGAATAAACGCTCAATGATGATCACAGATTCATAACAATGGATTAAACAGAATCAGTGATATTCTAGTTGCAGATCTAACCCACTGTGAACAAACTGGCCCTATACTAGACCAAGGACCAGAGCAAAAACAGTAGGTTCATAGTGCAATCAACTTACTTATTTGATTTTTGTTCGAAAATATTCAGGGGTGCCCCCCGAATGTTAATCCAAGTTGGCGAGCATCAGCTGCCATTTTGGAAGTCACGTTTTATCAAATATCTCGTGAATCGTGAACCGACAGAAGTAGTATTATTTTTGTTCTTAGTTTTTGAGAAATAAAAAAAACGAAAGGTAATAATATATCGTACTTCTTTGCCTTTGCATATTATAAACTTAACAAAAAAAAAAACAAGAAATTGGAAAAAGTAGGTACCTTCTGTTATCTTTTTTTATTTTCTCAAAAACTAAGAAAAAGAAAATAAAAATGAAAAGTGGTGTTTAACTACACAAAATTTTGAAATAACAATTAACTTGAAAAAAAGTTCACATTATTTCAAAAATATGACTTTCAAATTTAATTTCCCAAAAACTTTCCACTAAAAAAAACTTGATTCAAAAAACAAACAAGAGAATAGAATATTAGTTTTCAAAAAAAAAGAAGAAAAAAAGGCAGAAAAAAGGCTCTTGGCCTGTTAATTCATCACTTTATAAAACATCTACTTAATTAATAATCAATTAAATATTTTAAATATTTTTTTAATTAACTTCTCTTTTCTGACAGTAAACTCCACGGATAAAAGCATTGCGGTTTCAATGTGATCTTGCGTCATGATATTTCTCCATCGATTTTTGATGTACCTATTTAAAATTTGAAAATGATCTTTTGCAAGCAACTTGTGTACATGAAAATGTCAGCATCAAATTATATGCTAAGAAAAGCTTTTTGTACCTTTTTGCGTCTAAATAATATCTTCGCAAAACATTGAAGCAGCATTTTGCGCAATCTTCACAGTGTTCTTGTTTCTTTCTGTTTCTTGACGTTCGTCCTCTGCCTCATCATTACCCGCATTTTATTATACACATGATCTGATCCGGATCAATTTTAAACAAGTAATTGCAAAAGCAACATGGGATCCTGCTTTTTATCTGGATGTATTTTCAGTGGTCCGAAAATTGTTATGTGAATTATGTCAGTAGCGCAAAGAAAAGAGGCAACAGATGCATGAAACATAAAAAAACTTAAGGCAAAAAGAGACGGGTATTTAATACTTCTGTCACTATGATCCTGTTTGTTTGCAATTTGCAATTTATTCTCATCTTTTGAATTCAGGTTATGCACCTAACTTTCAGACATTTTAAAGTACTCATCATCATCATTGAGAGCCATTTTTATTTATTTTTATTTTGCATATTAAGTTTCTTGGAACTGTTAGATTTTTCTATCAATTTTTGAATAACTTAAGATCCGTAGAGGCCACCAACCGAGTTTTGGAGGAATCCAAAAATTTAGAGTTCACCAACCATGTTCCGAGTTCTTGGGGCCTCCAGAGATCCGAAGCGGCCATCAACTGAGTTCTAGGGGCTTCCAAAGATTTACAGAGGCCACCAACCGATTTCTGGGGGCCTCCAGAGATCTGTAGAGGCCGCCAACCGAGGTCTGAAGGCCTCCAGAGATCCGTAGAGGCCACCAAACGAGATCTGGGGGCCTCCAAAGATCCATAGAGGCCACTAACCGAGTTCTGGTGGCCTCCAGAGATCCGTAGAGGCCACCAACTGAAGTCTGAGGGCCTCCAGAGATCTGTAGAGGCCACCAACAGATTTCTGAGGGCCTCCAGAGATCTGTAGAGGCCACCAACCGAGATCTGGGGGCCTCCAAAGATCCATAGAGGCCACTAACCGAGTTCTGGTGGCCTCCAGAGTCCGTAGAGGACACCAACTGAAGTCTGGGGGCCTCCAGAGATCTGTAGAGGCCTCCAACCGAGTTCTGGTGGCCTCCAGAGTCCGTAGAGGCCACCAAACGAGATCTGGGGGCCTCCAAAGATCCGCAGAGGCCACTTACCGAGTTCTGGTGGCCTCCAGAGATCCGAAGAGACAACCAACCGAGTTCTTGGGGCCTCCAGAGATCCGTAGTGGTCACCAACCGAGTTCTAGAGGTTTCCAAAGATTTATAGAGGCCACCAACCGATTTCTGGGGGCCTCCAGAGATCTGTAGAGGCCTCCAACCGAGTTCTGGTGGCCTCCAGAGTCCGTAGAGGACACCAACTGAAGTCTGGGGGCCTCCAGAGATCTGTAGAGGCCTCCAACCGAGATCTAGAGGCCTCCAGAGATCCGTAGAGGCCACAAACGAGATCTGGGGGCCTCCAAAGATCCGTAAAGGCCACTAACCGAGTTCTGGTGGCCTCCAGATGTTCGAAGAGACAACCAACCGATTTCTGGGGGCTTCCAGAGATCTGTAGAGGCCACCAACCAAGGTCTGGAGGCCTCCAGAGGTCCGTAGAGGCCACCAACCGACATCTGGGGGCCTCCAAAGATCCGTAGAGGCCACTAACCGAGTTCTGGTGGCCTCCAGAGATCCCTAGAGGCTACCAACTGAAGTCTGGGGGCCTCCAGAGATCTGTAGAGGCCTCCAACCGAGTTCTGGTGGCCTCCAGAGTCCGTAGAGGCCACCAACTGAGGTCTGGGGGCCTCCAGAGATCTGTAGAGGCCTCCAACCGAGGTCTGGAGGCCTCCAGAGATCCGTAGAGGCCACCAAACGAGATCTGGGAGCCTCCAAAGATCCGTAGAGGCCACAAACTGAGTTCTGGTGGCCTCCAGAGATCCGTAGAGGCCACCAACCGAGGTCTGCGGACCTCCAGAGATCTGTAAAGGCCACCAACCGCGCTCTGGAGGCCTCCAGAGGTCGGTAGAGGCCACCAACCGAGGTCTGGAGGCCTCCAGAGATCCGTAGAGGCCACCAACACAGTTTTTTAAGGAGTTCAAAGATCGATAGAGGCCACCAAGCGAGTTTTTGGGGCCTCAAAATATCCATTTTGATCCACAAAAAGTCTATATTTAGCGTGAATCCAATTCTGTTATGACAATTTTTTCTTTAAAAAAAAAACTTTTTTCTTGCCCGGGGGCCCACCGGGCAAAATCCCGGTTGCCCGGTGGCCCAGTCCGCCCCTGTCCTCTAATATATTACCAAATTTCTACAGCATTGACACGAAACTTGGTCCACATATTTACTTTGTCATAAGCAACAAGAATCAAGAGTCTACAAAAATATTTTTGGTGAAAGGGTGTTTTTTTCCTTGAAATGGAAAATTTTTGAACTACTACCATGAATCCCCTCCCGAAAATGGAACGTTAATGAAAATTGGTTAAAACATTTGACTTTTCATCAAGACCAAGAAACAAAAGAGACCAAACAAATATAAACTATCTGAGGGTGTTTTTCAATGGGGAATGAGAAGCAGAGTTTTTGGTCGAACTTTTTTATGTTTTTGAAACCAAGAGACATAAATGAAACATGGTGCATGATTTTAAGGTATTTTTTAATGCTGACTCCAATAATATTAAAATAAAGTAGATACAAGCTCATATAAAAAAGTTATCTTACTTTTAAGGAGTTAATGTCTGTAGATGATTGTATTTATTGACTAGAATAGGTACGACATTACCTCTCAAAAAAGATCCTCCGACCATGGATATTTGAATTGTCTTTTTTGATTCTTGGTTCCAATGATTAATCAAATATTTTCACCAACTTTCATAAACGTACCAGTTTTGGGAGGGGTTTCATGGTAGTAGTTAAAAATTTTTCTAATACATTGAAAAGAAACACCCTTTCGCTACAAATATTTTTGTATACTCCTTTGATTCTTGTTGCTTACGACAAATGAAATAGGTATGTGGACCAAGTGTCGTGTCAATACTGTTGAAATTTGGTAATATTTAACGTGTTTCACTAATAATTCGGTCATCATTTATGAAGAAGGCTATAACTTTTTTCAAGGTAGTTGTATCGAGTTCATTCTGATTTAGTAAGATTGGGCATTAAAAAATACTCTTAAAACATGTGTCATATGCTTATATTATTCCAAGATAAATATTTAAGTTTGTTAATCTTTCATAACCCCCCTCCCCAACACTTTGAAAGTGGCTTTTTTAAAAAACCAAATTAGGTTTTCAATCAACTCTGGATGTCATGTAGTAGATTGTGAAATTCTGCGTCGATACCATCTTTAAATTTTATTAATAAAAATATTTTTCTAACTTTTATTGGCTTTTCAAATTTTGTTTCCAAAACGATTTTTTTACACCCCCTTCGTGCAAGGGGAGGGGTGGGAGAAAAACAATAATGTAGTCCTATGGTTTCAAGGGTGCTGAATCCAACGGGAGTTCTCGGGTCATCGTCCCACCTTTGGTTTTCGATCTATAAGCAACATTTCGGAATTGTGGCAACCCTTCTATTATCCTTCTGACAGTGTTGCCACCTTGGCAACACTTCTTAAAAATAAAGTTAAGACATGAACTATTAGTGTACTAAAGCTCAACCCGTCAGGTCGAAATGAAAGGTATGCCCTCATATCGTGCACTAACGCCCCTACTACATGTCTTGATCACATATTATATGGTCGGTTTCCTCTTTTTTCTGTTAATTCATGTGAAAAATGTGTTCTTGACCTTAGAATCACTAGTCATTCCATAATAGGACTTTTAGTTGATGTAGGACCAATTAATACTGGCTCTTATTTTAGTTCTTGTTCCGCTAATTTAACAACGAAAATTAATTTTGGTATCCTAAATAATTTTTTGTAGTTTGAGTTGTGGGAAGAAGTTTTTGCAGAAAGTGATGCCTCAAAATCATAAGAAAAGTTTCTTATACTTTATCTAGATATAGTATATCTGAATGTTCTTTGTCAGTTGTTCCGAAAAATTCTGAAAGGCGCTTAAAACCATGGATTACAAGTAATTTAGTTGAAAAGGAACCCTAGATCTGTCAATAGGAAGAATAGGAAAAAGAAAAATAGTGCACAAAAAAATATTAAAATAAATTAGTTAAAAGTCTTTTTTTATCCAAAATTTTGTTCAACAAATCAAAACTAAACTCTGTGCCTCGATATCTAGTAAAAGTATATAAAAACGCTAAGTATAAACCAGCAAACAAACAAAATCATCTTGGTGCTAGCTGAATACCCGAAAAGACCTGCTGCTGCCCGCCTAAATTATATCATAGACTAACTAATAATAAAGACAGGCCGCTTCATATAAAGAAAAAGGACCCGATTTGAGATTGCCTCCACCTAGATTGCCTCCACTTCATACATGTTTTGTACTTGGCGAGAAAAGCTTTCGCTTCATATGAAGCTTTCAAGTTGCATCGAACTGAAATTCATTTCACCACTATCGCAAGTGTACCTGTTTTTGTTGTTAGTTTTTGGGTATTTTGTCTGTTTTTTGTTTGTTTTGCAATTAATGAAGGTTGTGAAGCAGTGGTGGTAGTTTTTTTGTCTTCATAGTTTGCTCTAACTTAAATTTAGCTTGTGTGTGTGTACACTTCAGGTAGGTATATTTATTTCATTCTTGTCGATCTTGGCAAGAATTTTCGTTTTTGGGTTTTGATTTGGTAGGTTTGAAGGAAAAATTTGTTCTTTCGAGGATTTCTCTTTTTTCACGTTTGGGGGTGGATGTTGAGAATATATGACTGTTCTGAAGTAATGGTAGACTTGGTGGCGGTTGTTTCATTTATTCTTTTTTGTGCGCTTGCTTGTGTACTCTTGCATATAGGTACATTCATAAATATAATCTCGATCTTCTAGTAATGACATAAGGATTTTCGTTTTTGGTGGTTTCGAGGATTTCTATACAGCATTATGAAGGAATATTTTTTTTTATTTTATGCATTTATTTATTCAGTACCGAAATAAAAAAATGTTAAGAAATACAGGTGAATAACATACCTTATTTGTTAAATTGCAAAAATAAACTTACCGAGTCGAGGAGTATGTTCGCAAATGATGTGTATAACATTTCTTTAAATCGAGTAAACTTATTGTAAAGTTAAAATGCTTTTTTTTTTTACATATTTAAAGCATAAATAAAGATTCATTATTTCTATACATTCATGTGTTTTTGTTAAAATTTTCTAGGGAAATGCGCCCGAAAATAGCCACATTTTCACTCTAAACGAATTTGCACTTCTCATACTTAGTAATTTATCATGTTCATTTCAATCATTATAGTTTTCTAAAAATATAATCCTTGTTATATTATCATTCATTTCATACCTTAAAAAAGAATTACTGAAGTTATAAACCATTTCCGGAGAGCTTATTCGTGATATTCCAAATACTGTATTTGTACCTAGTTTGCAAAATTTTGGGTTGAGTAATTTTCAAAAATCGATATAACATCATGTGGTTAACCAAGAAATATGTCTGATACACCAAAATAGCCTGTTATTAATCAAAATTATTTTAAAATACAAATTTTTAAAATCGTAGCGTTTCTCGACTTATATAGAATTTAATGCAGCGGGATCGAGATTTTTTTGATTTTTTGTTTGCTTTACCTGGATCAAAATACAAATTTACTTGCAATTGATTAATATATTGAAACTTAACGGTGGAGCTTGTGAGCAACACACATAAACATACTCGTATATGTACGAGTATAATCAAATTTTAGTTAGGTTATGCAAAATAGAATTTTGGAAAACTAAAATCATTTGGTGGGTGTGGTCAACAGATATGAACTATATAATTCGCTGGTAGGAGGTGGAGGATTAATTTAGCAGTTTTTGAATGTATGTAAATTATCTTTAAAAAATCCATTTTCTGCTCTTTCTATTCGAAAATACTATTATTTTGGATATTTAAAGCATAATCTAAGATTCTGTATTTTGTTTAAGATTCATTTTATTTCTTAATATTCAAGCTTACTATTGATTTTCAGGAAAATGAGCTCGAAAGAATTGATATTTTCTCTATAAACCAAATTACACCTCATACAATAATTTCATATTCATTGGAACTATTACAACTTTTATAAAAATATAAATGATAGGTATAAGTATAAAATTTCATCGAATTTATCGTTTTTATAGAATAGAAATTTGAGTTGAAATTAAAAGTCATTAGAAGCTCAAATGCTTAAATATTATTCAAAAAAAAAAATTTAACACTTAAAAATAAAAAAAAAAAATACAAAAAAAATATAGGCACGAGTATAACTACCTATGGAAACAGAATTGAAGAACTAAAATTAATAAGAAATAAAAAAAAAAAACACTTAAAACATAAAATAAAAATATTCAGAACCTCAAGAATTAAAACTATAAAAAAATAAAATAAAATAAAAACGTAAAAAAATAAGAAAGAGTAACAAAAATGAAAAAAAAAAAATAAAAAAGTTGCATAAATAAATGGTGCATAAATAAAAGAATGGTTATTCCAGCTGAATTGAAATGAGAGCAACCATTGCTTTTTGCTTATTTTCCAAAAAAAAAAAATGAAAAAACGAAAATGAACATACTGGTACATAATGAACATACCTTTAAAATTTGAGACCTTTTTGTTCAAAGCAATTGCTCATTCAACAAACAGTAATTTAAAAGGAATATGTAAATTATCGATTTAACTGAATTAAAAATATAACAAAATTAAAACCACTTAGCAATCTTGAAATTAATCAGAAAAATAATGCCGACAAAAAATTAAAACTCAAAAAAAAAAAATATTTAAAAATGCAAAAAAAAAAAAACTAAACTACAAAAAAAACAAAAAAGGTAAGAAAAAGACGAGAAAAACATAAAAATGAACTTTTCGAATAGGATAGCAAATTGAGAGCAAAAATACGAATAATTTCTCAATTTTGTTTACTGATAAAAACTGAATTTCTATCTACATGCCAACTTTCATGAGCAAAGATCTGTTAGAGTAGAGAAGTGCACTAACTATTTGCCTCAATTATTTAAATAAATCATTTTTTATTTAAATAAAGAAAGGTTCTCTACTTTCAAAATTTAAATGGAAATGGCATTAAATCATACTGCTATTTTGATATACCTATCATAAGAAATAATTTCACTATCAACATAAGCTGAAATAAAACAAAATTTTCTATATCCGTTAAGCCAACAATGGGAAAATTCAAAATAAAAAACATAAAATATAAAAAATGTCTTTTTAAAAAGTCTTGTATTAAGAAACTGCTAAATTGATCCTCCTTATGGCAAACTATATGGGTTATATATTTCAACCACCCCCCCACCAGATGGTTTCATTGTTTTGTTCATGAAGTCCTAAGAAACGTGTTGTTGCTGTGCATTGCTCACAAGCTTAAGTATTAAAATTGAATTCAATATTACCTTTTGTTTTGCTTCATAAAAGTTCAATAAAACGCATTGTGTATTTTTATTTTTATTGTCTATGCCTATATATGCATATCGAGGTCTAATTTCCTCATCTTCAGGCTTGTTTCACACATATTCGGTTTCATTCGGTTCGGTCTCTATTCGGTTCGGTTTCAGTTTTGTATTTTCACACATACGGTTCCTATAAGGTTTGCATTCAAATATATCAATTTTTAATTCCAAAAATTTCAACATACTTCAGGGGGTCAATTCTCGATCTGTGAAACTGTGAAGT
This sequence comes from Dasysyrphus tricinctus, assembly GCA_963921185.1. Taxonomy (NCBI): domain Eukaryota; kingdom Metazoa; phylum Arthropoda; class Insecta; order Diptera; family Syrphidae; genus Dasysyrphus; species Dasysyrphus tricinctus. Next base: position 30,790,040 of record OY992534.1, read on the forward strand.
GATAAATATGATAACGCCTCCACGCCAAATGCGATTCGCCAAGTGTGAAAAAATGAAAACATATGTCAAAATGTTTTCATATGATGATTCGTTTATCACAATCATTTCCTTCTGTGAAAACCTGTGAAAAGCAAAACGATAAACACAAACAAATTGTGCTCATTTGATACACTCAAGTCGCCATCTTGGCCTTTCTATGACGTCACAATCATCTTTTTCTATGAGCAAGTGGTAGCATTTTTCATGTTAGTACTTTTTAGTACTCACTTTGACAGCTGATTTTCATAACGAGTTCGGGAATCGCCTTGCGCGCGTTTGTGAAGTGATAAAATGATAAGACTCTGTGAAAACTGAAATGATAACTTTGTTTTCATTTCACAGTTTCATAGATCGAGAATTGACCCCCAGCACTATAGTTGTTAATTCCAAATAAAAACGAACAAAAAAAACCTTATACAACCGAATATTTGTGAACGATACGATAAGTTTGTGTGCCCTTGAAACCGAATGAAACCGATTCGTGTCGAGGGGACGTTCGGTGCTATTCGGTTTCTATTAGGTTTTTATTCTTACCGTTTTCATCGGTTCACACTTATCAGGTCCGACCGAAAATGAACCGAATAGAGACCAAACCGAATGAAACCGAATATGTGTGAAACAAGCAGGGTCATACGGAAATATTAATAGAATTATGTATAATGTATATATTGAACTTTTTCAGAAAGTTCTAAGAAAAGTTTTCATATATATAAAACATTGCTGTACATTATTGCTCACATGTATCGATAAAATTCGAGATTTGGAAAGTCATACACAAGCTCTCCCAAAATGGCTTATAACTTCAGTAATTTTTTTTTTTCTAACAAATGAGGTAGGTATCAACTAAAAGATAATATAAAAAGTTTATATTTTTATTAAACCAGTAATATTTCGAATGAATATTAAATTATTGTAAAAGGTGCAACTTGGTTTATAGAGAAAATACCGCTTCTTCGAGTACATGTGCCTAGAAAATCAATAGTTAACTTGAATTTTGAGAAGATAGAGATTCTTAATAGTTATAAGCTTAAAATAATTAATAAATAACATTTTCAAACAGAAAGCATAGATAATGGATTCTTAAAGATATTTACATACATTCAAAAACTGCCATTTAAATCCCCGGTACCGTGACATAAGGCCAAGTGACATAAGGCCAAATTTAAAAGTTTGGCCTTAAGTCACTTTCCAAAAGCGACTTAAGACCAAGTTTTAAGAGTTGGCCTTATGTCGCTTTTACAAAGTGACATAAGGCCAAATTTGTTTGTGACTTAAGGCCAAACGTAAAATTTTTTGTAAAAAAAACAGTAATTTTTGGAAAAGAAACTTTGCATACACCCAACCTTGCACCCACCCCAAATCCTATAGTGAGCCCAAGCAGGGGGGTTGCAGGGGGGCAGCATGTCCCCCGATACATACCTCACTGTTTATTGCGAATTTTTAAATTTCACAAACCTAATAAAACCTCTCCTTTATTTGGTTTGTGAAATATAAAAATTTTCAAATGAACAGTGACGTATGCATGGGGGGGGGGGCATGCTGCCCCCCTGCAACCCAACTGCTAGGGCTCACGATAGGATTTGGGGTGGGTGCAAATTCGGGTGTATGCAAAGTTTCTTATGCATTTACGAAACTGGATTTAATGAAATTTTTCAATGAAAAATGAAAAAAAAAATAACAGGTACGCTAGTATTAAAAGTGACACAAGGCCAAATTGGCCTTATGTCACTTTGTAAAAGCGACAATAGGCCAACTCTTAAAATCTGGCTTTATGTCACTTTTGTTAAGTGACATAAGCCCAAATATTCAAATTTGGCCTTATGTCACTTGGCCTTATGTCACGGCACCTAAATCCCCCAACCTGTGAATTATATAGTTCATATCTGTTGACCACACCCACCAAATGATTTTAGTTTTCCAAAATTCTATTTTGCATAACCTAACTAAAATTTGATTATACTCGTACATATACGAGTATGTTTATGTGTGTTGCTCACAAGCTCCACCGTTAAGTTTCAATATATTAATCAATTGCAAGTAAATTTGTATTTTGATCCAGGTAAAGCAAACAAAAAATCAAAAAAATCTCGATCCCGCTGCATTAAATTCTATATAAGTCGAGAAACGCTACGATTTTAAAAATTTGTATTTTAAAATAATTTTGATTAATAACAGGCTATTTTGGTGTATCAGACATATTTCTTGGTTAACCACATGATGTTATATCGATTTTTGAAAATTACTCAACCCAAAATTTTGCAAACTAGGTACAAATACAGTATTTGGAATATCACGAATAAGCTCTCCGGAAATGGTTTATAACTTCAGTAATTCTTTTTTAAGGTATGAAATGAATGATAATATAACAAGGATTATATTTTTAGAAAACTATAATGATTGAAATGAACATGATAAATTACTAAGTATGAGAAGTGCAAATTCGTTTAGAGTGAAAATGTGGCTATTTTCGGGCGCATTTCCCTAGAAAATTTTAACAAAAACACATGAATGTATAGAAATAATGAATCTTTATTTATGCTTTAAATATGTAAAAAAAAAAGCATTTTAACTTTACAATAAGTTTACTCGATTTAAAGAAATGTTATACACATCATTTGCGAACATACTCCTCGACTCGGTAAGTTTATTTTTGCAATTTAACAAATAAGGTATGTTATTCACCTGTATTTCTTAACATTTTTTTATTTCGGTACTGAATAAATAAATGCATAAAATAAAAAAAAATATTCCTTCATAATGCTGTATAGAAATCCTCGAAACCACCAAAAACGAAAATCCTTATGTCATTACTAGAAGATCGAGATTATATTTATGAATGTACCTATATGCAAGAGTACACAAGCAAGCGCACAAAAAAGAATAAATGAAACAACCGCCACCAAGTCTACCATTACTTCAGAACAGTCATATATTCTCAACATCCACCCCCAAACGTGAAAAAAGAGAAATCCTCGAAAGAACAAATTTTTCCTTCAAACCTACCAAATCAAAACCCAAAAACGAAAATTCTTGCCAAGATCGACAAGAATGAAATAAATATACCTACCTGAAGTGTACACACACACAAGCTAAATTTAAGTTAGAGCAAACTATGAAGACAAAAAAACTACCACCACTGCTTCACAACCTTCATTAATTGCAAAACAAACAAAAAACAGACAAAATACCCAAAAACTAACAACAAAAACAGGTACACTTGCGATAGTGGTGAAATGAATTTCAGTTCGATGCAACTTGAAAGCTTCATATGAAGCGAAAGCTTTTCTCGCCAAGTACAAAACATGTATGAAGTGGAGGCAATCTAGGTGGAGGCAATCTCAAATCGGGTCCTTTTTCTTTATATGAAGCGGCCTGTCTTTATTATTAGTTAGTCTATGATTATATACATAGGTATACACACATTACGAGTATAAATACACCACCGCCATCGTCAGTCTGTCATAATATCAGAAGCAAATGCAATTAAACTGACAGGTAGGTGATATTTCACTTTATATTGGCTCAGTACGCTGCTTAAAGCAAACATAAAAATAAAACCTAATCCTAAATACTAATTGAAGCCGGCAAATCATTAATAAAATATAATAAACAAATATACAAAATAATAGCAATAGGCTTATTCACAATAACACCAAGTTAAACATTTTCCACATCATCACATACACAAACCATTTTCTGCCAAGCGACATCTAGTGATATTTTTACCCGTTTTGGATATCCAATACTCACTCCTCTTTGAAATCAAGAGAGGTGTTTGACCATTGAATAACTACAAATAGAAGGGACACCGGGCAAAACGTCCACTAGGTGGCCTGGTTTGGCAGGCTGTCGCTGCAATCGCTCTATCAAATACAACACCCCTTTAATAAATTTGTTCCTTAAAAATTTGTTCCTTTTGGGAAATTTCCTTAATTGCCGAAGAAGAAAGGGAAGAAATGTTTTTTTTTCACAGAGCATGAAAATGAACAACAACAACGATTTGAACAGCCGTTTTAGTTTTGCTTTTGAGGTATTTTTTTCAATGCCATTCGAGGACTCAAGGTTAATGAAAATATGGGGTAGAGATAAAAATTATATTTTCTTTTCTGGGTTGTGTGTGTGTTGTGTTGTCCAGTAAATGAAATTTGTTGTTAGTGTTTTGTTGCAATTTGGGATGTTAACGATGATGGCTTTGTTTTGTTTTTTATATCTTGAGATCCATAGGCAAGGAATAATATTTTTTTTTTTAAATTTGAAAACATTAGTCTCAAGTGGTACATACACACAACACAAGTGTGCACTCTTTGATTTTTGGTGTGGTGGGTCGATCGGTGGTATATGTGTGGCGGAGTGTGTGCACACTTATGTGCTGTGAATGGGTCGTTTTATAGGTATATGCAGGAAGGTACCTGTTCCATCTTCTTTTAAATTTTTCGTCGATTTTTACGGATCCTTATCAATTAATATAGATTATCAAGTAGGTACTCATTATTACATAGGTACCTGCCATCTGTCACATAAAAATAATTAAATAATGGTTTATAATTTGTTCTCATTTATTGTTTTTTCAACGATTTTGGTATAAATGTAGGTACATACATACATTGTTATTTTTAAGATTAGAAAAATAAAAATTATAAGTATTATTATGTACTTAATAAATCAAAAAAGAAACTAAAGCAACCAGTGATAGTAAAGATGTAGTTTTTTTTAATTAAAGTTTTGTTTTTACTGTACCCAAATGAAAAATGTTTGAAATTTAAAACTAAAACCGTGAAACAGGGTGTAGAACACATTTGAAGGTATGTAGGTATGTAACTCCCTTTTTTTAGTAACTAAGCGATAAAAATCTTATGTTTTTCTTTTAAATAGAAGGATACACTTTAAGTGTACTTTTGAGAGGAAGATATTCTGATTTGAATTTGGCCATAATTTAATTTAAATTAAAAAATCGCACTAGTTAAGAAAAATTCTAGGAACAAGATTTTGAATTTTTTTGTCAGTGGTTTTTGTTGTATGTGTGAGATGAGACAGAAA